>CM077165.1:149164690-149639484 GCA_039583875.1 Platanthera guangdongensis
CTCAATGTGCTTTGTTCTTTCATGGAATACCGGATTTTTGGAGATGTATATGGCGCCTTGTTATCACAGAACATAGGTAGAGGATGGTTGTACACCTCTCTAAATCTAGCATGAGAGCCCGCAACCATTTCAACTCACAAGTGGTTGACGCCATACTGCGATACTCAGCTTCTGCACTGGACCTGGAGACAACAGACTGCTTTTTACTCTTCCAGCCTCACAGAGTTCCCCCAACAAAGGTGCAAAAACCTGAGGTAGACTTGCGATCCCTTTGTCATCAGAATAACTTGCATCTAGTAGGCTTCAATCCTCAGATGACCATTCTTCTGAAACAGTAATCCTTTCCCAGGCGCTGCTTTGACATATTCCAAGATCCGCAAGGCGGACTGAAGATGACAATCCACCTGGACGCTTGCATGAATTGACTCACTTGCCCACAGCATAAGAAATGTCGGGTTGGTCACTGTGAGATATATGACTTACCAACCAGACGCCTGTACCGCGAACTATCTGAAAGAAGAGGCGAATCATCTGTCCAGGTTTTGTCCTCCCAATAGCCCATGGGACATCGGGCAGGTTAGCTCCAGTCAAGAATGCCTCTTTTAAAGATCAAGGGCATACTTACGCTGAGAGAGAAACTAAGGAGTCGGGCTTCCGAGAGAGTTCGATCCCAGAAAGTAATTTGGAGAGCCCACATCATCTTTAGTGATCAGATGTTGGCGAAGATGTAGCTTTGTCAGGGCTACCCCTTCCTGGTCATCGCCAGTGAGAAGAATATCATCGACGTATACAGCAAGAACAACCAGCCCAGAAGGAGTTTTGCGAATAAAGAGAGAGTGATCAGCAGAGCTTCGCACAAACCAACAGCCGCCACAATACCGCTGAACTTGTCAAACCAAGCTCGAGGACTCTGCTTGAGGCCATAAATTGTCTTCTACAGCCGGCATACTCGTGTCTCCCCCTGAGCAACATACCCAGGAGGTTGCTCCATGTAAAAAGGCCTCGTGAAGATCACCATAAAGGAAGGCATTCTGTGACGTCCAGCTGAGAAATTGGCCAATCCCGATTGACGGCCACAGAGAGAAGAACCCGGATTGTGCTGAGGACGAGCCACAGGGAGAAGGTGTCAAAGTAATCAACCCCATAGGTCTGAGTAAAGCCCTAGCCACAAGGCGAGCAGACTTATACCGATCCACAGTGCCGTCTGGGCTAAATTTGACCACAAAAGACCCAGCGACAGCCAAACAACATCAGTGCCAAAGGGAGGAGGAACAAGAGTAGGTACCCCGCTCAGTGAGGGTCGCCATTTCCTCATCCATGGCCATCTTCCAGTGAGGAATAGCAAGGGCCTCCTGATAGGAGCGGGGGTGTGGCAGTGGCAGAGATAGCCAGTGCAAAGGCCCTGCGAGAAGGAGTAGACGATATAAGAAACAACAGCAGCAAGGGGGTGTAAGGTGCAACGTCCGCACCCCTTTGCGAAGAGTATGGAAGATCCAGGTCAGCCGGGCCCGCGGCATCCGGAGCATCCGTGGTAGAGAAAGCTGGCCGGGAGAAGAGAGCGACGGCAGCGGAGAGGAGGGAGAGGGTGGTGGGAAGGGGGAGAGAGAGAGGTGGAGGAAGAAGGAGGTGGTGGAGACGGGTTAGTGGTGGAGAGTGTAGGAGAGAACGAGGGAACGAGGGAACGGCAAGGAGAATCAGAAGCTGGGAGAAGAGGAGAAGAGGCATCCGAGAAAGTAGGAGGTATTCTCGAAGAAGGTGACGTCAGCAGAGACGAACTGCTTACGAAGGACGGGATCAAAGCAACAGTAGCCTTTCTAAAGGGTGGAATACCCAGAAAAGACACATTTGGTGGAGCGAGGGGAGAGCTTATCACGGGGTGGCAGAAGGGCATGCACAAAGGCAGTGCATCAAAAGATTTGGAGAGGGAGATGAAACGGCTCCTTGCCCGGATACAAAATGGAGAACGGGGTTTGGCCATGGAGAACCGTGGAGGAATGCGATTGATGAGGTAGCAGGCAAGGAGACAGCATAGCCCCAATAGGAGCGAGGAACATGCATCTGGGTCATCAAGGTGCGAGCGACATCGAGCAGGTGTCGGTTTTTTGCGTTCGGCTACACCATTTGTTGTGAAGAATAGACACAACTAGTTTGATGAAGAATCTCATTTTGCATGCAGAATGTAGAGAAGTCACGACTGAGATATTATGTGCGGATTATCAGACCGAAAAACCTTGATAGAAACATCAAACTGAGTTTTGATCATGAGATAGAAGGATGTCCATACAGAGAATAATTCGGAGCGATCTTTTAACAGATACACCCACGTACAGTGAGAGAAATCATCAATGAACGTGACAAAATAGGAACTACCCCGACCAATGGGTAAGAGGTAGGAGAGGACCCCAGATGTCAGGAGTGGATAAGATCAAACGGACGGGTAGAGCTACGAACGTGCTTTGGAGGAAGGAGGAGCGGTGATGCTTGCCAAGCTGACAGGCCTCACAGTTGAGCGGGGACTTTGAGGAGGAAGGGGGGGCAGAAGTTGAGAAGAAGACGGGGAGGAGCAATGACCAAGGCGGAGATGCCATTGGAGAAGATCTGTGGAGGTGGAGGAGAGGTGGAAAAAAGCAGAAATGTGTCTAGGAAGTATAAGCCGCCACTCTCAGTCCCAGTAGCAATCGTTCCGTTAGGAGTCCGGATCCTGAAAAGAGCAAGAAGTAGAAGTAAATGTGACGGAACACTGTAATTGCTTGCAAGAGATGTAACAGATAATAAGTTGCACGGGAACTGGGGCACATATAGAGTATCCGCCAAGTGAAGAGACGGGGTGACATGAACTATCCCTGTGCATGAACTGATGATGAAGAGCCGTCCGCGAGAGTAACTGGGGGCAAGCGAGCATGTTTTTCTAGGAGAGAGAAACACGGGAGATGGCCGGTCAATATGATCGTAGCACCAGTGTCGATCAGCATTTGCCCTGAGTAACAACGTGTGACTCGACCAGAAGACGTGACAAAACGAGGCGAAAGCCATGAAGGGAGGAAGAAGAAACTGCAGCGGTCTCGGTGACAGCACACCAGCGGCACGAAGGGCTACGACCAAGGTGCAGAGCACAAGCCGCGCGACTAAACCAGGAGGTCGTGGCGACTAACAGAGAAAAGCGGCTAAGAGCGAAGAGGCGGAGAGGCCGCTCAAACAAGGAAGAAGCCGCGTGAACACGAGCGGCTAGGATTCAGATCAAGGCACAGCGGGGGAAGAAGTCGCGCGGACTGCAAACGAGTCGAACAGAAGAGAGGAGAAGAGCAGGTGACCGCGACCAAGATGCGGGTAAGAAAGGACAACCCGCACGGTCAGGCAGATCACAGCAGTTGCGAGAATGCGGTCAAGGGCACAGCGGGGAAGAGGTCGCGCGGAATGAAAAGGCCGAGCGAACAGAAGAGAGGAGAAGAGCAGGTGACCGCGACCAAGATGCGGGTAAGAAAGGAACAACCCGCACGGTCAGGCAGATCACAGCAGCAAACGCGAGTGCAGAGACAACACACGCGGACAGAGACAGACCGCAGCGACTAGGAAGTCGGAGCGGCAGGAAAGAGCAAGGAGCGCGGCGACACGGAAACAGGTCGCTGCGACAAAGAGCAGGGGGAGAAGAGAAACAAGAAGAGCAAGCCGCGCAAACAGGCAGCGGACAGAAACAAGCCGCGCGGATAGAAACAAGCCGCGCGGACAGAGGAGAAGGCGCAAGCCGCGAACAAGCCGCAGAACGCGGAAGACAAGCCGCGAACAACAGAGAGAGCGCACAGAATCAGGAGGAAAAAACCGTGTCCTCTGATACCATGTTAGAAAGTAGAGAAAAGAAGCGAAAAGTAGAGAACAAGCCGAATAAACTTTTGAATAAATGAATTTTATTATCCAAAAAAGAGAAATATTACAAAGGTATGCCTCCCTTATATAGAATGGAGGAGAGAAGAGAGAATACAAATAAGAGATGTGGGACTAAAATTTACAAGCTAAGCGGACTGTACAAAGTAAACCGAACAGGCCGGCGGTTAGACAGAAGGACTAACCGCACGGCTTACAATAAGAGATGCAGAGAGGTCGCCTGTGAAGATTGCTAGACCGCCCGGTTTACAAGTCGCCGAGTCAAAACCGCCAGACCGCGCGGTACTCCAACCCGCCAAGACAGACCGCCCGGTCTCCAACTTCAACATATCCTCCAAGCAAAGCGATGGAGTGAGTGAACCATGCCCGTCCCATGAACCGGGGACGGGGAACCATCCGCCACACGAACTGGGGTAAGCGGTCATGGGTCTCAAGACGGGAGAAGCAATGAGGGTTGCCCGTCATATGATTGGTGGCAACGGAGTCAATCAGCCATTTACCTTGGGTAACGACGTGGGCACTATACCTGACGTCGTGGCCACAGAGGCAGACGGCCTAGAAGAGGCGGAGGCCGAAGAAGGAGCATCACCGGAAGGCAAAGACGAGGATGTTTCTGCCAGCAGCGGTCAACAGTATGGCCAGTACAACCACAGTGAGAGCAGAGGAACCGGGAGGAACCCCGTCCGTCAGAGGAGCCACGGCCACTAGGGCCCCCCCTCTGAGCTTGGTGAGCAAAGGAGTCCGGGGAAGGGGGGGGAGGCCAACAGAGGCCGCTGGAGGAGCGAAGTAACAGCGGCAATGCGAGCCGCAGTGGCATCCAAAGTAGGAGATTCCGCCTCACCCAAGATCTGCTGGCGGATCATATCATAAGAGTCAAGAAGACGAAGAAGATAACAAACAACCAGGAGTTCCTGGAAGTGTTTTGTGCTGGTCGGCCAAGTCCGCGGAGAAGGGGCGATTCTGGAGGATTTCAGCACCAAGAGCCTGAACCTGCTGATAAGCCGCAGCCGGTGACATGGAAGGGCGGGCGAAGAGGTCCGCATAGAGAGTATAATGCGGGACGTCTGGCCCCCCTTAGAATAGAGAGCAGCGAGGTGAAGCCAGGCGGCCTTGACCGTCTCATCATGGCGAATGACGGGAAGGCACTCATCAGAGAGGCTGTTGGCCAGCCAGGTGCGAACAAGAGCATCACTCGCATCCCAGTCATCAAACTCAGGAGAGGTGCGAGGAGGAGGGTCATCGGTGAGGTGATGACGCTTGCGTTGAGAACGAAGGAGAAAGGTGAAAGAAACGCTCCAATCGGGATAGTTGGAGCCAACAAGCTTGGAAAGGGTGCCAAGGTTGCCCAAAGGAGGAGGAGGAGAAGGAGCTGCAGGAGTAGTGGTGAGACCGGAGGTAGTCATGGAACCCGGCAAGCAGAAGAAGCCGCATGAACAGGAGCGGTTAGGAAACAGAAGAAGCCGCGCGAACAGCAGCGGCTAGAAAGAGGTCAAAGGCACAGCGGGGAAGAGGTCGCGCGGACTGAAAAGGCCGAGCGAACAGAAGAGAGGAGAAGAGCAGGTGACCGCGACCAAGATGCGGGTAAGAAAGGTACAACCCGCACGGTCAGGCAGATCACAGCAGCTGCTAGAAAGCGGTCAAAGGCACAGCGGGGAAGAGGTCGCGCGGACTGAAAAGGCCGAGCGAACAGAAGATAGGAGAAGAGCAGGTGACCGCGACCAAGATGCGGGTGAGAAAGGAACAACCCGCACGGTCAGGCAGATCACAGCAGCAAACCGCGAGTAAAGAGACAACACACGCAGACAGACCGCAACGGCTAGGAAGTCGGAGCGGCAGGAAAGAACAAGGAGTGCGGCGACAAGAAACAGGTCGATGCGACAAAGAGCAGTAGGAGAAGAGAACCAAGAAGAAGCAAGCCGCGCGAACAGGGCAGCGAACAGACACAAGCCGCGCGGATAGAAACAAGCCGCGCGGACAGAAGAGAAGGCAAGCCGTGAAACAAGTCGCAGAACGCGGAAAACAAGCCGCGAACAACAGAGAGCGCACAGAATCAGGAGGAAATGACCGTGCCCTCTGATACCATGTTAGAAAGTAGCGGAAAGAAGCAAAAAGTAGAGAACAAGCGAATAAACTTTTGAATAATTGAATTTTATTATCCAAAAAAGATATCATTTACAAAGGTATGACCTCCCTTATATAGAATGGAGGAGATAAGAAGAGAGTATACAAACAATGTGGGACTAAACATTTACAGTACTGAGCGGCTAGAATAATGGATTACGCACAGGCCGCGCGGTTAGACAGATGGGTTAACCGCTCGGCAACTCCAGCAGGATAGAACAGGCCGCAGAGGTAGACCGATAGACCGCCCGGTTTACAAACCGCTGGATCAGACCGCTAAGCCGCTCGGTCAACAAACCGCTGGATCAGACCGCTAAGCCGCCCGGTCTAATACTTCAACACTTGGCAAGCATCACCGCTCATCCTTCCCGCCGAAGCAAGGTCGTGGCTCTTCCCGTCTGTTTGATTTAGTTCACTCCGATGTCTGGGGACCTGCTCCTACCCTCACTGTAGGTCGGGGTAGTTCGTATTTTATAACCTTTATTGATGATTTCTCTCAATGTACGTGAGTGTATCTCTTAAAAGTGCGCTCTGAGTTATTATATGTATGGACATTGTTTTATTATATGATTAAAACACAATTTGCTACGTCTATTAAGATTTTTTGTTCTGATAATGCCAAAGAATATCTTAGTCGTGATTTTTCTTCCTTCTATGTGTAAAATGACACTATTCATCAAACTAGTTGTGTCTATACCTCGCAATAAAATGGCATGGTTGAACGCAAAAACCGTCACCTCCTTGATGTTGCTCTAACCCTAATGACACAAATACAGGTACATCGCTCCTATTGGGGCTATGCCGTTCTTATCTCCTGCTATCTCATCAATCGCATTCATTCTACAGTTCTTCAAGGCCACACATTGTTCTCCATTCTCTATCCGAGCAAGGATCCCTTCTCTCTTCCTCTACGCATCTTTGGGTGTTCGTATTTTATGCACGCTCACTCTTCCACTCGTGACAAACTATCTCCCCATGTCACCAAGTTTGTCTTTCTGGGTTACTCTTCCACTCATAAAGGCTACTGTTATTTTGATCCTGTTCTTCAGAAGCAGTTCATCTCTGCGGATGTTACCTTCTTCGAAAATGCATCTTATTTCTCTCACGATTCCTCCCTTCCTGATATTCCTGCTTCTCCTGCTATCACTTACATCCCATCTACGCCCACCGAGACCCCTCCTACTCCATCGTGTCCACCATTTCTTCCTCCGCCTATGATATCTCTCTCTACTCCCGAGCTAGCTCTCTCCTCCATGGATGCTTCAGACACTGATGAACATGACGACCTGGATGTTCCCATTGCTCTTCGCAAAGGGGTGTGGGCGTGTACCCAACATTCGCTTGCTGTTGTTATTTCATATGCACGTATTGTTAAATTTTCTCAACGTGGTCAGCAAGATAGCCCAAACGCCAAATTAATATCTTCGGAACTACCCAGTTCGCACGTTGAACCAGCGGAAACCAAGGACTAGAGGAACAAAGGTAAATCACAACAAACAATGGAAGCACAAGCAGGTCTATTATTCATTCACTTCTTTACAATGCGAGGCATACATAGCGAGACATGATTTCGCTAGTATAACAGCTGAAAAACAGAAGCACCAAAAAACAAGCCGGGCGGACAGAACCCGAGTCCGCCGAGACCGCGAGGTCGCCGAAGCCGCCCGAACTATGCTGCAATCCGCCGAATACCACGGAGTCCGCCGAAGCCGCGAGGCCGCGCGGACACACCGTTATTCGCCTTCTGCTGAACCCGAACTGAGGAACACCCCTACCCGCCTGAAGCTGGCGGACAGGTTATTGAAGCTGGCAAGATGAAACAGAAACTGACAAGCCGCAGAGCGACCTCCTGCTGAGTCCGCAGAGACCGCACACTTCCAAGCACTTGACCGAAGTCACAGCCACACTCCTGGCTCCTTGAAGTTATCCGCGCGACCTGCACACAACAAACCGTCAGCCTGAAACAATCCGTGCGGACTGGCAAATACAGACCGCAGCACTTCGCACACCTCAACTTACTGTTCACTCAAGTTACTGTAGATGTGCCAGGGGGGTCTTATTTATAGGCCGGGTGAGGAGTGTGGTCACCGCCCAAGAGATAGCGACACCGCCCCAGCCCGCGCGAATACAAACCACCGTCCGCTGAGTCCGCGAGGACTTAGCCTGTCACCAAGGAAAAACCGCCAGGAGCAAGACAACCATTGACGAACCCTCTTCAGTCCGCCTAAGCTAAGCGGACAAGGCATCAGCCCGCAAAGCTCCAACCGCTTCAGGACAGCAAACCCCCTTCAATGGCTGTCCGCACCAACCCGAGGCAGTCCGCAAGACACACACCTCAATCCGCCACAAGTCCACGACCAAAGGCAGCTAAAGACAGACCGCCCGGTCACAGCGGACTCGGCGGATACGGCGGACACACTGAACTCGGCACCAAGTGACCAAGCCCAAAACCATTGAGGGCAAATGCGAGCTTGGCGGACGCAAACCCCAGTCCGCCAAAACACCACAGCGCAGACCGCCACAGTCTGCGAGCTCCTCGCACTCCTGCCCTATCACAGTGGTCTAATCCCGGACTCCAAAACCAGGCCGCCACAACGATCTCCACAGCAACTCGCCTGCTGTGCCACCAGAGCTCGACAAGGCCTCAGCCAAGCTCTAAGCTTAGTCCGCAACAGCCAATACCGCGGACACATCAGTCCGCAAGCTTCCCGCGGACAAGAGCCAACCCGTCTTTCAGCACAAGCTTGCACCCGCGACCACTGAGCAAAGCATCAGTCCGCAAGCCTCTCTATCCGCAGATACCAGGCCGCACCAAACCGCGGACTCCATACAACAACCCGCTCAGAACACAGCCGGCTTCCACCAGACTTTTCACCAGGCCGTAAACCTCAGTCCGCCCAGTCCGCCCAGTCCGCCAAGGCTGTCCGCCACAGGCCGCGCGGCCTGTCCCGTCACCCACTTCCACTTCACAAATTTCAACACTCCCCCTTGAAGTGAGAAGTGGTGACCAAGCCCAGCAAGCTGCGCAAGCGTTCAAAGGGCCCCTTCGACAGTGGCTTTGTGAAGATGTCAGCAAGATTATCTTCACTCCGAACATGCCCGACCAGCAGAGACCCCTCCAACACCTTTTCCCTGATGAAATGGTGATCAATCTCTATATGCTTGGTCCTGGCGTGACACACTAGATTGTTTACCAGTTTGAGAGCACTCTCATTGTCACCCTGGAGTAAAGTAGGCCCTTGCACTTCTTCATGAACATCCTCTATAAGCCTCCTCAACCAAACGGCTTCCCGAGCAGCCAAGGCCGAAGCCTTATACTCCGCCTCCGTGGTTGAAACCGAGACCGAGTCCTGCTTCTTGCTACACCATGAGATGCTAGCTGAACCGCAAGTGAACACATAACCTGAAGTAGACCTTCGATCATCCGAATCACCGCCATAGTCAGCATCCGTGTACCCGAGCAACGCAACCTCCGCGTCCCTTCTATAGAGGAGTCCCATGTCAGAAGAAGCCTTGACATACTTCAGAATTCCCTTCGCCGCCACTAGATGAGATTGCCTTGGTTCAGCCATATACCGACTTACTCGGCCAACAGCATAAGCGATATCCGGCCTTGTAATCGTCAGGTAAATCAAGCTCCTAACAAGAGCCCTGAACACCAAGGGATCATGAATAACCCTTCCCTCATCTCGTCGAAGCTTCAGCCCAGATTCTAGTGGAGTAGAGCACTTCTTCCCTTCGCCCATGCTAAACCGCTTCACAATGCGATCAGCATACCCTTTCTGGCTAATGAGAACCCCGCACTCCTTCCTCTCTACTTCCAGACCAAGAAAGTGATGCAACTCTCCCAAGTATTTCATCTCGAAGCGTATAGCAAGCTCTGCCCTGAGCCTTGCTACTTCCTCCTCCGAGTTCCCTGTGATGATCATGTCATCCACATACAGCAGGACCAAGACTCGTAGCTCTCCCTTCTTCTTGACGAACAAGCTTGAATCCGAGTTAGAAGCCAGGTATCCACAGAATTGCAAGTACTCTATAATCTTCCCATACCACGCTCGAGGAGCTTGCTTCAACCCATAGAGAGCCTTCCTGAGTTTGCAGACATAGTCCGGATGCTTCTCAGAGACAAAACCAAGCGGCTGATCCATGAAGATGTCCTTGTCAATCTCTCCGTAAAGAAAGGCATTCTTCACATCGAGTTGCCACAACCTCCATCCCTTGCTAGCAGCCAAGGCGATCACCACTCTTACAGAAGTCATCTTCGCAACTGGACTGAATGTCTCATCATAGTCTTCTCCATACTGCTGTGAGAATCCTCTAGCGACCAGGCGAGCCTTGAACCGATCAATGCTCCCATCAGCCTTCTTCTTCAACTTATACACCCACTTGCAAGTAACTGGAGTAACGCCATCAACCTTGGGCACAAGGTCCCAGGTTTCATTCTTCTTCAGAGCATCAATCTCTTCCTTCATGGCATCATCCCACTCCTTCACTCCAGTGGCCTCGTTGAAGTTTGCAGGCTCTCGCTCATCCAGAGGACCTGCAAAGAAGCCGGAGACAAAGCTCACTGCATTCCATGCCAACATGCCCCAGCCTCTCATGCCAGATAGCCGCACTATCATTGGCCCTCATTCTATCAACATAAGCATTGGTGGAAAGAACATACAAGCTCTTCACCCTTCTCCCAATATGAGCAACATCAGCCTTCACCGCTGATACGTTGCGAAGGAACCTCACGTCTGTTGGCCCAAACAGAACGTGATACCCAACGTCCACCGCATTGGTCACCGAGAAGAGGTTCTTCTTCATGCCCGGTACGTGATACACACTCCTTAACGTAAGTGGCCCCTGATCACTACCCAATGACACGACCCCCTCTTTCTCTACTGCATAAACAGTATTATCAGCAGTGATAATAGCTTCATTACCTGAGTAAGCCTGCATGGAGGTGAACTTCGATTTGTCTCCGGTGAGGTGATGACCACACCCGGAGTCCACGATCCACTCGCCGTTGAAGTCCTCAGCAGACAAGGCCCGGACACAAGTGCCCGTCAAGAAAGCTCCGCCCCATTCTGCTTCTTCACTTCTCGAACAAGCTTCCTCCTTTCCCGCAGCATGCCCAGGCTGCAGTTTGACCTTGCAGTCCCGCTTGAAGTGCCCACGCTGATGACACCGGTAGCACTTCAGATTCTTCTTCCAGTCCTTAGGAGCATTGCTCCTCTCCGGCGGATATGAAGTTGAAGTCTCCTTCTCAACAGCGGCCTGCACCTTCTTCTTCTTCCCTTCCCATCCTTTCTTCTTTCCTGAGAAGAGAGCTTCGCTGCCTTCCTGATTCAGGTTCACTCCAGCCATCTGCCTTGCTAAGCTCTCCTGCGAGGCAAGCAGATTCTCCAGCTCCAGCAACGACGGCTGAGTAGCCCACCCTTGAACAGATGTGACAAAGGCCACATACTCCTTCCGCAAGCCGCGGATAATGTGCCTTTCATCTTTGCCTCAGAGATAGGCTCATCAGGATCCAGTGCCGACAGCTCAGCACACAAGCTCTTCATCTTTAAGAAGTACTTGGAGATGGAAAGGTCTCCCTGAGTTGCCCTGGCCAACTCATTCTCCAGGAACTGAAGCCGCGCCACATTCTTCCTATTGAACAACTCATCAATGGTTGTCCAAATATCAGCAGCCGACTCACATCCAATGATGTGATCAAACAGTTCCGGAGACACAGCTCTCTTCAGAACGAACTCCGCCTTAGCATTTGTTCTTCTCCAGAGCCTCACCTGCTCAGCAGTACCGAAAGCAGCAGTGACTTCCTGCCTGTCGTCTCCACCAACGACATCCCACAGCTCCTCGCCAAGAAGATAACTCTTCATGCACGACTTCCACTTCTTGAAGTTAGTCGGCGTTAAGAGTTCAATGCCCAGACCTCTTGCTAAGCTCCCTTCCATTGCAACACCTGTTGGCAACCTTTCAGCAGCTCCGAGCAACAACACAGGTTGATCACCACTCAATCACAGAGTAACAACACTGGCTGACTTCCGCTCACGCAACTGAACCTCAGCAACCTCACTTTGATACCATGTTAAATTTTCTCAACGTGGTCAGCAAGATAGCCCAAACGCCAAATTAATATCTTCGCAACTACCCAGTTCGCACGTTGAACCAGCGGAAACCAAGGACTAGAGGAACAAAGGTAAATCACAACAAACAATGGAAGCACAAGCAGGTCTATTATTCATTCACTTATTTACAATGCGAGGCATACATAGCGAGACATGATTTCGCTAGTATAACAGCTGAAAAACAGAAGCACCAAAAAACAAGCCGGGCGGACAGAACCCGAGTCCGCCGAGACCGCGAGGTCGCCGAGGTCGCCGAAGCCACCCAAACTATGCTGCAATCCGCCGAATACCACGGAGTCCGTCGAAGCCGCGAGGCCGCGCGGACACACCATTATTCGCCTTCTGCTGAACCCGAACTGAGGAACACCCCTACCCGCCTGAAGATGGCGGACAGGTTATTGAAGCTGGCAAAAATGAAACAGAACTGACAAGCCGCAGAGCGCCCTCCTGCTGAGTCCGCAGAGACCGCACACTTCCAAGCACTTGACCGAAGTCACAGTCACACTCCTGGCTCCTTGAAGTTATCCGCGCGACCTACACACAACAAACCGTCAGCCTGAAACAATCCGTGCGGACTGGCAAACACAGACCGCAGCACTTCGCACACCCCAACTTACTGTTCACTCAAGTTACTGTAGATGTGCCAGGGGGGTCCTATTTATAGGCCGGGTGAGGAGTGTGGTCACCGCCCAAGAGATAGCGACACCGCCCCAGCCCGCGCGAATACAAACCACCGTCCGCTGAGTCCGCGAGGACTTAGCCGGTCACCAAGGAAAAACCGCCAGGAGCAAGGCAACCATTGACGAACCCTCTTCAGTCCGCCTAAGCTAAGCGGACAAGGCATCAGCCCGCAAAGCTCCAACCGCTTCAGGACAGCAAACCCCCTTCAATGGCTGTCCGCACCAACCCGAGGCAGTCCGCAAGACACACATCTCAATCCGCCACAAGTCCACGACCAAAGGCAGCTAAAGACAGACCGCCCGGTCACAGCGGACTCGGCGGATACGGCGGACACACTGAACTCGGCACCAAGTGACCAAGCCCAAAACCATTGAGGGCAAATGCGAGCTTGGCGGACGCAAACCCCAGTCCGCCAAAACACCACAGCGCAGACCGCCACAGTCCGCGAGCTCCTCGCACTCCTGCTCTATCACAGTAGTCTAATCCCGGACTCCAAAACCAGGCCGCCACAACGATCTCCACAGCAACTCGCCTGCTGTGCCACCAGAGCTCGACAAGGCCTTGGCCAAGCTCTAAGCTTAGTCCGCAACAGCCAATACCGCGGACACATCAGTCCGCAAGCTTCCCGTGGACAAGAGCCAACCCGCCTTTCAGCACAAGCTTGCACCCGCGACCACTGAGCAAAGCATCAGTCCGCAAGCCTCTCTATCCGCAGATACCAGGCCGCACCAAACCGCGGACTCCATGCAACAACCCGCTCAGAACACAGCCGGCTTCCACCAGACTTTTCACCAGGCCGTAAACCTCAGTCCGCCCAGTCCGCCCAGTCCGCCAAGGCTGTCCGCCACAGGCCGCGCGGCCTGTCCCGTCACCCACTTCCACTTCACAAATTTCAACACGTATTACCCCTTCTCGTAGGAACTTTGCATTAGCTATCTCTGCCACTGTCACTCTCCACATATACCAGGTGATACGCCCAAAATAGGCATACGTATTACACGCAAGTGCACGTGCCGGATCAAGTAATAAAAAGTGAGTAAGGTTCGTTTCCACGGAGAGGTGGTGGATTTAGTGCTCACAACTACCAGTTATTCCTTTTCTTTAAATCCAAGTTAGATTAAAATAGTGATTTGTTAAATGCTACAATTATGATTAACAAAGACTACAAATGAAAATAGAATACAATTTGCTAAGAGAAAAGTACTTGGTTATCGAAGAAATAATCTTGTATTATGATTTCTGAAGCCTAGTGTGATAAATCTTGTGAAAATAACTTTATGATAGTGAGTGGTGACACGTCTTTAAATGATTTTAAGGTAGAATATCAGTACCTCTCGATATCGGAAATCCCTAACTTCTATTTCCCCCTCGGGAGAGACAAGTATCGCATAAAGATCGAAAACCGAAGTTGTTAATATCAAGGGGAAATCTCTTTCTCCCTTCAAATACTATACTGGATCTATAACACACTCACGCAACTCCTCTCTCGAATTATGAAGCGTAGTAAAATGGCAAAATCTTGGCCAAAAATTTCAAAATAAAGATTATAGTCTCGATAAAGACATACACAAAACATTCACAAAGAAAAGTTTAAGATTCCATCAACACAAAAGACAAGGTACTTTCACAATACAAGATTAAAAGTGTTTAGTTCATGGCAGTGGAGAAAACACACATAACGTTGGAGATATCTTACAATACATGCCAAAATTAAAGATTAAACGACGTAGGGTTCCTTCGCCGGTGTCGCTCCCTTGATCAGCCCAAAAAATCTATTCTTTTTCTCTAGTCGCCCCCTTTGAAGGATGAGGACTTTTTTTGAAAACCCTAGATGAAGAACCTTCTCTCTCCTCTAGATGATCCCCCCTTCTAACTCCTGAATAATCGTTCATAAAAAACGTCCAGCCCTTTCCCCAAAAGATGCTTCTTTTCATTTCGGCAAATGGTGCAAATTTTGAATTTTGAAATTTGAAATTCATCCAGATGTTGCAACCCCTTTTTAGAGGTTGCAACTTTTTTTCCAACAAATGATATTTGAGCAGATTTTGATTTTCCAATCAGTTTTCTTCGGCATTTCTTGCACCACACCTAGGAAAAAGACCACTTTAGTCATAAAAAAAATAAATATGAATTTACTTGCATTTAACTTCAATTAAATGGATTTTCTCTCAGGTCGCCGAGCAGAAGGTCCGAAACTTAGGCTATATAACTTCTTTTTGAGAAGTTATCACACATCCACACTTTAACCTTTGCTAGTCCCTAGCAAAGAAAATTCTTGTCATCGAATTGGGTGAGGTGATAGTGAACAAAATAAAGAAGATACATGACCCTTTGTTCTCAAAGATAACGAAAAGGGGGCAAGTCCAAAGTACCGATTGAACCACGGAGGATTTGCCAATCATTAAAAGTTCAGAACATTTGAGAATTCATTAACTTGATGGAATGAGAAATGTCAATTAAAATTTCTAGTGTGATGTGTGCTACCCTTTAAAATCATTCACTTCCCTCCAACCTTCCCGTCGAACTTCCTTTAATGACTAAAAAGGAATGTGAATAAGGCGAGTCTTCGACTTAACCTCCGGAAGATTTAGAAGTTAAGTTTGAAAGTTGTCATGATGGTTAGTGGTGAGAGTGACTTTGGAATGATTAGAAATATGTATTGATGGTAGAAGGTAACTCCCTAGATGAAAAATTCTTTGCGAATCTCCAAACTATGAGGTTTGTTTTCTCATTTTTTTGGCGGAGGGGGGGGGGGTCTATAGTTGGGATCATTCTAAGTAGGTGTACACACACTTAGGCCACATATCACTACGACTATTTTCTCTCTTTTTTTATAATCACAGTTGGGATAATTTCAGTTATGAATGCACATACCTACGCCGCATATTACTGTGACACATTTTCACATATGTAGTTTCTTAGAGAGTCTGCAGTTGGGATCATTTTAAGTGGGTGTACACACACTTAGACCACATATTACTATGACTCACACATTTTTATTTTAACAAACACTCATAATTGAAGAGTACACTAAGAATCAAGACAGAAGTCAAAATCAGCGCGCAAGACCGCAGAAGGCATGGGCGAGTATGAAGAGCTCCTCTTGCATACTCGCCAGGTAGGCGGGTAGGCGAGATACTCGCCCAGCCCGTGCGAGTTTTCCTTGGAAGTCGCCTAGTCGTTAGGGGTGGGTTATAAATATGACCCCCCCCCCCTCCACTTGGATTTCCTTATAAATAGGACCCCAGGGGTACGAGGTGGAGGACGAAAAATCCTTTGCATGATACTCACGTGCTCTCCTTTCGAGATACTAGCTGAGCTTTTGGATTCCTTTTCATTAGAGAACAAGTGGCGACCTTATAACTTAGTCACCAGCTAGTCTCCCTCGTACCTAGTTCGGTCATTTTTGGTTGAGAAGGGGTTGCTCCTTCCGAGCATCCGGGTACGTGGTGGGACCTTCATGTCGCAACATATGGGGTTCTGTTTGCCTTCGTTCTTCATCCTAGTCATCCTAGCCTTCTGGTCTTACCCTCGAACCGGTAACCTTAGGCGATATTGGTCTGAATTCTGAGGTTGGGAATCTTCCTGGCTTCAACAGGTATGACCCCCATTTTATGGGAATTAGGTGTGTACATAACCACTCACCCATGATCTTCATCTCAAGAGAAGTGAGATCATAGGATTGACTGTACGTGCGATAACCGCGCCCGATCCCCCACACGTCGATCCCATTATGCGCATCGAAGGAAACGTCGCGGGCATCGCTTCACCGACCGTCGACCGCAGACCGCCTAACCCCGGTCGATGCCTTGCGGCCAAGGGGCATCCAAACCGGTTTCCCCTCCTTAGTCGCCGCCTTGCGGCCAAGGGGAGGCCAAGTCGGCCGCCCCCCTTTGGGCGTTGTGTTGCGGCCAAGGGACGGCCAAGCCGGTCGCCGCCTCGAGGCCATGGGGCGGCAAATCCGGCCTCCCCTCCTCCGTCGGCGGCATTCTTCCCCTCGCCGACGAACTCAGCGGCAAGTTCGTCGGTCGCCTGTGGAGTCCCCCTCCCATCGTCCGATCAAGGGGAGAGTCCTCGATCGTCCAATTCATGTGTAACCACTCACTAACCACTGGGTTAGTTGGGGGAATTTAATTAACATTTTATTATTTATTTATGACGTTCTCCAAATAGCGAGATGTGCGCATTAAAACCATAGTAAAAAACATTTATGAAGGTGGTTACGGTGTGCGGATAGCCGCATAACCACCGTAACCACCTCCCGGAGCCTATAAAAGGAGCCTCAGGCCTCCTCATGCATTTTTCATGTTTTTTTAATCTTTCTCTTCGGAGTCTTCTTCTTCCTCAGGACGAATCTCTGTCAATTTCCTCCTACGAGCCACCTTTGAGCCACCTTCGAGTCACCTCCTAGCCACACCCGAGCCACAAGCGAGTCAAGTCACAACCACCCGACAAAGCCAAATTGTCCAAGTCCCAAGCGGCTCAGCAATTGCAAGACCAAGTGTTCCCCTTCTCATCCAGAATCAGCAAGCCATTATCCGCAGACCACCGGCGCGAAGTGCAACCTATAACAACTCCGGGCGCGATGTTCTGTCGTCTGTCACGTGCAAAGTGTTCTCTCACCTCGTAATTATAACGAGAGGTGACATGTCACCCTCGACTTCACGAACCAACTGCAACCTTCAAGAAACAGTGGATTTTGACCGACACAGATCCGGTCAAGTGGTTTTTGTTGAATTTTCACTCAAGATGATTAGCGAGATAGTCTGACGCCAAATTAATATTCTCAGAGCTATTAAGATCACACATTTATCAAGCGGAACTGGGAAAGCAAGCTCAAATACCAAATACAAGTAGAAGGAACAAGTAGATCATATATTTATTAACTTCTTTACAGGGCGAGGTATATGTGGCGAGACATGATTTCGTCAGTACACAAGGAAAACAGAAAAGATACAAAATCAATCCGGGCGGACAAAACTGGAGACCGCCGAGACCGCTCGAACTGTTGGATGACGAATAGAACACAGAGTCCGCCAAGAACGCGAGGTCGCGCGGACACGCCGTTTTTCGCTGACTGCTGCAAGCTGCTGCCGAACTGAAGAACAGACCGCTTAACCGCCGAGTCCGGCGGACAGGTTATTGAACTTGGAAAAACTGAAGCCGAGAAAACTGACAAGCCGCAGAAGCGACCTGCTAAGACCGCCGATTGTAACCGCAAACTTCACTGAACCTTACCGAAGTCAAAGCCAAACTCCTGGCTTCACAGTGCTAGCCGCGCAACCTGCAAACAGCAACTAGTTAACTCTGATCAAACCGCGCGGACAAGGAAACTGAGGCCGCGTCACTTAACCAAGTCTCAACTTACTGTTCCCTCAGTTACTGTAAACGTGTCGGGGGGTCTATTTATAGACGGGATGAGGAGTGTGGTCACCGACCTAGTGAATAGAGTCACCACCCCAGCTAGTAACTAGCACACCTCAGTTCGTCGAGTCCGCAAGGACTTAGCCGGACTTCAAACAACACATCAGATGCCAAGACAAGCAGTCCACCACCAGGCGAACACCGCGCCAGTCCTCACACATGCAGCACGTGGACACAGCAACCACTCATTCACTGTGTCAGTCCGCACGCTACATGCGGATAAGGCAGCAGCTCGCATAGCTCGCGAGCACTGCACCAGTCCGCCACATAACACAGCGCCCGGACAACCGCAACCCATACTACATTAGTTCGCATGCTATACGCTGACAAGGCATCAGCTTGCACAACGCGCAAAAACCGCTTCAGCCCGCCCCATAAGTCAATGACCAACAGGCAGATTGCTCGGTCAACAGCAGACTCTGCGGACACTGCATCCGCCCGCCGCACAAGTCCACGACCAACATGCAGATCATCCGGTCAACGGCGGACTCTGCGGACACATGCGAACACCCTGAACTTGTCACAAAGTGTAACCAAGTCTAGTAGACCACCAACCAGTTGGCGCGAGCTCGACGGACAAGGCCCCAGTCTGCCAGCTCCCTAGCAGATCGCCAATGATCCACCAGAGCAAGGTAGAACTTGCAAACTCCAACTCGTACAGCTCCCAAGCCAGCAACCAACTGTCGGACTCGCAATCGGTCCGCGCAGTCCGCGGAACAACAATCCCACAATCCACTGGCGATAAGCCTGACCGCAGAACCAGGCGGACTCTAATCCAAGTCCGCCCGGCTACCTCCAGAACCACATTAGGTCGCCTCCACCAGACTGCCAGCATGCTCCATCTGTCCGCATGGACAGTCCGCCTAGGCCGCCCGGTCTGCCTGATCACCCACTTTCACTTCACAAATTTCAACACTCCCCCTTGAAGTGAGAAGTGGTGATCAAGCCTAGTAGTCCACGTAGTCGTTGAAATGGCCCCTTCGACAGCGGTTTTGTGAAGATGTCAGCAAGGTTGTCTTCACTCTGAACATGCCCGACCATAAGAGATCCCTCTAATACCTTCTCCCTTATGAAGTGGTGCTCGATCTTTATATGCTTTGTCCTTGCATGACAAACTGGATTATTCACCAGTTTGACAGCACTCTCATTGTCACCTCAGAGCAGAGTATGACCTTGTACTTCCTCATGGATGTCCTCAACTAGCCTCATTAACAAGATGGCTTCTCGAGCAGCCAAAGCCGAAGCCTTGTACTCTGCTTCCGTAGTCGAGACTGACACTGAGTCCTGCTTCTTGCTACACCACGAGATGTCAGGTGATCCACAAGTGAAAACATAACCCGATGTTGATCTTCGATCATCCGAGTCACACCATAATCAGCATCCGTGTATCCTAGCAGTGAAAAATCTATGTCCCTCCTATAAAGGAGACTCATATCAGAAGTAGTCTTGACATATTTCAAGATGTTTTTTGTCGCCACCAGATGAGACTTCCTTAGCTCTGCCATAAACTGACTACTCGACCAACAGCGTAAGCAATGTCTAGCTTCGTAATCGTTAGGTAGATCAAACTCCCCACTAGAGCTCTAAACACCAAGGGATCAGGAAGAATCCTTCCTTCATCTCGTCGAAGCTTCAGCCCATGATCCAGAGAAGTAGAGCAACTCTTTCCTCCCTTCATGTTGAATTGATCTACGATGTGAACCGCATATCCATTCTAAGAAATGAGTATCTCATTCTCCTTCCTCTCCACTTCGAGACCAAGAAAGTGATGAAGCTCTCCCAAGTCTTTCATCTTGAAGTGAATAGCTAGCTCAGCCCTGAGCCTAGCTACCTCCTCCTCGGAATTCCCTGTGATGATCATATCATCAACATATAGTAGGACCAAGACCTAAAGCTCCCCCTTATTCTTGATGAACAAGCTTGAATCTGAGTTGGAAATAAGGTAACCGCAGAATTAGAGTTATTCTGCTATCTTCCCATATCAAGCTCTTGGAGCTTGCTACAACCCATAGGGAGCCTTCCTGAGTTTGCAGACGTAGTCCGTATGAACTTCTGAGACAAATCCAAGCGTCTGATGTATGAAGATGTCCTTATCAATCTCTCCATAAAGAAAAGTGTTCTTTACGTCAAGCTGTCACAACCTCCATCCTTGACAAGCCGCCAAAGCGATCACCACCCGAATAGAAGTCATCTTTGCAATTAGACTAAACGTCTACTCATAGTCCTCTCCATACTATTGTGAGAATTCTCGAGCAATAAGGCGAGCCTTGTATCTTTTGATGCTCTCATCAGCCTTCTTATTCAACTTGTACACTCACTTGTAGGTCACTGGAGTAATACCATCAACCCTGGGCACAAGGTCTCAGGTTTCATTCTTCTTGAGATCATTCATCTCCTCTTTCATGGCATCTTCGAACTCCTTGACTCCAGTGGCCTCATTGAAGTTTGCATGCTCTCGCTCATCCAGAGGGCCTGCAAAGAAGCAGGAGACAAAGCTCACTGCATTTCCTTCACAGTATTGAGCTGGTGGCTTGATAGTCCTCTTTGATCTCTGAAGGGTCTGCTCCTTGCTCACCACCTCTGTTGCTTCTTCAGGCTTATCTCCATTTCCTGGCACATTTTGAGCAATGTTCCCCCTGCTTCTTGAACCAGAAACCTCTACCTCAGAGCTTGAAGCAACAGGAGCTGCTGGTGATACAACAAGCTCCTCCTAAAGAACTTCAGCAGCCACCTTCTGCTCTTCATCAACCTTGCTCTCTGATAGCTCAATCGAGCCTCCTCCATACGACGTCAATTCATCAAAGACCACGTCTCTTGATACAACAAACTTCTTCGTCGCAGGATCCATGCACTTCCATCCCTTCTTCTGCTCATCATAGCCTACAAAGACAAGCTTCTTTGCCTTTGCATCAAGCTTTGTCCTTGAAGCATCCGGAACATGCACATAACAAGTTGATACAAACACCTGAAGTGTTCCACGCTTGGCTTCTACTTCAACAACATCTCGAAAGGAGACTTCATGTTGATCAGACTAAGTGGCATCTGATTGATGACATAAGAAGCGCAAGACATTCTCTCTGCCCAAAAAGACCTAGGAATGTTTTTTTCATGAAGCCAGCACTTGCATGTTTCCGTCAGATGACGGATCTTCCGCTCCGCTACTCCGTTTTGTTGTGTAGTATGAGCACAGGTAAGCTCTCTCTAGATCTCATGCTTCCTCCAGAAGTTAGAGAATTCGGAAGAGACAAACTCATCACCTTTGTCTGATCTAAACTTCTTGATCCGCAGGCCAAGCCGGCCCTCCACGAGCTCCTTGAACTCCACAAACAAATGGAAAGTTTCTGACTTCTCCTTCAAGAAATATACCCAAGTGTATCTTGAGTAATCATCAATCAGAACAAGCATGTATTTGCTCCCACCAAAGCTAGCAGTGACAGTTGGCCCCATTAGATCAACATGGATGCATTCCAATGGTGCTTTGCCCCTTGTTTGTGACTTGTCAAAAGGAAGGCGATGAGCCTTACCATACTGACATCCTGCACAAACATGTACATCGCCAAAGGATGAAAGCTTAGGCAAACCTTTCACAAGGCTCATGTTTGTCATAGCTTTCAGCTTATCCATTCCTACAGACCCCAACCTCTCATGCAATATGACAGCGCTATCACTGGTTCTCATTCGATCAACATAGGAGTTTGCTTCAAGAACAAACAAGTTCTTTACTCTCCTCCCAACGTGAGCAACATCAGCCTTCATCGCTGATACGTTGCAAAGAAATTTCACTTCTGTTGGCCCAAACATAACGTGATAACCTGCGTCTACTGCATTGGTCACAGAGATGAGGTTCTTCTTCATGTCCGGTACATGATACACACTCCTTAACGTGAGTGGCCCTTTATCACTACCCAAGGACACAACCCCTTCCTCTACTGCATAAAAAGTATTATCAGCAGTAATAATAGATTCGTTATCTGAGTAAGTTTGCAGCGAGGAGAACTTTGACTTGTCTTCAGTGAGGTGATGACCACACCCGGAGTCCACGATACATTCGTCTTTGAAGTTGATGGCGGACAAGACACGGACACAAATGCCTGTCATGAAAGCTCCACCCCATCCGGCTTCCTCAGTATTAGAGCAAGCTTCCTCCTTGCCTGCAGCATGCCCATACTGCAGCTTGAGCTTGCAGGCACGCTTGAAGTGACCCGGCTGATGACATCTAAGAAGCCGCAGAAGCGACTTGCTGAGACCGCCGATTGTAACCGCAAACTTCACTGAACCTGACCGAAGTCAAAGCCAAACTCCTCGCTCCACAGTGCTAGCCGTGCAACCTGCAAACAGCAATTAGTTAACTCTGATCAAACCGCACGGACAAGGAAACCGAGGCCGCAGCACTTAACCAAGTCTCAACTTACTGTTCCATCAATTACTGTAGACGTGCCGGAGGGTCTATTTATAGGCGGGATGAGGAGTGTGGTCACCGGCCTAGTGAATAGATTCACCACCCCAGCTCGCAGCTAGCATACCTCAGTCCGCCGAGTCCACAAGGACTTGGCCGGACTTCAAACAACATGTCAGGCGCCAAGACAAGCAGTCCACCACCAGGCGAACACTGCGCCAGTCCGCACACATGCAACACGCGGACATATCAACAATCCATTAACTGTGTCAGTCCGCATGCTACATGCGGATAAGGCAACAGCCCGCACAGCTCGCAAGCACTGCACCAGTCCGCCACATAACACAGCACCCGGACAGCCGCAGCCCATACTACATTAGTTCGCACGTTATACGCGGACAATGCATCAGCTCGCACAACGCCCGAACACCGCTTCAGCCCGCCCCATGAGTCCACGACCAACAGGCAGATTGCTCGGTCAACAGCGGACTCTGCGGACTCTGCGGACACTGCATCTGCCCGCCGCACAAGTCCAAGAACAACAGGCAGATCGCCCGGTCAACGGCGGACTCTGCGGACACATGCGAACACCCTAGACTTGTCACAAAGTGTAACCAAGTCTAGCAGACCACCAACCAGTTGGCGCGAGCTTGGCAGACAAGGCCCCAGTCCGGCAGCTCCCTGGAAGATCGCCAATGCTCCACCAGAGCAAGGCAGAACTCGCAAACTCCAACTTGTACAGCTCCCAAGCCAGCAACCAACTGCCGGACTCCCAACCAGTCCGCGCAGTCCGTGGAACAACAATCCCACAATCCACTGGCGATAAGCCAGACCGCAGAAGCAGGCAGACTCCAATCCAAGTCCACCCGACTACCTCCAAAATCACATCAGGCCGCCTCCGGCAGACCGCCAGCCTGCTCCATCAGTCCGCATGGACAGTCCGCCCAGGCCGCCCGGTCTGCCTGATCACCCACTTTCACTTCACAAATTTCAACAGTATTTTACCCAGTTGAGGGGTTTTTCCACGTTAAAACTGCTTGTGTACAGTCAACCCACTCTTTTGACTGTGTGCGCGCTCGACCGTTCCAAGAGCTAAGACGGTCTAAGAATTCCAGCCTGACCGGGACGTCGAGTTAGTCCGCAACAATGATTATTCAAAAGCTTTGTTTTTTTGTAAATTTTCAAATAATTGAAGGTGTAATTTTTTTGTTTGATACTGGATCTCTTGTAATCCTAAAAATATTCTTATGGACACTTGACATTCTGTTTTAATATTGCCAGAAAATTTTACTATAATTATTAAAATCAATATTCAAATTGTTCTCCAACTCATTTGGTTAATTAATTTATTTTTCATTATTCTATTGCTAGTTCTCGATTGGATTTTTGGTTATCTATATAGTTAAGCTCGAAATTATAATTAGGATCCGATGTGCATATATCCAAATTGGCATGCGTATAAAATTGGATGGCCTGCAAAGACCTCCAATTAGTAATTTATGATCTGCATATAACAAGAGCCTACATATACCAACTTTATTTGTTCATATTATAACCCTATTGCACAACAAAGTATATAGTAAGTTGGCCTAGCTGCATGCTAAGTGATCAGTAAGTGTGATAGTATGTATTTTTTGGTATTTTTATTTTTTATAAAATGAATACTTTAACTCAATATTAATAATGAAGATAAACGCTTGAATATTAGAAAGTAAAAAAAATTGCTAATAAATCATTATAAAATATAAATAAATAATTTTCTTTCTAAATTCAGTTAGGCTAAATCTAGAAATTATATTACTTTATTTCCAAATTTCAAACTATTTAAAATTAGTAAGTAATTTATCTATTCCGGAGATTGATTTAGCTCATTACTAATTAATTAACCTTAAAGATTAGGATTAAATTATGAAATGAATGATTACCATAATCTGATATAGATTTTCCCATTCAGACAAGATTAAGCTCAGGATTAAAAAGCAAGGGAAGGACTGCTCTTCCTCCAGCCACTACTCTCAATGGATCGGTTAGCGGTAATGATCACCTCCCTTATCCTCACCGCCGGCTTCTTCCACCTCTCCTCGTCGGAGCTCACAACCTACAGCATAACTGACTCCGGCGGCGCGGTCCCGGAAGGCGGCAGCGCAGACTGGACGGGCCGGCTCGTGGACGCGTGGACGAAAGCGTGCGGCTCCAACTCGCCGGCGACGGTGGCTGTGCCCGCCGGCACGTTCTTCGTGAGACATGTAGTGCTCGTGGGCCCGTGTAGAAGTTCTCATATTTCGGTGAATATCGCCGGCACCATTGTTTCTCCGGCCACTTACACGTCGGAGGAGCATTGGATAGTGTTCATGAACGTGACCGGCCTCACTATCTCCGGCGGGGTCTTCGACGGCAGAGGGCAGGCGGTTTGGAATTGCAAGAATGGCAAAAGGAACTGCCCGAATGGCGCAACGGTCAGTTAGTTAATTCGTCAGTTAGTGGTGTTGTTGTAATTTCATTTTTTGTTAGAAATATATATAAATATTAATACATCAAATAATATTTAACTATATATATTAAAAAATATATGAGAGACAGATATGGGGATCCGCCTCTACGACCAACGGCAACACCATCTTAGAAAGAAACGCTCCATTTCACGGACAAGATCTCTTACTTTTTGATCCAACGGGTTCTGTTTTTTTCATCATTTTATATTTTTTTATTCAGAAAATTCTTGTCTATTGGATCTTTAATTTTTGAACTTATGTTGTCCATTAAATATGAAATATATTCCCTTCATTTCATTTGAAACTCATGTTGTGCCCACGACTTTCAATTTTTTTTGTTGATCATGTTTGAAAATATCGTATTAATTTATATTTTTGAAAAAAATAATATAAAATTTAATATATAAGCAAATAAACAAAAAAATAACAACACAAAAAAACTTATGTTGTCCATTAAATATGAAATATATTCCCTTCATTTCATTTGAAACTCATGTTGTGCCCACGACTTTCAATTTTTTTTGTTGATCATGTTTGAAAATATCGTATTAATTTATATTTTTGAAAAAATAATATAAAATTTAATATATAAGCAAATAAACAAAAAAATAACAACACAAAATAATATGATCAACTCTCTCCTCTCTCTCCACTTTCTCTCCCATCGTGTCCTCTCTAGTCTCTCCTCTCTCTCTCGACTCTCTCTCCCATGGTGACCTCACTCTTCTCTCTCTTCCCACCTTTTCCTCTCTCTCCTCTCTCTACTCTCCCTCTCTCTCTCGCTCATTGTGGCTCTCTCCACTCTCTTCTAAAATAATATTATTATTTAATTGAAAAGATATTTTAAGAAGTCTTATATTACACCAAACGGTGTTTTTCTATATATTAATATAGATATGCAAATAAGATAATATTATTAACAAGTCTTAATGTTTAGAAGCGAGAAGCTCAATTAAAATGACTTGAACACGTACAAAAGAGATCATTAGAGATATGTATGAGGCATTGGGATAGTCTAGTCACTAAACATGTCAAACGAGCGAGGGGTAGACCAATAAAGATTTGACATTAGTTAGATTATGACAAAATACATAGCACAATGTCAACAAAAACTCATATTTCCCATTGTAGTGAGATAAAGATTTGAGTGTTATTGTCGTTATAATATAAAGGCAAAATACTCAATCCAGTCCCTAACTTTTATCTCATTCAAGATTTCAGTCCCTAATTTATTTTTTTGAAGATTTCAGTCCCCAACGTTTTATAGTTTTTGATTTCAGTCCCAAACCTTTCAAATTAGGTCCTTTACTTAACATTTTTCATTACATGTAACGGAAAGCTCGAAAAAAAAGCTTTTAAACGAAATCTGAAAATAAATTTAAATGTCCGTTTTTCTCTCCCGATCTTCAGTACAGATTATCATGATCTTCTGCTGTGATTTCTTGGGCAAGCAAGTTTCTTTCTTCGAATATACATAAGCTTCAACGTCGATCAAGTATACAAGTCTTTCCTCTATAGATCGATGTTTCTTCTCCCTTCATCGCATACAACATAGAGGAACATGAAACACATATGGGAGCACTGCAAACGCTGCCATCGTTGCTATCTCGACACCAAATCTCCCCAAATCTGGTGGCGGAGGACGGCGCAGAGGTCGTCGTTGCCGCAGAGACTGAAGAGTTGATTGAAGCAGCAGAGCAACAGTTTTTCACCATGATTAATAAGTACCTTTTAGTAATATAATTATGGTAAAATACTCTCCATTATTCACGGTAGACAGCTGTTCACTAACGGAAAAGCTAACTCCGTTTTTCTTGGGACTAATATCAAAAGTTACGAAAGGTTGGGGACCGAAATCCTGAAAAATAAAGATAAGGGACTGAAATCTTAAATGATGTAAAAGTTAGGGGCTGAATTATGTGTTTTGCCTAATATAAATATACAAACACTTGTAAAAATATATTCAAAACGCTAAAGAATTTAATTAATTTTTATGTTCAAAATTAATTTTTATTCATCCTAGCTATTATGATCTTCCTTGCCATGCTAAACATATATTAATTACATCTGAATTATATGTAAATTATAAACTAACATTTGAGTTTCTGCTGACATGTCATACAGTCACTGGCGATTATGAACTCAAACAACGTTCGGCTCAACCGTGTCAGCTCGGTGAACAGTGAAATGTTCCACATTTTGATCTATGGTAGCCGCGATGTGCTCGTTGCCGGCGCTCGCATCTCCGCCCTGGACGGCAGTCCCAACACCGACGGCATCCACATCCAGGAGTCGAGCGGCGTCACGGTACTAGGCTCCAACATCGCCACCGGCGACGACTGCATTTCTATAGGGCCCGGCTCCGCCAATGTCTGGATCGAAAGCATCAAATGCGGGCCGGGCCATGGCATCAGGTGATCAAATTGGGAATTCTTGAATATTTTCATATAATTTATAACACCTCGTGAAATAATTAATTGGTTTGCATGCATGCAGCATTGGAAGCTTGGGGTCGGAGAAGGTGCAGAACGGCGTGAGGAACGTGACGGCGAAACATGTCGAGTTCTTCGGAACGGACAATGGGTTCAGAATCAAAACATGGGCGAAACCTAGTGACGGATTTGTCGAGCACGTTCTCTTCCAGAACGCGACCATGAACAACGTTAAGAACCCAATCATCATCGACCAGCGTTACTGCCCTCAAAAAAATAATTGTCCCACCAAGGTATATAGTATATTCAACCCTCTACCCACAAATCAAATTTCCAATCAATAATTAATCGAAAATTTTAATATTATTTTTATGTTAAAGATTTCTAAATAAATATATATATATATACACTCACTAATTAGATTAAAAAAATTCAACATTATTTTTTCTAAAATAAAGTTGTAATTATAGTTTCGCGAATGAATATATCATTTTTTATAAACCAAATATTCAACCACCTATCTGCAAACAAAATTTCTTATCAATAATTAATTGGACTAAGAAAATTTAATATTAATTTGTATGTTCATTAATTCGATTAAAAATTTTTACCATTTTTTTCTAAGATGAAGTAATTATAATTGATATATTAATTTGTATATTATTTTTTATTTTTTTCTTAATTTATTATATTTACTTGCAAATTTGCCAATAACAATTTTTATTCAGCTCACTCTCAGTTAAGTTGTGTTTGAGAACACGAATCAGCAGGAGACATATCACGATTCTCTCCATTTCTAATGAAATGGGCAGAAATGCAGAGGATCCATTTCACGGACATGATCTTCTACTTTTTGATCCGACGGGTTCTGTTTTTTTCATTCTTTTATATTTTTTTTATTCAAAAAAATCTTATCCATTAAATCTTTTTTGGAATGATCTTGTACATTAAACATGAAATAGATCCCTCCATTTCAAATGGAGAGGATCCGGATCCGGATCTGCGAGAAACTGGGGAGGAGAGAGAAAATGATTGATTGGTACTCCTCTCACCAACGGCAAAATCTCTGATTTCAGCCGTTTCATGCCGACCGTTCTTAAAAGGGCCCGTCCCGCCAGAATGGCCTGACGCAGGAATCTCCTTAATTAATATATATATATATATATATATATATATATATATATATATATATATATATATATATATATATATATATATATATATATATATATATATAAGTCAGTTGTTTAATATATTGTGAGTTAACTTGCACGCAGAGCTCAGGGATTCAGATAAGCGACGTGGTGTTTAGAGACGTGGAGGGGACGTCGGCGACAGAGGTGGCGGTGGAGCTGTACTGCAGTTCCAGCAAACCCTGCCGGGATGTTTGGCTGATGAACATCAATCTGAGGTCTGCCGGCGTTAGCGCCACAATGTCATGCAGCAACGTTAACGGAGGAAGCCATGGTGTCATTAGTCCTCCTTGCTGTTTAGCTCAGTAGGCGCTTGCTTTGTTTTGTTTTGTTTTGTTTTGTTTTGTTTTCTTGGGTGGGGGGTGATGGCAAACTAGTAGATCAAATTTTAGGTTTACTATGTTATCTGCCCACTCATATTGCAATATGTGGAATAAAGGCTGTTGTTTTGGGATAATGAAACCTTTTGTGGAAAAATTTATAGTTTTGATGGCTAAGGCTTGATTTTGTATGGATAGGAGCGGATCCGGCCTTTAAATAGATTTAGAGAGCTGCCGTTGGCGGTATGGCTACTGCTGCGCCGTATTGGTTATGGAAACCGAGAAGCACATGGATCGTGGTTATGGAAATGGCAAGCTAGCGCATTCCTCCATTGTAGGTTTACTATGTTATATGCCCACTCATATTACAATATTTGGAATGAAGGCAGTTGTTTTGGGATAATGAAACCTTCCGTGGAAAAAATTATAGTTTTGATGGCTAAGGCTTGAGTTTGTATGGATAGAAGGAGCGGATCCGGCCTTTAAACAGATTTAGAGAGCTACCGTTGGCGGTATGGCTACTGTTGCGCCGTATCGGTTATGGAAACCGAGAGGCACACAGATCGCGGTAGAAATGACAAGCTAGAGCATTCCTCCATTGTAGGTATTCAACTTTACCGTGGTGTGTGAGCCCCCTTTTTTATAATTTAGGGTGGGATGCAGAGAGTGGAACCTAAAAATAAGTAGTGCTCATAATGGCTGAAGACGGAATCGTTCGTTACCGCCCAGGAACCGCATGTAACCACCTGTGGAATCACTCATTATCGTCGGGGACGTGTGCGCGTCTACGCGCGCGTGTTCCCGGTCGAGCCTCTAATGGACACGCGTGCTCATCCTTGCGAGGTAGCACGCGCAACCGCGTGAAGGCCTCGCACGTGTGTTGCCTCCCGCGTGTGCAGTTGCGCGCGCTGCCTTGAGTCTATGATCATGCGCTTTGCCTCACACGTGTGATCGCACACTGTGCATACTGCACACACGCGTATGACAACACATGTTGTCGCGCGCTCGGTTGCGCGTTGCGCATGTGCGTGATCGCACGGGCGTGCTGCGCATGTGCGGGATCGCTCGAGCGCGCGCGCGGGCGACCGCACGTGACTAAGGTGCATATGCTGTGTTGAGGCACGACCGGTAACACGTGTAGACGTGTGTGGACGTGTCCCTGACGGCCATGAGCTGTTCCTCAAATGGTTACATGTGGTTCCTAAGTGGTTATGGGTGATTCCCTCATCCACCATTATGAGCGCTACTTATTTTTTTTAAGTTCAATTATCTGCAACCCACCTCAAATTATAAATAAGAGGGACACATCATATATATCTATATATACGAGTGATAGTGCATTGGGTCCCCCGTGCCCAATGTGACAGTACTCTGACCACGACATTGTCTCGAGATATAACGCTCTCCCCCCCCCCCCCCCCCCCCCCCCCCCCCCGCACTCGCAAACCCCCGCGTGATGTGCTTCGGGTGGGCGACGACATCCGGAGCTGGGGCGAGAACATTCGCCAGGGGCGACAACATTTTGTGGGGGGGACGACATTCCGTATGGGCAACGACATTAAGCAGGGGCGACTCATATTTCTATATGTATATATAAAACGTTGTTCAATGTTATTCAGCAAAAATCATACACTGTGATGATTGTCATCTTATGTCAAGTGGAAACCTAGGTTAAATTCTACTATTGACAATTTTTGTGAGATTAAAATCGGGTTATATAGCTCTCCCTTTTCAAGAAATTTAGGGGTAAAATCTTAATTTTATGTTGTATGGTACCCTACACCTTAATATAAGTTTAGGATGCTATATCATAGTAGGTAAATGTGCTCTCGTAAAAAAGATGTAGGTAATCAGATGACTAAATTTGATTTCAGTAAATCGAATGCATGTGATTGACTTGATGGTCGACCGGGTTACACCATAAGTGGATTTCTTTATATATTAGTATGAGTGACAGTGCACAGGGGATCGTCCGTGCCCCGCGCGACAGTATCCAACCCACGGTGGGCTTCGGGTCTTAAAATTTATATATTTTTTAATGATGCAATTTTTTATTTTTATTTGAAATTAAAAAAAATTATAATTATATATTTATTATTATTAAATACTTTTACTAAATAATTTTTAAAATTATTTATATTTGTTTTCTTATACAAATTAATTTTATTATAATTTATTTAAAATGATTATATTTTGTTTTTTATTCTTTTTTAGGAAATTAGAACAAAATAAAAAAAATTAAAAAGAATGAAAATACACTGCAGGTCGCGCGGTTAAGGCCACTGCATGCGGATGAGCCATCGACGGCCTGCCTGGCGCCCACTGGCAAGTTCGTTGGACCCCGACGAATCCACCGGGGCTAGCCCGGCGGCGAGCGAGCATGGCCACCTGTAACACCCGCATCCGTCATATGGAATATAACAGAAGGTCCGGCCGGGGCCCCACGTCATATTCCACAGGCAGTTAGTGAAGTTACATAAGAATACCGAATTAACAGTATATGAATATGCATCCTAACTCATAGCATTCTAATGAAAGCTTTTAAAACAGTTATAAGAACTCAAATGTCAAAGCATGAATGTCCAGAAAACCCATAGTAGGAATGACAGTAAAATACATCAAAGTCTCGGCCTTAGGGCCTTACAAGTGTTTACTTGAACAATACATGTTTTTCATACTTCGGCACGCAGGCCGGCCACACATGAACATAATAAAGTAAACATTTTGCTTTGGACTTCAAGGGCCAGCACAACATAAAGGGCTTCAGCCCGCTACTTGCCACTAGGCTCACCTGTTCCTGCAAGAACAATCCATCGTACAGTGGCAAAACAAGGCAACGGTCAGCTAAAGCTGACCAAATTATAACGACATTGCCCCTTAATCGGGGCGGCGGTGCTCTTCTCCTGCATTTCATTAGTATAATCAAACATGATAGTGAAAGTACAATTTAAGCACACTTCACCACAGGCGTAGGCACGTACGACCACACACCCTGTGCTCTCAGGGCACATTCTCGGTGAACCCGGTCCACCACCGTCCCCAGGATGGCAACATCGTGAGCATTTTAGTCATTTCGGTCGAAGCCTAAGACTCGCCCTCTATGTCAACGGTAAGTACCACATACCTTAGGTCTATTTAAACGAACTGCATTGAGCGGGTACGGTTCCACTCAACCCGCTGCTCACAACGCCACGTCAATTTAAGCCATGGGCGTGGGTCAAGCTTCCCCGAGTCCCAAATCGATCACACAATTTACATAACCCAGATATGTGCAAGTTGGCTCCCAGACCACCACGATGGCAGAACCACGCATCTGCATAGTTTTCTGGGTGCACCTTGAAGTTAGTCCCCAAGGCTCCATGTTGCAATCTACCACGTAGAAAACCCGAAAAACAAACGGCACAGAGTCTTCTCCGGCAATACATGCATAATGAAAACATCACCGTTCCAGACCAACATGTCTGGATAGGCTTCACACATCATGCTTACGTCCGTACATCGATTCCAGACTATATATACAAAACTACGGGGATAAACCATATCTACCCGAAAGAATACCTCACACTCACCGCCCACTCGCGGGAGAGAGTTTCCTATGCAAAAAGGAAGAGGACTTCACATGTCCAAGTAGAGAATCGTTACCCTAGAGGTTCGCTTCAGCACTATGGAAGACTAACCGGATGAAAAGCACCGTAACGGACTCGCCTCCGCGGATCTGGACTCAGCTCGCGATTCGGAGCTCCGAAACTCCAATAATGGTTGGAATCCTCCTTCTTCTTCTCCCTTTGCTCTCCCCTCTCTCTAACTCTTAGAAAGAGAAATGGCCAAATGGAATGAGGCCTAAACCCTCATTTCTCGGCTATATACCAACAGGAAGGTTTCTGGGCCGCCGGATCACTCTTAAATAAAATGAAAGGCCCTGATTTACCCTTAAAATCGTCTTCCTGGGTCCGCACACGGCTTGTGACACGCTCGTATCACATGTCGTGTCTCACATTCGTATAAGAATTCGTCGATCTCTGAATCCGGACACGGTCTCTGACACGCCCGTGTTAACCCAGGACACGCCTGTATCAACCCTGGACACGCCCGTGTCATAGGTCGTGTGCCTCAATCGACACTGAAACCATCACGCCCGAACAGGACACGGCTTTAGATATGCCTGTATCACAGGGCGTGTTGCTCACTCGACACAGCCCGACAAACACAGAGCAGGACACATCTTTGGACACGCCCGTGTATGCCCTGGACATGCCCGTGTCCGACCTGGATACACCCGTGTTCCAGGCCGTGTTCAACACTCGATAAAACTCAGTCAATTCCAGAAAAGGACACGACTCTGGACACACCCGTGTCACAGGCCGTGTGAAACCATAATTACTCCAAAGCTCTCAAAAACACTACTCATACATATTCGAGTTTTGGGGCGTTACAATCCCCCCCCCCCCTTAAAAGAATTTCGTCCCGAATGTATAGAATGGAAAAGTACACAAAGTTAAATGGTACCTGAGTAGAAAAGCTCGGGATACTCCTCAAGCATGGTCTGCTCTCGCTCCCACGAAAGCTCCTCACGACCACAATTGTCCCATCAGACCTTGACCATCCTGATAGCTTTGTTCCGCAATTATTTGACCTCCGTATCCTCGATCCGAATGGGTCTAACTTTCGTTGTTAGCCCACTATCGACCGATACTTGATCCGCAACAACCACCTGTGTTGGTTCTTTAACGGCTTTGCGTAGGACCGAAATGTGAAATACATCATGCAATCCACTCAGTTTGTTGGAACACCCTTTTACTAATTTGGGTCAGGATCACTATGTCTTTAGGAAACCTATTTTTGACCTCCTGTATAGATCTAAAGGTCAATTAGAATTGAGTCTAAGGGTTAGTAGTTAGGTTTGGAAGCTGCCCTCAAGACCAAGGTTTTTCAGTTTGGAGACTAAGTCATATCGTCGAGCTCAGTACGACGAATCATCGAACTCCAATCGACGATCGTCTAGCTCAACTTCGACGGATCGTCGAACTCCATTCGACGATCGCTGAGCTCAACTTCAACAAATCGTCGAACTCCATTCGACGATCTTCGAGCTCAGTTCGACGATCTTGACTCAGTATTGATTCTCTATCTCTGAGCTCAGTTCGACGATAGTTGAGCTCAGATCGACGATCTCTGTTGTTGTCTAAATCCAAATCGTTGAGCTCAGTTCGACGATAGCAGAGCTCAGTTCGACGTTTCTATGAAGAGTTCAAGGATTTTCAAGATTCAAATTCAGAACAGTTAAGGAGTTATTCAGCAATTAATTCAGAAGATTTTCTAGCCGTTCTCATTTATTCTGGACCAAGTTTCAAGGGATTATCAAGGAATGTTTCTTTGGACTTTCCCCCAGAAGACATTTGCAATTAAGAATGCAATTAATGTCAGGCCAACGGCTATTCTAGACAGAGGATTATTTTCTATTCAGAACCAGAGAATAAAACACAAGATTTTTGAATCTCTCCTACAACACACAGCACAGATAAGCAGAACAAGAAGAACAATTCATTCTTTGCTACAACATTCTCTGGAACAACATCTTTCTCAACACCATCTGTGCACAAAAGAGAAAAAGAGAAAGTGATGTAGACATTCTCTGTCTAAAAGAATTCATACAAGAACACACCAAGGGAGATCAACAAATCTGAAATCTTCAGATCCCCTTTTGATTCAAGTGTTCAAGGCCAACATCATTCAAAGACTCCAGACACCTAACATTTCAGCTGTTGCTGAAATCATCATTTGCTGGAGATCAACTTCTGAAGGCCTATCACCCTACAGCAAAGCTTCATTTCTTGAACATCTCAAGAACTCAGGGGGAGCTTTGACAACATCTAAATCCACATAGTCTTCTCAGCTGCTTTGAGAAAGAGAAGACTTCCATCATTCTCTCATCCCCATCTCTGTAAAGGGTTTTTCAAACTCCCTTCAAAAGTTTGTACTTGGTTTTTGAGCACCTTATCAAAAGCTCATTGGTGGCAAGATACCTGATCAAAAAATCTGATTTGGTTTTTGAGCACCTTATCAAAAGCTCATTGGTGCCCAGGACACCTGATCAACTCATCCTGCAGTGGATTCCTACCTAGGGTGGTAGAAGAGTGGATGTACCCAAGTTTAGGGGAACCACTATAGCTCCTTGTGTCTTCTGGCTTGCTTGTCTTTATTTTTGTTTCTGGCTGTGATTGATTTGTGATTAGTTAGGATCTGTGATTAGCTTCTTTTGTAGATTGTAGCAATTATTTAGTTTTTTATTTGCTTCTCTGTTCACTCAGATTGCAACAATTGTTGTAAAAAGTTTTTAAGCACCATACTCTATTCATCCCCCTCTAGAGTATTTCAGATCTATCTGCACTTTCAATTGGTATCAGAGCCAGGTTGGTTAAACATACCACACCTTGGTGGTTGCACAGGCTAACACCTGAACCCAAAGATTATTAGTTAGATCTGCTTGCTGTAGATTTTATTATTAGATTATTTCTTCACAAATCATGGCCCAAAATAAAGATTATGCTAGCACCAGACCTCCAGTGTGCAATCTATCCAAGTTTGCACTTTGGAAAGCAAGGATTAGATTATACATGAATTCTATTGACGAGGATATTTTTAATTCTGTTTTGACAGTTTGTTCAAGACCTCCAGAGAACACAAGTACAAATGCTGTTTCACCTCCATCAGGAACAGATGCCGATATCAAGAAGTGGAAGATAGCTGATGCAAAGGCTATGAACATCTTAGCCCAGACCATGTCTGATGACATCTTTCAAAAGGTGGCTGAATGTAATTCAGCAAAGGAAATCTGGGATAAACTCTCTGAAATAGTCTCAGGCTCAGCTGATGAAAGAAAGGACAGGAGATCTCACCTCATATCTCAATATGAGAATTTCAAGAAGGGAGAAGCTGAATCAGTTGGAGATATGTACAATAGACTCAGTCTAATAGTCAGTGAACTCAGGACTTTGGACAAGGAGATCTCACTGACTGAACTTAATGACAAAATCCTAATGTGCTTCCCAAGCACTTGGGATTTAAGAATCTGGCCAATCAAGGATGCCGGAAGTTTGAATGAGATCACCACAGAAGCTCTTTTGGGCAAGCTCAAATCTTATGAGCTGCTAATCAAAAATAGAGAAGAAGAGCAGAAGGCTGCCTCACCAGCCACAAGAAAAGAGAAGACAATAGCCTTCAAAGCAACTGAAGATCAGCCTGAAGACAAAGTCACAGGCAATGATGAACTGCTCAGTCTATTAGTCAAAAGATTTTACAAGATGGTCATAAAGGACTTCAGAAGGAGATCATACAAAGAGCATGATAAGCCAAGGTATGATAAGTCTAACAATAAAGAAATTGTTTGCTTTGGTTGCAGGAAACCAGAGCACATTGTACCTGACTGTCCAGAGAACAAAAACAAGGACAGAAGGGACAAGAAAGAAAGAAGAAAGGAGAAAGACTTCAAGAAGAATGGCAATGGCAAACCCTCCTCAAGCAAGAACAAACACACAAGGAAGGGGTTTGTTGCTGAATCCTGGAGTGAGACTGAAGAGTAGTCGGAAGCCTCATCCAGCTCCAGTGATGATGAAGATGATGCAAAAGAGAAGGAGTTCTGCATGATGGCAATCAATGCCTCTCAACATAATTCAGATGAAGAAGAGTCAGAGTCAGACTCAGAGGCTCAACTTGAAGAGGATCAGGTAATTAATTCTTTTGATTTCAATTCAGAGGACTTTAAATCTGAGTTTAAAGCATTATGTTTAGACCTGCTAAAATCTGAGAAGGAAATTATTTCTCTCAGAAATCATTTATCTGAACATAATATCTTAAAGTCAGAAAACCTCAAACTCTCTAAGGAGTTGGAGTGTTGTAGGGAGCAGATAGCTTCACTGAAAGGTGAGCTATCAGAGGCCAAGAAGCTTGAAGAATCCCTTAATGGGAGAAGTATCAAGCTGATGGACATCACAAGCACAGTGAACTCCAGATTTAATAGTACACTGGGCTTGGGTGCTTCATCCAGCCAACATATAGTTCTAACAACCCCAATCAAGTTCATTTCTGATAAAGGGAAGGGAGTTGTAGAGGTAGCTAGGAAAAATTCTGATCTGCCTAAGAAAACTAAGTCCCAGCAGAAATCGTCGAACGAAGCTCGACGATCGCCGAACGCAGATCGACGATCGCCGAACGCAGATCGACGATCTCAGGCAAAATCATCGAACTCAGGTCGACGATCTCAAATTCCTGAACTCTGCCACAGTCGACCGTCGAACGGAGCTCAACGATCTGACCCAAGATCGTCGAACGCAGCTCCACGATCGTCGAACAGAGATCAGAGCTCTGGAAATTCCTTCAAGGGCAAATCAAAATCCAATCCTAGGGGTCCTTCATCCCAAATCTTTAACCCTTATACTGAATGGATAATACCTCCAAGGAGATATCATCCTGAAGGTTATAAAAGTCAACCTGGGGTGTCTTTTATTTCTGAGTTTAAAGGTTATCAACCTAGGCCCAAGGTAAACTGGGTCAAAAATAAGTGAATTATTTTATGTGCAGGTGAAGACCTATCCAACATCAAACCAGCAATGGTACTTGGATAGTGGGTGCTCTAAGCACATGACAGGAAACAAGGACAACCTCACATCCTTTAAAGCCAAGCTTGGACCCAAAGTTATTTTTGGTGATTCAAACATTGGACAAACTAAAGGATATGGTGCAGTCCAGATTGGGACAGTGACATTCAAGAAGGTAGCTTATGTGGAAGGACTGAAGCACAATCTGATAAGCATCAGTCAGCTGTGTGATGAAGGCTACCAGGTGACTTTCATCAAAGCATTATGCAAGATAAAGTCGGAGGACAACACAAATGTGTTGACAGGTAAAAGGAAAGGTAACATCTATCTAGTAGATTTTCTTTCAATAGATGTAGACATTTGCCTATTCAATTCTGTCTGTAGACCAAATATTTTATGGCATAAGAGACTAGGACACTTAAACCTTAGAACTATTGCTAAGCTATCCAAGGACAACCTTGTTAGAGGACTACCTTCTGGCCCCTACAAGAAGGAAGGACTCTGCAGGGCTTGTCAATTAGGCAAGCAAACTAAAAATAGTTTTAAGTCACTTAATAAGAGTGATTCACCTAGGATATTGTATCTGTTACACATGGATCTTTTTGGACCCATTACAGTACAAAGCCTAGGAGGGAAATCTTACACTTTGGTAGTTGTAGATGACTTCTCTAGATTCACATGGGTGTTCTTTCTGAGGAAGAAGTCTGATAACTTTAAGTGTTTGACAGAGTTTCTCAAATGTATACAGATTGAGTTCAATAGTCACATTGCCCAGATCAGAAGTGATCATGTGACAGAGTTTGATTCTCTTCTTATGCAAGAGTTCTGTCAGAGTGAAGGGATCAGACACACTTTCTCAGCTCCTAGAACTCCTCAACAAAATGGGGTAGCTGAAAGGAAAAATAGAACTCTTATTGAATCTGCCACTACATTGTTGTCAGATGCTCACCTTCCTCTATCCTTTTGGGCAGAGGCAGTGAACACCTCCAACTATGTGTTGAATAGAAGTTTAATACACAAACTAAAGGGCAAGACTCCCTATGAATTACTCAAATGGAAGAAACCTAAAGTTGATTATTTTAGAATTTTTGGTTGCATTTGTTATATACATAATAATGACAAGAGATATTTAGCAAAATTTCAAGCTAAAGTTGATGAAGGAGTGTTTCTGGGATACTCCACGATCAGTAAGGCTTATAGGGTTTATAATAAATCAACTCTTAAAATTGAGGAATCTGTTCACATTTCATTTGATGAATCTAACATGTCCTTCAAGGAGAAGAATACTTCTACCATAGAACCTTTGCAGGTACATTCTCTTGTTGAAGATTTGAACAAGTTACAAGTTACTCAAAAAGAGGAAAGCAGTGAAGATGAAGAAAGCATTCAACATATTGAGGAGAAACAACTTGAAGAGCCAGTTGTTGTACCACAAGAGGAAACAACAACACAGGTTGGTGAACAATCAACACCCCCTGTTGATTTAGTAACATCAAGAGACCATCCAATTTCCCAAGTAATTGGAGACATCTCAGCTGGTGTGCAAACCAGAAATCAGGTCAACCAAAACCTGTTGCACACCTGCTTCCTATCTCAAATTGAACCTCAGTCCATTCAAGATGCAGAGCAAGATCCATACTGGATCATTACAATGCAAGAAGAGTTGCATCAATTTGAAAGGAACAAAGTTTGGGAACTAGTGCTAAATCCTAAGGATCACTCCATTGTTGGAACAAAGTGGGTGTTCAGAAATAAATTGGATGATCAAGGAGTAATTGTAAGGAACAAGGCAAGGCTAGTTGCTCAAGGATACTCTCAAGAAGAAGGAATAAACTATAACCAGACTTTTGCACCAGTTGCAAGATTGGAAGCCATCAGAATCTTCTTAGCTTATGCAGCACACAAAGGCTTCAAGGTATATCAGATGGATGTAAAGAGTGCATTTCTCAATGGAGACATCAAAGAAGAAGTATATGTCAGACAACCTCCAGGTTTTATCTCTCCAACTTATCCTAATTATGTTTTTAAGTTGAACAAAGCATTATATGGTCTCAAGCAAGCTCCTAGAGCATGGTATGAGACCCTAGCATGCTTCCTTCTGGAAAATGGATTTATAAGGGGTAGAGTAGACCAAACTTTTTTCATTAGAACTCATAAGTCTCATACCCTACTAGTACATATTTATGTAGATGATATTATTTTTGGCTCTACTGATTCAAATTTGTGCAGAAGGTTTTCCAACCTAATGCATTCTAAATTTGAAATGAGTAGCATGGGTGAGCTATCCTCTTCCTAGGATTGCAAGTCAAACAACATGCTGAAGGCATCTTTATTTCTCAAACCAAGTATGCAAATGAATTGGTTAAGAAATTTGGCATGTCTGAAGCATCTTGTATGAAAACACCTATGCCTACTAATGATGTATTGGATGCTGATGAACATGGGAAACCTGTTGATCAGACAACATATAGAGCAATGATTGGCTCTTTACTGTACCTTACAGCTAATAGACCAGATATAATGTTTGCTACATGCATATGTGCTAGGTTCCAAGTAAGCCCTAGAGAGTCACACTTAACATTAGTTAAAAGGATTCTCAGGTATGTTAAAAGTTGTCCAAATCTAGGTCTCTGGTATCCAAAAGATTCAGCATTTGATTTAACTGGATTTTCTGATGCTGATTATGCTGGATGCAGAATTGACAGGAAAAGCACCAGTGAAACTTGTCAGTTTCTTGGTGACAGACTTGTCTCTTGGTTTTGCAAAAAACAAACTTCTGTGTCAACTTCAACTGCTGAAGCTGAATATATGGCTGCAGGCAGTTGTTGTTCACAAATATTGTGGATTCAAAACCAACTCCTAGACTATAGCTACAACTTTGAGAAGTCTAAAATCTTTTGTGATAACACCAGTGCTATTTCTATAGCTCAAAATCCAGTCTTCCATAGTAGGACAAAATACATAGAGATTAGGCATCACTTTTTAAGGGATAATGTTGAGAAGAATAAAATTGAACTTCAATATATCCCAACTGATTTGCAAAGGGGAGATATTTTCACCAAACCTTTGGATGAAAAGAAACACACCTTCTTCCTAAATCAGTTAGGAATGTTAGATGGAGGAAGTCTAAAATAATATCCAAGATTTTAAAAGTTTAAAAATTGACCAAGACTAGGCAAACATCTTGATTTTTCTTAGTGTCTAGAGTGTATTTCTGGTCTCCGAACTGCGCTCGACGACTTTCCCCCAGATCGTCCAACGGAGATCGACGATTTCCGAAATCGTCGACCTGAGTTCAGCGCTTCTCAGATAGTCTGAACTATCTCTTCCGGTCAACGATCGTCGAACGACGCTCGACGATTTTGTTCTCTGAACGATCGTCGAACGGAGCTCGACGCTCTCCAATATCGTCGAACGGAGATCGACGATATTGAAGACTCTTCAGATTCCTTTAGAAGCCCCGATCGTCGAACTGAGTTCAACGATCTTTCCTTTTCTGCGTCGAACCCTAATATAAAATTCATTTTTCGCCGTCGTTCTCCTTTTGCGCTTTCGATTTCTCTACAAAAATTCTCTTTCCCTCCAAACATCTCTACATTTGGTCGTTTTGTTTTTTGATTTTTGCAGGTAACCATGGCCGTCTCTGTTGCTGTTCTTGCCACAATGAAATTCGATGCTGGATTTGACATAGACATGGAGTCTTTCAGCACCACTGATCAAATTTTGCAGGATATTCTGGAACTGTTCAAGGAGCAGAAACTTGCTACCATCATGTCCACAAGAATCAAGTTGGCTGTTGATGAGATTAAGGAGTGGGTCTACACTGCTCACAACCAGAACCAAAACACTGTAGTTGGTTCAATCTCTGGAACCCAGGTACCCTTGACTCCAGCCATTCTGACAGAAGTTTTTGAGTTAAGTTCTGGAAGAGATTCTGCTGATTTGTCTAGAGAGGAATTTGTTGATCTGCTTGCAAGAATGGGTCACTCTGATGCTAACCCTAGCAATTTGCTGAAGAAGAACCTAGCTGTGGAATATAGATTTCTGGCTGATGTAGTAGGAAAAGTTTTGCTGGCCAAGCATTCAGCACATGATACCATTTCTAGGTATCAGATGTGCTTGATGGGAGCCATTGTGGACAAGAAACAATTGAACTGGGGAGAGGTCTTCTTTGACCTGATTAAAAAGAAAATAAACAAGAACTTTGTGAACTTTGGGAGGATCCTAGGGCTCTTTCTGCAGAACAGATGCCCTGCATTGCTAGTATCTTCTGGGATACATATTAATGCTTCAAAGAGATTGTCCTGTGCCCTATTTGGCAAATGGGACAGGCAGATAACCAAGCCCAGCAGGCCCTCTGCAAGCACAAATTCAGGCACCAGGACTATAACAATCACTTCCCCTCAAGTCTCTGCCCCTGCAGATGACTTGCCTGCTGCTGTCTCTCCTCCTCCTCCTATTCCATCTCCTCCAGTTCCATCCACCATTCAAACTTCATCCGCAATCATCATCTCCAGCCCTTCTCCAACATCTATACCATCTCCAATTCCAACTCTTCCTATAACAGAAGAACTATTCCATCCACTACACCACTACCCTCCACCAGACATTGACACATCATCCACCATTCCCTTATTCAATCTTATTGATGATTCCTTCATGGATGACTCACCCTCATTTTCTCCTGAGCTACCCTCCTCATCCACCTCATACCAACAGCTGCTACAAGACATTATTGATCAACCCACCTTCACACCCTCTATTTTCATACCATTGTCTTCCATTTCCACAATCCCCTCATCTCAACCATCACTTCCCCCATACACCAGCTCTCCACCACCATCACCAGTAGCTCCACATCCATCCTCTACCTCTGCTCAATTGCCTGCTGAGCAAGTAGATATTCCAGCCCTAGCTGACCAGTTATATGAACTGCTAGCCCCCAAGCTATCACTTCTATTGGAGACCTTCTTGGCTCCATTACTTCAGTCAGTGGCAGCCCTTTCTGTCAGGCTATCCTCCTTATTTCCTCAAACAATCCCTTCATCAGTGTGCATTGATCCAGCATTCTCTGAATCTAGGCAGGGGGAGATGCCTAATGAAGTGGTGAGATTGTCTACTGCTGTTATTTCTTCAGTTCCTGCTGCTGCTGCTGTTTCCCTAACTCAAGCTCCAGTTTCAACTCCTCTAGTTGCTGTTTTTTCAGTAGACCTCAGGTCTCTGCTCTCAGTTTTTGATTCAGCTTATTTCAGTTGTCTTCCAGAGAGAGTTGTTGTCCAGCCATCAGAGGATCTTTCCAAGGCCATTGTGCCCTTCTCATGTTGTGACACCAGCATTATTCATTCTTTTGACAATTCAGTATATGCTGCTGCTACTCCTGCTGAGAATATTGTTGCTGAATCTGTTGTTGTTGCTTGTTCTGATGCTGCTGTTGTTCCAGTTTCTGATGATATACATATGATAGAGGCATATGAATTTGAGCCTACTGTTTTTGCTGATGATATTCCTGTTGTTATTACTGATGCTGAGGCTCCTGTATCTGAAAATGTTTTATCTGAATCTGTTGCTGCTCCAGCTATATCTTCTGAAAGGATTGCTCCGGAAAGATCTATATCTGTTGTTACAACTACTGCTACAACCTCTGTGTCTGTTGTTACAACTGCTGCTACAACTTCTGTATCTGTTGTTACTAGTGTTGTATCTGCTGCTGTCACCACTGCTGTTTCATCTGCTCCAACCCAACTTCAGAAAGAATATTTGAAAAAGATAAATGCTCTATATGATGAGCAAAGCTCTGAGAGTGATGAATTTAAGACTGATTCTGATGATTCTTCTGCCACCATAGCCAGGAAAAGAAAGGCAAGGAGCAAAGCTATAAAAAGAGTGCCTCCAGCCAAAGTCAAAGACACTAATGACATACCATATTACATTCTTCATGACTGCCCCATTACTGAGCATTAGATGCAATACTCCAAGAACCAACTTAAAGACATGAAGAAGAAGAGGAAGTATGAGAAAGGATCTTCTCAGTTTCATCATTCTCATCCTCCTCCACCACCTCCTCCTGATGCAGGTGTAGGTGGAAGCTCAGCTGCTCAACCTTCTGCTAAAAGCCAAACCCCCTATCAGCCTCATACAAGATCTTATTATAGGGGAAGCCAGTCCAGAGGTTCTCAATCTAGAAGAGGAAACTACAGAGGAAGTCAAAGGGAATTCCAAGTATACTCAAAAGGCTACTCCAGACAACATCCATACTCTAGGGAAGGACAAGCTTCATCAGACACAACTTCAAGTCCTTTTCCCTATAAGCTAAAAGAAGTAGTCTCCTCCAGAGCTCCTCAAGATAATCCATCCAACAGATATGAGTCATTAGTGCCCTTTGAGGATCCAGAAAACAACCCTACTACTTGGACTGCCAGAATGAAAGAGCTAGCTGCCCTGGATCAAATTAAGAAAGATAAAGAGCAAGGCAGAGATTCCTCCAATATCACTACATTGTCTGAACAAAGAAAGAAAGAACTGGAAAGATATGGCTCAAGCAAATTCTTTGATTCTAATAGATATATGGAGCTGCATCCTGAAGCTGTGGTTCCCAGGCCCAAACAGCAAACCTCTTTAGGTGCAGCAGATGACAGAAGGTCAAAGAAAGAAGCTCTCAATCCTAATAGAGAAATCAAACTTATAAAGAGCAAGGAGAAAGAATAATTATGTAAGGTGATAATTATTCTGATTTCTGATTTCTTTCTGGGATAATATATCTGTGCTTCTGCAATATCCTGCTTATTGCTTTTTTGTATTGTTGCTTTGTATGTTGTTATTTAAGTTTTCCAGATTCTGTAAATAGTAATCCTAACCCAAATAGGGGGAGATTGTTGGAACACCCTATTACTAATTTGGATCAGGATCACTATGTCTTTAGGAAACCTATTTTTGACCTCCTGTATGGATCTAAAGGTCAATTAGAATTGAGTCTAAGGCTTAGTAGTTAGGTTTGGAAGCTGCCCTCAAGACCAAGGTTTTTTAGTTTCAAGACTAAGTCATATCGTCGAGCTCAGTACGACGAATCGTCGAACTCCAATCGACGATCGTCTAGCTCAACTTCGACGGATCGTCGAACTCTATTCGACGATCGCTGAGCTCAACTTCAACAAATTGTCGAACTCCATTCGACGATCTTCGAGCTCAGTTCGACGATCTTGACTCAGTATTGATTCTCTATCTTTGAGCTCAGTTCGACGATAGTTGAGCTCAGATCGACGATCTCTATTACTGTCTAAATCCAAATCGCTGAGCTCAGTTCGACGATAGCAGAGCTCAGTTCGACGTTTCTCTGAAGAGTTCAAGGATTTTCAATATTCAAATTCAGAACAGTTAAGAAGTTATTCAGCAATTAATTCAGAAGATTTTCTAGCCGTTCTCATTTATTCTGGACTAAGTTTCAAGGGATTATCAAGGAATGTTTCTTTGGACTTTCCCCCAGAAGACATTTGCAATTAAGGATGCAATTAATATCAGGCCAACGACTATTCTAGACAGAGGATTATTTTATATTCAGAACCAGAGAATAAAACACAAGATTTTTGAATCTCTCCTACAACACACAACACAGATAAGCAGAACAAGAAGAACAATTCATTCTCTACTACAACATTCTCTGGAACAACATCTTTCTCAACACCATCTGTGCACAAAAGAGAAAAAGAGAAAGTGCTGTAGATATTCTGTCTAAAAGAATTCATACAAGAACACACCAAGGGAGATCAACAAATCTGAAATCTTCAGATCCCCTTTTGATTCAAGTGTTCAAGGCCAACATCATTCAAAGACTCCAGACACCTAACATTTCAGCTGTTGCTGAAATCATCATTTGCTGGAGATCAACTTTTGAAGGTCTATCACCCTACAGCAAAGCTTCATTTCCTGAACATCTCAAGAACTCAGGGGGAGCTTTGACAACATCTAAATCCACATAGTCTTCTCAGCTGTTTTGAGAAAGAGAAGACTTCCATCATTCTCTCATCCCCATCTCTGTAAAGGGTTTTTCAAACTCCCTTCAAAAGTTTGTACTTGGTTTTTGAGCACCTTATCAAAAGCTCATTGGTGGCAAGACACCTGATCAAAAAATCTGATTTGGTTTTTGAGCACCTTGTCAAAAGCTCATTGGTGCCCAGGACACCTGATCAACTCATCGTGCAGTGGATTCCTACCTAGGGTGGTAGAAGAGTGGATGTACCCAAGTTTAGGGGAACCACTATAGCTCCTTGTGTCTTCTGGCTTGCTTGTCTCTATTTTTGTTTCTGGCTGTGATTGATCTGTGATTAGTTAGGATCTGTGATTAGCTTCTTTTGTTGATTGTAGCAATTGTTTAGTTTTTTATTTGCTTCCCTGTTCACTCAGATTGCAACAATTGTTGCAAAAAGTTTTTAAGCATCATACTCTATTCACCCCCCCTCTAGAATATTTCAGATCTAGCTGCACTTTCGCAGTTCTATCGAAAGAGCCGACCGATAGGCGGCTTCACCAACTCGCTCCAAGATTTCAAAAGGCCCAACATACCTCAGACTAAGTTTCTTTAAGCGTCGAATCCTTGATACTCCTTTAAACGGCTTTATCTTGAGGTATACTCAGTCGCCCACCGCAAACTCCACGTTCTGATGTTTGGCGTTGTAGTACTTGGTCTGTCAACCTTGAGCAATCAACAACCATTCCCGAATCAACCGAATTATTGACGTAGCATCTTCAACCTCTCTTCACTTATAAAGTTTTGATTCTCCTGTTTCTACCCAAGCCAAAGGTGTACGACACCTCCTTCTGTATAGAGCCTCAAAAGGCGCCATCTAAATACTGGCTTGGTAGTTGTTATTGTTGGGTACATTGGAAAATATGTACCAGATTTGAAGAAGCCTCACCCTACTCAATGATATACATCAAGGTGTATTTGATGTTGTTTTGAGTTTATATGTACAGTGTTGAAGTATTAGACCGGGCGGCTTGGCGGTCTGATCCAGCGGTTTGTTGACCGAGCGGCTTAGCGGTCTGATCCAGCGGTTTGTAGACCGGGCGGTCTGTCGGTCTACCTCTTCGGCCTATTCTATCCTGCTGGAGTTGCCGAGCGGTTAGCCCATCTGTCTAACCGCGCGGCCTATGCGGTCTCCATTATTCTAGCCGCTCAGTACTGTAAATGTTTAGTCCCACATTGTTTGTATACTCTCTTTCTTATCTCCTCTATTCTATATAAGGGAGGCCATACCTTTGTAAATGATATCTTTTTTGGATAATAAAGTTTCAATTATTCAAAAGTTTGTTCGTTTGTTCTCTACTTTTCGCTTCTTGTTCTCTACTTTCTAACATGGTATCAGAGCACACGGTCATTTCCTCTTAATTCTGTGCGCCCTCTGTTGTTCGCGACTTCTTTTCCGCGCTCTGCGACTTGATTCGCGGCTTGCCCTCTCTTCTATCCGTGCGGCCTGTTTCTATCCGCGCGGCTTGTTTTTGTCCGCCAACCTGTTCGCGCGGCTTGCTCCTTCTTGGTTCTCTTCTCCTTCTCCTTGTTGTCGCAGCGACCTGTTTCGTTGTCGCCGCGCTCCTTGTTCTTTCTTGCCTCTCCGACTTCCTAGTCGTTGCGGTCTGTCCCTGTCCGCGTGTGTATTGTCTCTCTACTCGCGGTCTGCTGCTGTGATCTGCCTGACCGTGCGGGTTGTTCCTTTCTCACCCGCATCTTGGTCGCGGTCGCCAGCTCTTCTCCTCTTTTCTATTCGCTCGGGCTTCTCAGTTCGTGCGACTTCTTCCCCGCCGAGCCTTTGACCGTCTTCTAGCCGCTGTTGTGATCTGCCTGACCGTGCGGGTTGTCTCTTTCTTACCCGCATCTTGGTCGCGGTCACCTGCTCTTCTCCTCTCTTCTGTTCGCTCGGCCTTTTCAGTCCGCGCGACCTCTTCCCCGCAGTGCCTCTTTCTAGTCGCTACTGTTCGCGCGGCTTCCTCTGTTTTCTAACCGCTCCTGTTCGTGCGGCTTCTTCTGCTTCCGGGTTCTATGACTACCTCCGGTCTCACCACTACTCCTGCAGCTCCTTCTCCTCCTCCTCCTTCGGGCAACCTTGGCACCCTTTCCAAGCTTGTGGGCTCCAACTATCCCGATTGGAGCGTCTCTTTCACCTTTCTCCTTCGTTCTCAATGCAAGCGTCATCACCTCACCGATGACCCTCCTCCTCGCACCTCTCCTGAGTTTGATGACTGGGATGCGAGTGATGCTCTTGTTCGCACCTGGCTGGCCAACAGCCTTTCTGATGAGTGCCTTCCCGTCATTCGCCATGATGAGACGGTCAAGGCCGCATGGCTTCACCTCGCTGCTCTCTATTCTAAGGGGGGCCAGACGTCCCGCATTTATACTCTCTATGCGGACCTCTTCGCCCGCCCTTCCATGTCCCCAGCTGCGGCTTATCAGCAGGTTCAGGCCCTTGGGGCTGAAATCCTCCAGAATCGCCCCTTCTCCGCGGACTTGGCCGACCAGCACAAACACTTCCAGGAACTCCTGGTTGTTTGTTATCTTCTTCGTCTTCCCGACTCTTATGATATGATCCGCCAGCAGATCTTGGGTGAGGCGGAATCTCCTACTTTGGATGCCACTGCGGCTCGCATTGCCGCCGTTACTTCGCTCCTCCGGCGGCCTCTGTTGGCCTCCCCCCTTCCCAGGACTCCTCTGCTCACCAAGCTCAGCGGGGGGGCCCGAGTGGCCGAAGCTCCTCTGGCGGACGGGGTTCCTCCCGGTTCTTCTGCTCTCACTGTAATCGTACTGGTCATACTGTTGACCGCTGCTGGCAGAAACATCCTCATCTTCGCCCTTCCGGTGATGCTCCTTCGGCCTCCGCCTCTTCTAAGCCGTCTGCCTCTGTGGCCACGACGTCAGGTAGTGCCCACGTCGTTACCCAAGGTAAATGGCTGATTGACTCCGGTGCCACCAATCATATGACGGGCAACCCTCATTGCTTCTCCCGTCTTGAGACCCATGACCGCTTACCCCCAGTTCGTGTGGCGGATGGTTCCCCGTCTCCGGTTCATGGGACGGGCATGGTTCAACTCACTTCATCGCTTTGCTTGGAGGATACTCTCTATGTCCCGAAGTTCCCGTGCAATTTGTTATCTGTTACTACTTTATGCCGGCAACTTCAGTGCTCCGTTTTATTCACTCCCACTACTTGTTCTTTTCAGGACCCGAGGACCCAGCGGACGATTGCTACTGGGACTGAGAGCGGCGGCCTCTACTTCCTCGACGATGTTTCCGCTCTTTCTGCCTACTCCTCCTCCACCGATCTCCTTCAGTGGCATCTTCGTCTTGGACATCCTCCTCCTCGGCTTATTCGTCAGCTTCTGCCCCACTTACCTCCCACCAGTTCTCCGCTCAACTGTGATGCGTGTCAGCTTGGCAAACATCATCGCTCCTCCTTCCCACCGAAGCAAGGTCGTGGCTCCTCTCGCATTTTTGATCTTATTCATTCTGATGTATGGGGTCCTGCTCCTACCCTCATAGTTGGTCGGGGCAGTTCCTATTTTGTCACTTTTATCGATGATTTTACTCGATGTACCTGGGTGTATCTCTTAAAGGATCGCTCTGAACTATTTTCTGTTTGGCAATCTTTTTACTTTATGATTAAGACTCAATTTGCTATTTCTATTAAAGTCTTACGTTCTGATAATGCCAAGGAATATCTGTCTCATGAGTTCTCCGCGTTCTTTCACCAACACGGCCTCATTCATCAAACGACTTGTGTTTACACCTCCCAACAGAATGGGGTGGCGGAGCGTAAAAACCGTCACCTGCTTGATGTTGCGCGTACTCTCATGGCGCAGATGTACGTCCCTCGCTCCTACTAGGGCTACGCTGTGCTCCTCGCTTGCTATCTTATCAATCGCATTCCCTCCACGGTCCTCCACGGCCGGACTCCCTTCTCCCTTCTCTACCCCCACCAGGAACCTTTTCCTCTTCCTCTCCGTGTCTTTGGCTGTACGGCCTTTGTTCACGCTCCCTCCGCTACCCGCGACAAGCTTTCCCCCCGTTCCACCAAATGTGTCTTTTTGGGGTACTCTACCACTCAAAAAGGCTATTGCTGCTTTGACCCCCTTCTCCGCAAGCAGTTTGTCTCCGCAGATGTGACTTTTTTCGAAAATGCTTCCTATTTCTCTCCTTCCTCTTCTCTTCCTTCTTTTCCTTCTGATATCTCCGTTCCTTCCACACCTCTCCACGTTTTCCCACCTTCGTCTCCTCCTCCACCCACTCCTTCCCAGTCCGTCTCCCCACCCACCCCTCCACCCTCCTCTCCGCTGCCGTCTCTCTCTAGTCCCGGGCCAGCTTTCTCCGCCATGGACGCTCCGGTCGCTGACGCTCCCGTCGCCGACGCTCCCGATGATCTGGATGTTCTCATTGCCCTTCGCAAAGGGGTGCGGGCGTGTACTCAACACCCGCTCACGGCTGTTGTTTCTTATGATCAGCTTTCTCCTTCTCGCAGGTGTTTTGCCTTGGCTATCTCTGCTACTTCTACTCCTCGTACCTACCAGGAGGCTCTCGCTCTCCCTCATTGGAAGTCTGCCATGGATGAGGAGATGGCTACTCTTACTGAACGGGGTACCTGGACCCTGGTTCCTCCTCCCGTGGGCACTGATGTGGTTGGCTGTCGCTGGGTCTTTGTTGTGAAGTTTCGCCCCGACGGCACTGTGGATCGCTACAAAGCCCGGCTGGTGGCCAAGGGCTTTACTCAGACTTATGGCGTTGATTACTTTGATACCTTCTCTCCGGTTGCTCGCCTCAGCACCATCCGGGTTCTCTTTTCTGTGGCTGTTAACCGGGCTTGGGCTATTTCCCAGCTTGATGTGAAAAATGCCTTTCTCTATGGCGATCTTCAGGAGGACGTCTATATGGAGCAACCTCCTGGGTATGTTGCTCAGGGGGAGACACATGTCTGTCATTTGAAGAAGGCCATTTATGGCCTAAAGCAGAGCCCTCGGGCATGGTTCGAAAAATTCAGTGGTATTGTGGCAACCATCGGCTTTCAAAGGAGTTCGGCCGATCACTCCTTATTCATTCGCAAAACGGCCTCGGGACTGGTGGTTTTGGTCGTATATGTGGATGATATTCTCCTTACTGGTGATGACCGAGATGGGGTGGACTTGACGAAGAAGCACCTCCGTCAGCACTTGGTCACAAAGGATATGGGCTCCCCAAAATACTTTTTGGGGATAGAAATCTCTCGGAAACCTGACTCCTTTGTTCTCTCTCAACGGAAGTATGCCCTTGATCTTCTTCGAGAAGCAGGCTTGACAGGTGCCAAACCAGCTCATCTTCCCATGGCTGTTGGAGAAGACAAAACGTGGACGGATGAATCGCCTCCTCTATCTGATGTCACACGGTACAGACGTTTGGTAGGGAAACTCATCTATCTCACGGTGACTAGACCCGACGTCGCCTACGCTGTAGGAAAGGTCAGTCAGTTTATGCAAGCTCCCAGGGAGTGTCATCTTCAGTCCGCCCTGAAGATTTTAGAGTATATCAAAGCAGTACCGGGCAGAGGGTTATTCTTCCAGAAAAATGGCCATCTGAGTGTTGAGGCCTACTCAGACTCAAGTTACGCGGATGACAAAGGCGATCGTAAATCCACGTCAGGTTTTTGTACCTTTGTTGGAGGTAATCTCGTGAGTTGGAAGAGCAAGAAACAGTCTGTTGTTTCCAGATCCAGTGCCGAAGCAGAATACCAGAGTATGGCGTCAACTACGTGTGAGTTAAAGTGGTTGGGGGCTCTCATGCTTGACCTGGGCGAGGTATATGATTGTCCTCTCCCTATGTTCTGTGACAACAAGGCCGCTATACACATATCCAGAAATCCGGTCTTCCATGAGAGAACGAAGCATATAGAGGTTGACTGTCACTTCATTCGGGAGGAGATTTTGAAGAATCAGATTTGTACTCCTTTTGTCACCTCTGACAAGGAGTTGGCAGATATCTTCACCAAGTCGGTTTCTACTTCCTTCTTCCGCATTTGTGACAAGCTGGGCATGATTGATATCTATGCTCCAGCTTGAGGGGGAGTGTTGAAGTATTAGACCGGGCGGCTTGGCGGTCTGATCCAGCGGTTTGTTGACCGAGCGGCTTAGCGGCCTGATCCAGCGGTTTGTAGACCGGGCGGTCTGTCGGTCTACCTCTTCGGCATGTTCTATCCTGCTGGAGTTGCCGAGCGGTTAGCCCATCTGTCTAACCGCGCGGCCTATGCGGTCTCCATTATTCTAGCCGCTCAGTACTGTAAATGTTTAGTCCCACATTGTTTGTATACTCTCTTTCTTATCTCCTCCATTCTATATAAGGGAGGCCATACCTTTGTAAATGATATCTTTTTTGGATAATAAAATTTCAATTATTCAAAAGTTTGTTCGCTTGTTCTCTACTTTTCGCTTCTTGTTCTCTACTTTCTAACATACAGGTTAAGTAAATGCAGGAATGCAGAAAAATTTCTAAGTCCATGTATCGACACCAGAAGAAGCTGTGTCGACACTTATGAAGGCTTGTGTCGACACTGGAGAAAAGTTATGTCGACACTTGGAGTTAATTGTGTCGACACCAGAAGAAATTGTGTCAACATGCAGAGGCAGTGTCGACACACAGTGAAGCATTGTCGACATCAACTGTGTCGACACCAAGAGGCAGTGTCGATACACAGGAATACTTAGTCGACATCAATTGTGTCGACACCAAGAGGCAGTGTCGACACACAAAAGACTTTGTCGACATCAACTGTGTCGGCACACAGAACTTGTGTCGACACATTGTAGAGTTTTAATAAAGTTAAAGAGAATAAGTAATTGTGTCGACACACAGAGGCAGTGTCGACACACAGAAGACCTTGTCGACATCAACTGTGTCGACACACAGGACTTGTGTCGACACACAGCAAAGTTTCAACAAGTTAAAGTAAAGAAGTGTTTGTGTCGACACACAGAATCAGTATCGACACATTCTACAGATGCAGTGTCGAGAAGTAGTATCAACAACAAAGAAGATGTGTCGACACCACTAAGGCTTGTGTCGACACTTAGTTCACTTGTGTCGACACTTAGCCTACTTGTGTCGACACATGATGAAGTTCAGTCTCGATATTTTGCTGACAGAGACAGAGTTCAAGAAGTGACTGGATGACTTGACAGCTACTGTTACCAACCAGTCTACTGCAACTGTCAGAGCTATCAGAAGGTTGTTAGAAACCGGATCAGCCGGTTACCATGGAGAAAGTCTATATAAAGGCATTCTCCTTCAACAGATAAAGAGAGGAATTGAGAAGTCTGAAAAATAATATACACATATAGAATTAAGAAGATTTTCGTGAGAAGATATAAGAAGAATTTGGAGAGAGAGCTTCATTTATTGAAGTAAAGTGCAGTGGCTGAACCAGGCTGCCAAGAAGGATTCAGATTGAGATCTGAATATCAAGAAGGAAGCTGATTGAAGATCATCTTCACAGGAGTTCAACCATACTGAGTTCAGATTCAAGAAGCTTTGAAGAAAGCTAAGAGAGGTTGTTCTCTGCTATCAGATTCTTCCAAGAACTGATCAAGAAGCCATCCATCCTTTCTCTCTCTACTAGGGTGGTGGCATATTATAAACTTAACTCAATTTTCTGTAGGATCTATATAGATCTGAGCTGTAAGCCTATATTTATAAAGGCTGAGTGTAGGAGAGTATTTTCTCTGAGTGGTAGGCCTTGCTGAAGGCTGAGGTATGGCTGTGGGCCTGAGTTGTAGGAGATTGTGATCTCTGAGTTATAGGCCTTGTTGAAGGCTGAGGTAGGGTAGTTTGCCTAAGTTGTAGGAGTGTGGACACACTCTGAGTTGTAGGAGCCCTATTAGGGTTCTGAGATACTGTAAGATCTGCGGATCTGAGGTGAAGAGAAGAAGTTAGGCCGAATCTAGTACACTGCTAGATAGGCGAAGGGGGAAAGTGAATGTACCTAATACTTGGGAAACCACTATAAATCCTGTGCACTCTGTGATTGGATATATTTTTGTGATGTGTTTGTTGTGTTAATAGTAGAATCAACAGAAAACTAGAGTATATTATCTGTCTTATAATAAAAAGGATTTGAACCTATTTACCCCCCCCCCCCCCCTCTAGGTATATTAGGTTATCTTGAAACCAAATCAGAGGGAGGTTGCTCAAAGAAGGACTTAACAGTCTGAGTTAGATCCATAAGGCAGATTCAAGATCAAGAAAATGGGTTCAGGTGAAAATCATAAGGAACTAGGTTCTATGAAATTACCCATATGCAGGAAGGAGATATTTGGAATATGGAAAGAAAGGGTCAGGCTGTTTATGGAGGCTTCTGATCCAAGGATCTACATTACAGTAAAGGAAGGTCCTTATATTCCAATGAAGTTGTCAGTTCTAAATGCAAACCAAAGAATTCTCAAGGATTTTTCAGAGATGATCAAGGATGAGATCATCCTGGCAACTATGGATAAAAGAGCCCAAAATATCATAGTAAGTGTCATAGATGATTCAACCTTTCAAAATTTGATTCACTACAAGACCTCCAAGGAAATGTGGGATACTTTGATAGTCTATATGGAGGGTTCTGAAGGAGTCAGACAAGATAGAAAGTCTATGCTGAACCAGGAATATGAGAGTTTCAGACAAGGAAAGTCTGACAGTATAACTGAGTGTTATAAAAAAGTTTATAGAATAGTAAATGAGATGATGTCCTATGGAAGAATCTTTAGTACTTATGAACTGATTGATAAATTTCTAAGATCCTTGACAAAGTATTGGGACACTAAGATTTGTGTCATTAGGGAAGTAACCAAACTTGCAGATATTTCTCCTCCAACTTTGTTTGGAAAATTGCTGTCATATGTGATGCAGCTGATGTCTAGGAAAGAGGAAGAGAAAAGTGCAAAAGGGGAGCATAGAGAAAAGTCTGTGGCCTTCAAGGTTGAAGCCACTAGGAAGAATAGGAGGATGTCTTCATCACCTCCTAAGATAGTTGCTGAAATTGCTTCAGATAATTAAGACAACCAAAGTTCAGACAGCAGTGACTCAGATAAAGACTTTGCTGTCTTCACAAGGCAGTTTCAGAGATTCCTGAAGAAGAAGCAGTGGAAGTCTAAGCCCTCCACATCTCAGCCTAAGGATGACTATTATCAAAAGAGGAAGTCATCCAGGAAGGACATGAGCAGGTCTAAGCCAAGCAAATCTACATCATCAAAGATAGTTTGCTACTGCTGTAATAGGCCTGGACATGTTGTGGCTGAGTGTCCAGACAAAAGAAAAGAGTCTGCTGATAAAAAGAAGATTCAACACCAGAGCAAGAAGGAGAAATCCTTTGTTACTAGAAGGAGAAGAGCTTGACAGACCAATCACCTTCAGAGTTAGAATCTGAAGCTGAGGCATACATTGGTCTATATGCAGCAGATGAAGAAGATGAGTTTCTACAAGTGTTAAACTCTATCTATGAACAAGAAGACCATCAGTGCAAGGGACTGATGGCTGTGTCAGAAGAAGACAAGTGTCAGGATCAGCCTGATCCTAGTAAGGTACAATGTTTTTCTAGAAATTCAGACTGTAGTACTGGATCAGAGTCAGTAACATCTGCATCAAGTGATGTGGATGGGTCTGAGTCTGAAGGTGATATTCATCAGCTGATAGATGAATATGGGGATTTATTGCAGCACTAAAGAAAAGCAAAAACCTGGTCAAAACTCAGGCTAAGGAAATTGCAGATCTTAAGATGGCTGCATCTGATTCAGAGAATATGCTGGATCAAAAGTTAAATGAGATTGCCAGATTGAAGAACATAACTGTAATTCAAATGGGAACAATCACATTTAAAAATGATCAGATTAAAAGTCTGGAAAACAGACTTCAGAAAGAGAAGGAGATTGTGGCTAGTTTTTCTAAGCCAAAATCTGTATTACCCTTGATGGATGAGTTTGTATCTCAAAAGGGTAAGGCAGGATTAGGCTATAAGAAAACTGCATGGGCTGTACAGTCCATTAAGAAAGGCAAAGCTTCAGTACAAAACAAAAGACCTGATGTAAACAATACAGCTAAGGTTATACCTAAGAAGAGGTATAATAAGTTTGAGTGCTGGTGCTGTGGCAAGATAGACCACTTTGCCTTTGATTGTTGGCACAATATCAGTGTCAAAGAGAGTAGCAGTCTGCCTGTTAGAAAAGCTGCAGGCAGATTTGTTAAAGTTCAGACTAACTTGCACCAAGGACCCAAAAGTTATTTGGGTTCTAAGGTTAAGTAATTTTTATTGTAGGTGAGTCCAAGTTGTCATGCCCCTATATGGTACTTGGACAGTGGATGTTCCGGGCACATGACTGGAACAAGGGGGTTGCTGAAGGACTACTCACCTATGCTGAATGGGCCTAAAGTTATCTTTGCTGGTTCTGAAAAGGGAGTTATAAAAGGTTTTGGTAACATTTCTAATAACTCAGTTACAATCACTCAAGTGGCCTATGTAAAGGGTTTGAAACACAACCTAATTAGCATAAGTCAGCTGAGTGATTTAGGTTATGACATTTCATTTGTCAAGAATGGTTGTCATATCAAAAGGTTAAGTGATCAAAAGGTCATATTGACATGATATATAAAAAGAAATGTGTACTGTCTTAACTTTTTGTGTGAGAACAATGTTTCTCATATTTCTCTTGTAGCTGATGTGAGAGTCTCTCATTGTGTTAAATGGCACAAGAGGCTGACTCATCTTAACTACAAGACTATTGGCCAACTATTTAGCAAAGAGTTAGTGAGGAATGATCCTCAAGTTAAGTGTATAAAGGATGGGATATGCTCAGCTTGTCAAAAAGGCAAGCAGATCAAATCCTCCTTTCATAGCCTTGAAAACAAGGATTCAGTGAGGTATCTCTACCTCTTGCATATGGATCTATTTGATCTTATGCCAGTTCATAGTCTAGGTAGGAAGGTCTACACTTTTGTGGTGGTAGATGACTATTCTAGATATTCATGGGTGTTCTTTCTGAGACAAAAATCTGAAACCCCAAGTATTTTATATAGTTTTGTCAAACAAATTCAGAATGAGCTGGACAGTATAGTGGTCAAAATCAGAAGTGACCATGACACTGAATTTCAATCTGAAAGTATGACAAGACTGTGTGAAGAATTTGGGATTTTTCAAAAATTTTCCTCACCTAGAACACCACAGCAAAAAGGTATTGCTGAAAGGAAGAATAGAACACTGATTGAGGCTGGTAGAACTCTATTGAGTGACACTTCTCTCCCAGAATATTTCTGGGCTGAGACAGTAAACACTGTATGTCATGTGATCAATAGGGTTTCTATCACCAAAAGCCACAAAAAGACTCCCTATGAGATTATGAAAGACAGAAAATCAAACTTATCCTATTTTAGGATCTTTGGTTGCAAGTGTTATGTACTTAACAATGATAAGTCTTATCTAACTAAGTTTGCTGTCAAATCCCAAGATGGGATATTTGTTGGGTACAGCAACAATAATAAGGCTTATAGGATTTACAACTTGATTACTCAATTTATAGAAGAGTCTGTACATGTTGTCTTTGATGAAACAAGACTTATTAATAGTGAATTGTCAAGTAGTTCTTGCAGTTCTATAGGTATAAATGAGAGAATGGACAAACTTACCATTACAGAAGATTCAACTACAAATCAGGAAGTAGAAAATGGTAGCTGCTGTCTAGGGGGAGTACAAGACTCTCCAGATGCTGATGAAAACCAAGAGGTGCAGCATAATGAAGAGACTGGGGGTGTTCAACCTGAATATAGACTACCTCTAGCTATTATACACTTAAAGGATCATCCAGCAAATCAGATAATTGGTGATCCAAGACAAGGAGTATAAACAAGGAGCAGGAATCTGAACACAGTTCTTTGCTCTAGCTTCTTATCTCAAGTGAAACCCAAGAAATTTGAAGAAGCTGTTCTAGACCCACATTGGATTGATGTCATGCAAGAGGAGCTGAATCAATTCAGAAGGTGCAAGGTCTGGAAGTTAGTTCCTAAACCAAAAGACCACAACATCATTGGAACAAAGAGGATCTTTAGGAATAAATTGGATGAGAGTGGGATCATTGTGAAGAACAAAGCAAGACTTGTTGCAGAAGGATACATGCAGGAAGAGGGTATTGACTTTGATCAAACCTTTGCTCCAGTAGCTAGGTTGGAAGCTATCAGGATATTCCTAGCCTATGCAGCATATCAAGGCTTCAAGGTATTCCAAATGGATGTAAAATCAGCATTCTTAAATGGAAATCTAAAAGAAGAAGTCTATGTAGAGCAGCCCTCAGGTTTTGTTGATCCACTCTATCCTTCTTATGTCTATTGACTTAGGAAAGCTTTGTATGGGTTAAAACAAGGCCCAAGAGCTTGGTATGAAACCCTATCTACTTTCCTCATTGAGAACAAATTCTCAAGGGGAAAATAGATAAGACTCTATTCCTTAGGGAATCCAAAGAAAAGATAATCCTAGTCCAAATATATGTTGATGACATAATATTTGGGTCTACTGAAAGTAACCTTTGTAGAAAGTTTGCAAAACTTATGCAAGAGAAATTTGAAATGAGTAGTATGGGAGAACTTAAGTTCTTCTTGGGTCTCCAAGTAAGACAGACTGAAGTTAGCTTGTCCATATCCCAGTCTAAGTTCACCCTGGAGTTAATTAAGAAGTATAGTATGGAATCATCCACTACCATGAGAACTCCAATGGGGACAAGTGTCTCTCTAAGCAAAGATAATGCAGGGAAACCTATGGATGAAACTTTGTATAGAGGAATTGTTGGCTCCCTCATATATTTGACTGCTAGTAGACCAAATATCATGTATGCTACATGTGTCTGTACTAGGTACCAGTCCAGCCCTAAAGAATCTCATCTTACTGCAGTAAAAAGGATCTTGAGATATCTTAAGGGCACACCTAATCTAGGCCTTTGGTACCCTAGGAATGGAGATTTTCTACTAACAGGCTATTCAGATGCAGACTTTGCAGGTTGCAAAGAAGATAGAAAAAGCACTACAGGCACCTGTCAATTTCTAGGAGGAAGATTGGTGTCTTGGAGTAGTAAGAAGCAGATTAGTGTGGCAATTTCCACAGCTGAGTCTGAATATGTGGCAGTAGGAAGTTGTTGTGCACAGCTGTTGTGGATTCAGCACTAGCTAGAAGACTATGGTATTCAGGTAAGTATAACACATTTGCGTTGTGATTCTACAAGTGATATTTCTATTGCAAATAATCCTGTTTCACATAGTAAGACTAAGCATATAGAAATTAGATACCATTTTCTTAGAGAACATGTAGAGAAAGAGGACATCTCACTAGAATTTGTCAAAACAGATTATCAAATTGCAGATATGTTTACTAAGCCTCTAGATGAAACTAAATTCAATAAGTTTAAAATTGAATTAGGAATGTTGAACATAGATTAGTTTAACAAAATCGGCTAAGTAAAATTATGTCGACACAAAAAGTTGTCTGTGTCGACACATAGTAGTTGTTGTCGACATTCCAAAAAAGTGGTGTCGACACATCTAGGTAATAAGTGTCGACACTTCAGAAAAGTGGTGTCGGCACATCCAGAAGTAGTGTCGACACAACCAGAAGTGGTGTCGACACTTGGGATCAACACAAATTTTGTCGAGTGTAGATGGAATAAGTATCGATACATAGATGTCAACACTTATGTCGAGACATTAGAAGTCTGTGTCGACACATTTCAACAGTGTTGACACATTAAGAGGATTTTGACGAGCCTTTTGACCTTCCTTATTTGGAAAGGTATAAATAGGTCAACAACATAGTCTGTCGACACACTCTCCATAGTTTCGAGACCAAAACCTTGTGTCGACACCTTCTCTCTTCTCAATCCAAGCTTTCACTCAACCCTAATGGCGCCAAAGATTGAGGATAATGTTAAGGAAGGATACGAACTGGTTCAGAACGTATTTGTTGGAGCGGAATCAGAAATTACAGGAGTAATAACCCTAATAGCTGAAAACGGTCTGGAATTCTTAGTTTCAGAACCAACTAAGATTTGGAAGAAAGAAACCCTAGAATTCTTTGGTGCTGCTACCCTAGATCAAACTTGACTCAAAATTAGATCCACAGTCCATGGAGTAAGGGTGAAAATCACCCAGAAATGTTTAAGGAAAGTTCTTCACCTGCCAAGAACACAGGAAGAAGTAGATGTACCTGTGTCTAAGCTAAGGGAAGCACTTCAATGGTGTGGACTGGATTCCACCATGAAGATTGGCTCATCTTTGAACAGGAAAGGCATGAATATGCAAGGGAAGTTCTTGTCTGAAGTTGTAGGTAAGGTGATTCTCTGCAAGTCAGGGGACATGATAGGATTTCTGTCTATATGTTCAACCTTATGACCAGAATCATCTATAGACTAAACACAAATTGGTCAGAAGTCATTTTTGAAAAGATTAAGGAAAGTATGAAGAAGCCAAATCTGGGAAGAATTGTGAGCTTGTATTTAGCTGGAACAATACCTGAAGTGATGGAACAGTCATCTGGGACTAAGATAAATCACATGAGAAGGATGGACATCAGGATCATCTCCAGGTGGGAGAGAGTATTAACTAAGGACATGCCTACTCCACAGAAGGAAGCACCTCTATAGAGGAAGCAGAAAAAAAGCCACAATGGCTCCTGAACCTTCTAGTAGTTCAGAGGAGCAAGCAGCTTCCAGTTCTAATGAGGAAGAGGCTGAAAATGCTGGAAAGTCACCAGTAATAGAAATAAGAAATGAAGATGCACAGAGGCAGGGGGAGCAACCATCTGCTAGCCCCATCCACCTGGATCCACTCCAAGGGAGCCTCATGTTGAGAAAGAGCCAATACACTTGGAAAGTGATATGGCTACTCATACTATCCTTGAGGTAATACATGAGGTTAATCAATCAATTCTCATTGATACAGATGAAACAATAACTGAATCTTTGTTTGATGTTGACCAGCCAACACAACTACACAGTCAAGCTCAAGATGTTATCATGGAAGATATATCTGCTGCTGCCACTGCTCCAGATTTAAGAATACCTCAAGTACCTACTCAACAAGAGTTTACCTTAGAAGAGTTATTCCCTGATCTAGGGCAAACTGAATTTGAAGGGGAGAAAGGAGACTTAGAGGGGGAGCAAGTTATCATTGAAAAGGAGCAAGAAAGTTTAGTGAGGGAGGAGCATGGAACTCAGGAGGAGCTACCTACGACTACACAGGAATTGCCTCCTAGTCCTAAGGACAGAGTTAATATAGACAGTTCCTCAACATCTGAGGATAAAGAAGCTACAAGAGCTAAGAAGAGGAAGCTAATGGTCTTCAAAAGAAGAAACCAAAGCTACAAGAAAGCATTACAAACTGCTGCTCCACAATCTGCCCCAACAGCTGATTATAGCTCCTTATTAGTCTCATTACAAGTAAAGCTAGATGAGTAAAGGATTGTCATGGAGAATTATCTGGATGAAACTCATAAAGATCTCCAATTCTCCTTGGCTCAGGATATAAAGTCAATAATATTTGAAGTGAATCAAAAAAAGAAGGAGATGACAGATTGCTTTCACAAAGGGGGCAATGCTGTAGTTTTCCTAGCAACACATCAAGAGAAAATCAAGACTCAAGTGGATGATATAGCAGTGAAGCAAGGCTATGTCTTAGAGAATCAAATTAGAATGAATGATAATCTGACAGAATCACATAATGTGATTGTTACAGAACTGAAGAATGTTGCAACTGCCCAGACTGATGACAAGGCTAAAGCCAAGATAGAGTTTGATAAGGGGAAGTTTGATAAGGAATTATAGGAAGGCCTGGCTGTTATCAAAACAGCTATTGAGCAATCTCAAAAGATCATTTTTGAACAGCTGCTAAAGTTAAAGGCATTCTATAAAGATGGTGTTAATTTTCTTGATGAACAAATCAGATTTCAAAAGGATGACCTTAGGGATCATATTGCCAGAGAAGTCATAAAGGGGGAGAGAGTATTAGTCAAAGCTGGTTCTGATCATGCTAAATGGATCTCTAACAGCATCAGAGCCACACTTGGATATCCACCCCTCTGTGATGATGACAATGTGGCTGAGTCTGGTATGCAACCTGCTTACTTAGAAGGGGTTCAAGCTGAAGTTGCCCAGGTTATTAATCCTCCAGCTGATTTTGAGATGATTCACCAAGAAGTACAGTCTATATACAGTCCTCCAGAAGGTAATAAAAATATTATCCTTGAGAAAGTAGATATGTTAGTGCCAGAGGCAGTTTTGAATAAAGAGCAAGAAGCTCTATTGTCTAAGAAAAGATTCATAGAACATGCAGAATTAAAGCCTGATTTTGAGCAGTGGAGTCCAACATCAAGGAACATTATACTGACTGCTTGGAAAGTTGAAAAGGACCAGACCCATGATAGGGGCAAATGGTACTCAGAACAAGAATGGCAAAAGCATGAAGCCAGGCAAGAAGTCATAGTTCAATATAGAAGAAAGGCTAAAGCTAGAAGCTACCTCCTAATGCTCAGGAGCCAAGCAAATATTTCTCAAAGCCTTTTCATTACTTTGAAAGACAAAGAATAAGGGCTGAAGAGCAAAAGAAGAAAGATTAAAAGTGCAAGAAGCCAGCTGATGATACTGATGCTCCTGTCCAAGCCAAGATCAAATCAGACAAAGGCATAGTCATTAAGGAGCATGAGAAGCCTTAGGATAGATTTACTAGATTTTATAAGTTTGTAACTTTTGGTGTCAAAAATCTATGTAAACTATTGCTAAAGAAATTTATGAAAGTTAAAACAAAACTTTGTTTGATGCTCATTGTGTTAGCATTATTATTCTGTGATGATATCTTATATATGTTTTGTTTTAATAGTTACCCTGTCATATAATGTTGTTATACATCATAAATGTGTATTTGTTATGTATGGTGTATATCATTGACTAAGAGTTATGACTTCTCCAAATAGGGAGAGATTGTTAGGTATATTGGAAAATGTGTACCAGATTTGAAGAAGTCTCACCCTACTCAATGATATACATCAAGGTTTATTTGATGTTGTTTTGAGTTTATATGTGCAGGTTAAGTAAATGCAGGAATGCAGAAAATTTTCTAAGTCCATGTGTCAACACCGGAAGAAGCTGTGTCGACACTTATGAAGGCTTGTGTCGACACTAGAGAAAAGCTGTATTGACACTTGGAGTTAATTGTGTCGACACTTGGAAAGATTGTGTCGACACTAGAAGAAATTGTGTCGACATGCAGAGGCAGTGTCGACACACTGTGAAGTATTGTCGACATCAACTGTGTCGACACCAAGAGGCAGTGTCGACACACAGGAATACTTAGTCGACATCAATTGTGTCGACACCAAGAGGCAGTGTCGACACACAAAAGACTTTGTCGACATCAACTGTGTCGACACAAAAAACTTGTATTGACACACTGCAGAGTTTCAATAAAGTTAAAGAGAAGAAGTAATTGTGTCAACACACAGAGGCAGTTTCGACACACAGAAGACCTTATCGACATCAACTGTGTCGACACACAGGACTTGTGTCGACACACAGCAAAGTTTCAACAAGTTAAAGTAAAGAAGTGTTTGTGTCGACACACAGAATCAGTGTCGACACATTCTACAGATACAGTGTCGAGAAGTAGTATCAACAACAAAGAAGATGTGTCGACACCACCAAGGCTTGTGTCGACACTTAGTTCACTTGTGTCGACACTTAGCCTACTTGTGTCGACACATGATGAAGTTCAGTCTCGACATTTTGCTGACAGAGATAGAGTTCAAGAAGTGACTGGATGACTTGACAGCTGCTGTTACCAACCGGTCTACTGCAACTGTCAGAGCTGTCAGAAGGTTGTTAGAAACCGAATCAGTCGGTTACCATAGAGAAAGTCTATATAAAGGCATTCTCCTTCAACAGATAAAGAGAGGAATTGAGAAGACTGAAAAAGAATATACACATACAGAATTAAGAAGATTTTCGTGAGAAGATCTAAGAAGAATTTGGAGAGAGAGAGCTCCATCTATTGAAGTAAAGTGCAGTGGCTGAACCAGGCTGCCAAGAAGGATTCAGATTGAGATCTGAATATCAAGAAGGAAGCTGATTGAAGATCATCTTCACAGGAGTTCAACCCTACTGAGTTCAGATTCAAGAAGCTTTGAAGAAAGCTAAGAGAGGTTGTTCTCTGCTATTAGATTCTTCCAAGAACTGATCAAGCAGTCATCCATCCTTTCTCTCTCTACTAGGGTGGTGGTATATTATAAAATTAACTCAATTTTCTATAGGATCTATATAGATCTGAGCTGTAAGTCTGTATTTATAAAGGCTGGGTGTATGAGAGTATTTTCTCTGAGTGGTAGGCCTTGCTGAAGGCTGAGGTAGGGCTGTGGGCCTAAGTTGTAGGAGATTGTGATCTCTGAGTTGTAGGCCTTGTTGAAGGCTGAGGTAGGGCAGTTTGCCTGAGCTGTAGGAGTGTGGACACACTCTGAGTTGTAGGAGCCCTGTTGGGGTTCTGAGATACTGTAAGATCTGTGGATCTGAGGTGAAGAGAAGAAGTTAGGCTGAATCTAGTACACTGCTAGATAGGCAAAGCGGGAAAGTGGATGTACCCAATACTTAGGGAACCACTATAAATCCTGTGCACTCTGTGATTGGATATATTTCTGTGATGTGTTTGCTGTGTTAATAGTAGAATCAATAGAAAACTAGAGTATATTATCTGTCTTAGAATAAAAAAGATTTTAACCTATTCACCCCCCCCCCCCCTCTAGGTGTATTAGGTTATCTTGAAACCAAATCTTTCAGTTATTGTATACAAACTTAATCATGTAAAGACAGTCCTCCCACCTTTTACCAAAATCCAAAGCATATATACGAAGCATGTCTTCCATCGTCCTGTTCACCCTTTCAGTTTGCCCATCTGTCTGCGGGTGAAAAGTTGTGCTGAAGTTCAGCTTTGTACCCAACAACTAATGAATGAGCCTCCAATCGTTGGATGTGAACTGACCATCACGGTCACTAACGATGCACCTGGGTACACCATGCAAATGGACTATATTATCCACATAAAGCTTCGCCAGCTTCTCCACAGAATCATCCTTCCTATTGGTTATAAAACGTGACACATTCGTTAAACGGTCAACAATCACCCAAATAGCGTCATTCCCCTTGTGCGATCTCGGCAAACCGTGCGCGAAATTCATAGAGATGTCATCAAACTTCCACTCCGGTATAGGCATGGACTTTAGAAATCCACCTGGTTTCTGGAATTCGGTCTTCACCAAGGCACAAGTTTGACACTTCGCCACGTATAGCGCTATGTCTTTCTTCATACTGGCCACCAGAACAGCCTCTTCATGTCTTTGAACATTTTTGTGCTCACAGGGTGAATTGAGTACTTGGAAAAATGCGCCTCGTACATCAATTCTTCTCGTAATTTCCCAACATTAGGGACACACAACCGACCACCTTTACATATAAGGCCATCGTCAACATAAAACTGGTCATTTGACCCATCCACGGACTCTGCCAAGCGACGTTTCAAGCTTACGTCCAACTCCAAGGCCTGTCGAATCTTGTCTGCGAGGTCGTATTGAACCTCTGTCCAACTCAAACATGCATTAGCACTAGATCCCTTGTCAACACACGAGATCTCTAAAGCCTCCAAATCATGAATGAGCTGCTCGTCATGCATCTGCAACCAGTTGGCCTGTGCAGGAGTTCTACGGCTCAGAGAATCTGCCACAACATTCCCCTTCACGAGAATATAATGAATCTTGTATGTGTAGTCCCCAAGGAACTCCATCCACATACGTTGGTGCATGTTAAGGTCCTTCTGATCAATCAGATACTTCAGACTCTTGTGATCTGAATAAATGTCGACCTTTACTCCATATAGGTAATGTATCAAAAACATGAGAGCGAATACCACAGCTGACAACTCTAAGCCATGGACTGGGTAGTTCCTCTCATGCACTTTTAACTAACATGATCCATAGGCTATCACCGACCCGTGCTGAAGCAGAACACAGCCTAAACCACTCACAGAGGCATCAGTGTACACCTCAAAGCCTTCAGAACCACAAGGAGAATATAACACAGGTGTCGTGGTCAAACGACACTTTAGTTCTTCGAAAGCTTATGCGCATTCAGGCGACCAAACGAACTTCTGATCCTTCCTTGACAAAGTAGTGAGGGGCAATGCTATCCGTGAGAAGTTCTCCACGAAGTGCATGTAATAGCCGGCAAGCCCCAGAAAACTCCGGACTTCCGCCAACGAAGACAACACATGCCACTCCCGTATAGCAACTATCTTTGTCGGATCTACCGCAATACCATCACCACTAACCACGTGACCAAGGAATGCTTCCGAGGACAACCAAAATTCGCATTTGGAGAACTTGGCATACAGTTGATTCCTCCTCAATGTCTCCAACACCATATGCAGGTGCTTGAAATAATCTTCCTCGCACTGCGAGTACACCAGTATATCGTCGATAACGACTATCACGAACTGGTCCAAGTATTCTCTGAACGCTCTATTCATCAAATCCATAAACACGGATGGCGCATTCGTCAGCCCAAACGGCATGACAGTGAACTCATAATGTCCATAACGTGTGCTGAAAGCCGTCTTGGGAATGTCACTTTCCCTTATCCGTAGTTGATAGTATCTAGATTTCAGATCCAACTTTGAGTGCACAGTCAACCCCACCAGCTGGTCGAATAGATCAACAATTCTTGGGATCGGATACTTATTCTTTTCTGTTAGCTTATTCAACTCACGGTAATCAATACAGAGTCGTAAGCTTTCATCCTTCTTCTTAACAAAGAGGACCGATACGCTTCAAGGCGATGAACTTTGATGCACATAGGCTTGTTCCAACGGTTCTTGAAGCTGTACTTTCAGTTCCGCCATCTCCTTAGGCGCTAACCGGTACAGAGAGCGTGACACAGGTTTGGAACCTGGCACTAGCTCAATGGTGAACTCAATCTCTCATTGAGGTGGAGCTCCAGAGAGATTTTCAGGGAATACGTCAGGAAACTCAGATACAACTAGGATGCTGTCCAAACTAGGTTTGGGCTTCGAAGCCTCCACCAAAGTGAAAAATATATATGCACCACTACGAACTGTATTAACCACCTAGAAAGCAGACATCAAAGTCATGCTTAACCCCTTCAAGCCTGAGAATGTCGTCTCACAATCTGTCTCTAGTCCCAATCTGACCACCTTACGGTTGCAATCGATGTACGCACGCTACTCCAATAGCCAGTCCATGTCAAAGATCACATCGAACTCCACTATAGGCAGTAGCGACGCTTGTAAGTCATATTTATGACTCTCAATCCCTACCTTCACGCAATAAACTCTATTCGTGCGCATAGAGCACCCGTTAGGCAGCAACACATCCAATTTGTCCACTGCCATCGAAGAAGGTACTTCGATGTGCGATACAAACTCTTCGGACAAAAAGGAATGCGAAGCTCCCGTATCGAACAGTGCTCTCGCCAGAAAATCAAGGATCGATACAATTCTTAGCACAACCAGTCATAAGCTAACACGCGTAAGGCAATAAGTATTTTAAGTTAAACTGCCATAAATTAAAGCATACATGTCACCACGTCAGCCTGCTTTATGGCCTCCTGCTGGCCAAGGTTGTGCACTCTAGGCTGGGTTGGGGCATAATGTGATATGGTTGACTCCAACGTCTTGCCCTTCTCCTCATAAGTTGCTCCAGGCTTCTTCTCGGACTTCGGACGTCCGCTCCAACAATCTCGGGCAAAGTGTCCGGGCTTCCCACAGTTATAACATGCGCCCGGGGTTCGGGTTGTAGTTGCCCTAGATGCACTAGAAGAAGGGGCTGGACCTGAAGTCCTAGCCTTCTTATTCCACTTACGGAACCCAGACTTTGAGGAGGTCGGCACTTTGAACTCCGCCTTCTTCGCACTAAAGTCCTTATTCTCTTGGACTCTTGTCAGATCTTTCTCCAACGATCGGGCCGTATTGACCAGGGTTAGGAAGCCCTGCATCATGGGCTCAGATAGTAGTAGCCTTAGGTCATCAAGCAGACCCTCGTAGAATCAGTTGGTCTTACGCTCCTCATCAGCAAGCATAGAGCTAGCATAACGACCCAACCGCGTAAACTCATGAAGGTACTCATCCACGCTACTATCTCCCCATGTCAGTCTCTAGAACTGATTCTCCATAGCGATCCTCTATGCTGAGGGGAGTTATCTTGCCAAGAATAACCTTGAGAATTCCTCCATCGAGACATCTGTGAGTTGCCTTCCAACCAAGTGATACAGCTCCAACTCTTCCCACCACAACCTCGCCTCTCCATCCAACAGGAAGGTGGTTATGGTGGTCTTCTGTCATTCCTCTATTTCCGTTGTCGTCAAGACTCTCTTCACCCGAGAGAGCCAATCTTCGGCGTGGGATGGGGTTCCAGTCCCCAAAAATACTGGAGGGTTAAAGCTCATTACATGTTTGAGCTGCTTCTATGTTGCTCTTCTTGGTACTAAAGGTTCTACCACCACTTGTTCCACCATCCTAGGTTTTGCTGCTCGAAGTGGTACCTGCTCCCATGTAGGGGCAAGATGTTGCACTTGCCTTCCTGGCTGGGCATTTAGTATCGCAAACACCGCCTCAGCCACAAGTCTTATTGTTTCTGCCGAAGGAGAGATTGCAGGCACGTCATTGGGTGCACTACTTGCCTTAGAAAGCGGGTGTTCTGACTGCCCTGCGTCACTCCTAGTCACCTATAGTCGTACAACACACCATTAAGCGACCAAACAAAATTATAAAAAGCAATTATAAGAACATGCAGGTTCCTCAAACATATGTATTTTCATTCCTAAGTGGACATTCATGGGTTCTTTTCATGTTATAACGATGACGCACATACATGTGCTCACCACCCCTTAAAAGAATTCATCTACGAATTCAAATAAGCAAGACCGATGCCTTACCTCTGATACCAAATTATAACACCCCCATCCGTCATATGGAATATAACAGAAGGTCCGGTCGGGGCCCCACGCCATATTCCACATGCAGTTAGTGGAGTTACATGAGAATACCGAATTAACAGTATAGGAATACGCATCCTAACTCAGAGCATTCTAATGGAAGCTTTTAAAACAGTTATAAGAACCCAAATGTTAAAGCTTGAATGTCCACAAAACTCAAAGTAGGAATGACAGTAAAATACACCAAAGTCTCGGCCTTAGGGCCTTACAAGTTTTTACTTGAACAATACATGTTTTCCATACTTCGGCACGCAGGCCGGCCACACATGAACATAATAAAGTAGACATTTCGCTTTGGCCTTCAAGGGCCAGCACAACATCAAGGGCTTCAGCCCGCTACTTGTCACTAGGCTCACATGTTCATGCAAGAACAATCCAACATACGGTGGCAAAAGAAGGCAACGATCAGCTAAACCTGACCAAATTATAAAAACCCCGCCCCTTAATCGGGGCGGCGGTGCTCCTTCCCTGCATTTCATTAGTATAATCAAACATGATAGTGAAAGTATAATTTAAGCACACTTCACCACAGGAGTAGGCACGCACGGCCACATACCCCGTGCTCTCAGGGCACATTCTCGGTGAATCTGGTCCACCACTGCCCCAGGACGGCAACATCGTGAGCATTTTAGTCTTTCCGGCCGAAGCCTAAGACCCGCCCTCTATGCCAAGAGTAAGTATCACGTACCTTAGGTCTCTTTAACTGAACCGCATAGAGCGGGTACGGTTCCACTCAACCCATTGCTCACACCGCCAAGTCAATTTAAGTCATAGGAGCGAGTCAAGCTTCCCCGAGCCCAAATCAATCACACAATTTACATAACCCAGTTATGTGCAAGTTGGCTCCCAGGCTACCACGATGGCAGAACCACGCATCTGCCCAGTTTTTCGGGTGCACCTTGAAGTTAGTCCCCAAGACTCCCTGTTGCAATCTACCACGTAGAAAACCCGAAAAATAAACGGTACAGAGTCTTCTCCGACAATACATGCATAATGAAAACATCACCGATCCATACCAACATGTCCGGATAGGCTTCACATACCATGCCTACGTCCGTACTTCGATTTCAGACTCTATATGCAAAACTACAGGGATAAACCATATCTACCCGAAGGAATACCTCACACTCACCGCCCACTAACGGGAGAGAGTTTCCTATGCAAAAAGAAAGAGAACTTCACATGTCCAAGTAGAGAATCGTTACCCTAGATGTTCGCTTCGGCACCATGGAATACTAGCCGGATGAAAAGCACCGCAACAGACTCGCCTCCGCGGATCTGGACTCGGCTCGCGATTCGGAGCTGCGAAACTCCAACAATGGCTGGAATCCTCCTGTTCTTCTCCCTTTGCTCTCCCCTCTCTCTAACTCTTAGAAAGAGAAATGGCCAAATGGAATGAGGCCTAAACCCTCATTTCCCGACTATATACCAACAGGAAGGATTCTGTGCCGCCGGATCACTCTTAAATAAAATTAAAGGCCCTGATTTACCCTTATAATAGTATTCTTGGGTCCGCACACGGCTTATGACACGCCTGTGTCACGAGCCGTGTCTCACATTCGTACAAAAATTCGTCGATCTCCGAATCAGGACACGGTCTCTAACACGCCCGTGTTAACCCAGGACACGCACATGTCAACCCAGGACACGACCATGTCAACCCTGGACATGCCTGTATCACAGGTTGTGTGCCTCAATAGACACTGAAACCGTCACGCCCAAACAGGACACGGCTTTGGACACGCCCGTGTCACAGGGCGTGTTGCTCACTCGACACAGCCTTGCAAACACAGAGCAGGACACGGCTTTGGACACGCCAGTGTCCGCCCTGGACACTCCCGTGTCCGACCTGGACACTCACGTGTCCGACCTGGACACGCCCGTATCCTAGGCCGTGTTCAATACTCAATAAAACTCAGTCAATTCCAGAAAAGGACATGGCACTGGACACACCCGTGTCACAGGCCATATGAAACTATAATGGCTCCAAAACTCTTAAAAACACGACCTATACATATTTGAGTTTTGGGGTGTTACACCACCTCTAGTGGTAGCCCTGCCGTCGGTGGCCCTCCCCGCTAGCCGCCGGACAACTCCTGGGGGGTTTGACGAGATCTAGTGAACTCGCCGATGGTCGGCAGGCCGACCGGCGGCTGCTCCGCCGACAGCGACATCAAAAATAGAAAAAGTGGTGGTGGCGTATCGGGAGAGGCATAGGAGGAGTTTTGAGGAGTTTTGCAGCGACACACACACACACACGAGTGACAATCACGGGCCTCCGGCCCTACGTGAGTACAGTAGGACGGGTCTCCGACCCTACATGAGTGCAACGAAACGGGCCACCGGTCTTACATGAGTGCAACAGCACGGGCCTCCGACCCTACATGATAACCCAACCCCGCGTGAAGAAGCCTCTAAAAATTGATCGGATATGATAGGGATGAGATCCTTATTTAAGAACATGGGTGTGCACATAGCCACTCCCTCATGATCTCAACTAAAATTAGTAGGATCATGGGGCTGACCGCACACACGATCACCGCAACTGATCTCGTCGCACATCTATCCCACTACGCATGATGACGAAATCACCTAAGCTCGCCGACTTCTAGCAGTCAGCGTCATCTCCGGGCGTCGGCCTCCCTCCTCTTGCCGCCACCGGCTGCCCCCTTTCGACAGTCGGGGTGCGATCGAGGAGGCACCGGGTCGTCCGGCCCTCTTCCGCCGTCAGCGCACGACTGAAGGGGAGGCCAAAGCGGTCGGCCCTCTTCGGCCGCCGGCGCGCAGCTAAAGTGGCGAATAGGTCGGCCTCCCCTCTTAGGCCACCGGCACGTGGCTAGAGGAGGGCTAGGTCGGCCGCCCCCTACGGCGGCCGGCATGCTGCCAAGGAGGAGCTCGTGTCGGTCGCCCCTCTTTGACCGCCGGCATACGACCAAGGAGGCGGTCGTGCAGGCCAACCACCGGCCGCTCCCGCGTTTCGACGCCGGCTCGACCGCTTCCCGCTCTCCCGACCGTCGGCGGCAGCCTCCCTCCTCACCGGCAAGTTCGCCTGCAGTTCGCCGACAAGTTCATCGACCGCCCGAGGGAGCACATCCCCGCCGTCCGATCTTCTCGGATCGTTCATCGTCGTCCAATTCACGTGTAACCACCTACTAACTGTCATGTTAGTGGGGGAATTTTATTATTAAATTAAAGTGCCTACGGGTAACAAAATAGATGATCATAATGTGCACCCTTAAACTATAGGAAAAATATTAATTTAGGTGGTTATGGTGTGCGGATAGCCGCATAACCACCTCCCGGAGGCTATAAAAGGAGCTCCAGGCCTCCTCATTTCTCACATTTTTTTCTCTCAGCTTTCTTCTTCCTCAGGCCAAAGTTCTGTCAGATTTCTCCTACGAGCAGCACTCAAGCCGCATTCAAGCCACTCTCGAGCCACATTCAAGCCATCTCCAAGCCGCGTTCGAGCCACCTTCAAGCCACCTGACAAAGCCAGATCTCTCCGCTTTTGGGAGGCCTTTGCGACCGCAAATTTAAGTGCTCCGCTCCCGCGATCAGTGCCAGCGTGACGCCCCAAGAAGTCCATCACCGCAAAGTGCATTTTGTAACAAACGTCAAGTGCGATGTTCTGTCGTTCGCCAAGTGCTAAGTGTTCTCTCTTCTCTAAATTATAATGAGAAGCGGTCAGTCGCCCTCGATTCAATAAACAAGTTGTAATATCGAGGGAATAGTGGATTTTGATCGACACAGATCCGGTCACATGATTTTTTATCCATTTAAGAGGTTTTTCCACGTTAAAATTTCATGCGTCATATCAACCCATCTCATTGACAGTGTGCGCACTCGACCGTTACGAAAGCTAAGATGGTACAGTTTATTCCGATTTGACCGAAACGTCGAGTTTGGCCACAACAGGATATAAGTAAATTATGAAATGCAAGGGGTGAAGAAGTCACTTCTCTCTCCTCTCTCTCCTCTCTCTTTCTCTCTAATAGTAGTTGGAGCCTACATAGGTCTAGAAGATCTAGGAAAAACTTTTTGTATTACATAAATTACCATCATTAATTTTATTATTTTAATATGATATAGATACTTTTTTTTGGGCGTTGTATATTAAATTTGTAAATTTTGAATGTATTAAAAATATAAATATATATTTAACTTTTTTTAATGTTTAATCAAAGGTAATTTTTTGCTTTTAATATTATATATATATATATTAAGTGTTTATATACAATAGTATTTTATAATATATATATATATATAATATATAATATGTTAGGTTTTTATAGTTATGTTTATGTGTAAACCTTTCATATTAGTCATCTAGGAAATTTCTTTGGTGAATAGTATATATATACTTAAATGAATTCAAGTATTCAACAGCCTGATTTAATTGGATGGTCATCTAGTGTTATACCAAAAGTTGATTCTTTGTATATATTGTACAACTCATATTTGTCGAGATAAGCTCCTGTCCAGTGGCGAGCTTTTGTACCTCCATAGAGTGGTGGTTGACCTGAAGGGGTGGAGACACAAAAGTCGAGCCAAGAGGGTCAAGAACTCGCCTATACTATCAGCGAGCTCACTGAGCTAGAGTTCACTTCTTCAATAAACATGCCACTCTACTACTCGCAGATTCGGCGAGGCGAACTCCTTCGGAGTTCACTGTCAAACTCAGTACGCTTGAGCTTACCTCGCCAACGAGCACTTCTCTCATCCGGCCATGACTCGCCAATGAGCTCGGCAACAAGGGCTCGACATAAGGCGACCTCGTCAATGATGACCATAAACAACTCCCCAGGTACCCAATATCTTATGAGGAGACGAGTGTTCACAGCCTTTATACCCCCGGATTGCTTATAAATAGGACACCTCAGGGCACACTTTGAAGGCACGCTAAAACCCCCTAAAGTTTCCTAAAAACCACTATGCACATCTTTTCTGGCAAGCTTAGTTCTAGTTTAGGAGGAGAAGTTCATATATACTTTCGAACACATAGTGGGACCTGCTCCTTATAGCTTGTGAGATCCTGTTTACAGGCAATCGAGAAAAATTTCTTGCGTCCTCCATCTCCTTTTAGTTTTAATTTGTCTGTTTCGACTGCTAGACAAGTTGTCATTTGACCAACTCGGTTTGAACTTTTGTGAACCGTGATTTACCTAGCTCTAACATTAGTGTGGTGAGCGTGGACCGTGATCAATGGAAAAAATCTCTACTGGGAGTTTCAATGTCGAACGAAGACAAAAGGGATTTAGAGTTCGGCAATGCGTGTGCTCCGAGCAAGTTCATCACCAAAACCAATGTCGCGGTATTCAGGGAATAGATAATGGAGACACTCTGAGCTCTCCTGACATTGATTGTCGAGCTTACAATAACATCGTTGACTGTCATCACCTCGCCTAGGAGTGTCAGATCGTCGCAAATACCTTATAAAGAAGTTGATGCCTCGCTAAAGGAGAAGAGAGTATCGTTTGACCGAAGCTAATGTATCACCTCGCGAGCTCTTTGCTTCCACGAGGACAACTCGTCGGAACAAGACGTCAACACATTTTGCGAGGAGATTGTGATTGTGCCAGTCCTCGAGGGATTCCACAAGCTTGTGCTCAACTAATACACCGTCAAGTATGACCGCATCCACACCTATAGTGGTTTGAAGACTTCGTCTCAAAACGGGCTTTGACAGATGCCTTCAAATGCAGGCTTTTGCGATCAATTCAAGGGGAAGGTAAGATATTGATTCCACCAGTTGTCCACAAGTTTCTTCTACTACTTCGAAGACCTACGCAGATGATTGATGATATGATTCATGACATTAAAGAAGATAAAGAAGGGGCCAACCACCCAATTCATCCTCAAACAAGGGCCCGACGAGTTTTTAGTGCACTACATTGACAGTTTCTAGGAGGAAGTCTTGTAGATCAAAGAGCTGGATGGCTACACACTACTACTAGCACTCACATTCGGCCTACAAGAAGGGTTATTCGGGATAAAGTTGGATCGGTAATCTTCTATCTCGTTCGAGAAAATGATTGATTATACAGGGCGGCAAGTCCAACATGAAGTCAACAACAAGAACTTCATAGCCTCACTCACAAGGCTTTCAAAGCAGAATTATCTGAAGAACTCAGGAGGAGGTCAGAAACTAGAGGAATCCTGTTGGCAGGGTGGAGAGCTCAGGATGTCGAGAGAAATTCCAGTGTGAAGAGAATCTAAGAGAAGGTTCCAAGCTCTAACGAATATACCTCCCTAGAGGACGACAAAAAGAGGACATCGTCTATTCGGTCCCAGTCTGCGTCGTTCTCTCGAGTGTCAAGCTCGTTTCAATGTGTTGGAGAGACGATGAGATTTCAAAAGGCTTTTATGTCCCCACCTTGGGAAGAAAAGACGATGAATCACCACGCCTTAAATCATTGAAGGAAAGCTCTGGGTCACAAGCATAAAGGTGGGAAGACGATTCCTACCGTGACTTCCACCGAGCAGAAGGGAACACCACCTTGACATGCAATGAGTTCTTAGAAATAAGAAGGACGACGGAAAGATCCAAGAGAGCCACAGGAGTGGGGCAAGGTGACCAACAAAAAGAAGCAACTATCAGGGGCATGCTAACCCCGGCCACCGCTCAAGGAACTGTGAAGAACGAGTTAATGTCAGGACTCAAGGAGGAATTTACTACATCCATGGAGGAGTGAGAGTGGAGGTACCTCGTAAGGGTAGCCTTTACAACATATACAAGGGGAGCGTCATGTCAACATCCTAGAGCCCACCTCCAATCCGAGAGATTGCGTTCTCGACAGAAGACATGCCAGAAAATGAGGATCTCTTCCATGACGCCCTTGTTATTCAAGTTGCGATCGTGAACTTTTTTGTAGTTCAGATCATGATGGATAATGACAATTCAGCCAATGTCATTTTTAAAAAGGCATTTGACGCCATGGCAGTGGAAGCTAGAAAGGCGAAGGCCGCAGATGGCATACCGCTTAGCATCTCATTGGAGCAAAAGTAGGTCAAAGCAGGAGTGGAGTAGTTGGTAAACCTCAGAGGCATCTCGAAGAATTGCTGGTTCAAAATAATAGATGTTCCAAACAGCTACAATTATATTTTAGGAGACCGCTCATTAGCACCTTCCAATTTGTTCCCTCTTGCTTTCATCAGTGCCTAAAGTATAACAAGGGGGGATGCAGATCCTGATCACTAGTGATCCGAAGGTAACCTGGGAGTGTGATCTTCTCGCCATCATCACCATTGACTGGAGGTAAGATGCAGGGGGGCTAATAGTGTGTTGAAAGGGATGACACACCTAGAAGTGACTGAGGAGGTGTAGGAGGTGGAGGTAATTACTGCAGATGAGAGGTCTGAAAGTTATTTACTTAAGGTTAGCTAGTCACCTAGAGGGTGAGGGGGTGAATAGGTCTTTGAAATTTTATTAATCTTGATGTCGTTTTCTTCTTTTGTGAACTATAGATTGTCCTTAGGTCCTACAATATGAAAGAAAACAAAGAGCACGGCAAAGCACACAAGTGTTTATAGTGGTTCCCCAATTTAGTGCATTCACTTTCCCTCCCACCTATCCAACTGATTTGTTGGACTAGGCACAAACTCCACCAATATGATCCTTAGAGCTTACACCTCAGGCCCTTTGCCTAACTTACGCAGAGATTCTTTTTAGAATCCAAACTTAGAACCATAAGGGTTCTTACCTCAGAGCCCTACAAAGCTCCTATAGCACAGTGGTCCACTGACCACCTACCTCGGCCTTATTTCTAAGGCATATAGCTCAGGCTTCTCAACCCTACAAGTTCAGGTACATAGCCCTACTCTTAGAGTGCTGCAGCACTCCTATAACTCAGTACCCTTTTAAGTACCTACCTCAGTGCCCTTCTAGGCACCTACAGTTCAGCCTCCTCCAAGGCCTGCAACTTAGTGACACACTTGTCACCTACAACTCAGTGACTCACCAGTCACCTAACTCAGCATTATTTCTAAGGCTCACTACTCAGGCTGGGATGACAGCCCTACTCTCAGATCCACACTTTGATCCTACCTCAGTACCCCAGCAGGGTACTTACCTCAGTGACTAGTTAGTCACTTATAGCTCAGGCCAAAAGGTCATACTCTCAGATTCACACTTGGATCCTACATCAGTACCCCAGTAGGGCACCTACCTCAATGACTAGTTAATCACCTACAGCTCAGGCCAAAAGGCCCTACAGCTCAGATTCAGATAAACTGAATCCTACAAGAGTTTATACAAGATAAATAAAATTTAAGACAACTGACTCAGAGATAAATTTCTGAGTCTACCTTGCTAGACTGAGCAGATATCAGTCCAACCCACTTGTGGTAGAAGGAATAAGTTTTCTTCTACAACTAACTCCTTTGCTGCACTGGTGAAAAGCTATCTGCTGTTGAAGGCTGACAACCCTTCACACAGCTAACTTCTTGCTGAATAGATGAATCAGTTGCCTTGTTCTGGAGAGAACTATCTTGTTGAACTTGAAGAGTTTCAGCTTTCTTTCTTTGCCTTCTGGCTGACTCTGCTGGACTTTTGCTTTCAAACTTATTGGAGAAGATAAAATCCAGCCGCCTTTGGTTTTCTTTTTATTTTGCATTTTTTCTTTGTTGCCCTAATCCTTTCTTTTTCCTTTTTATATCTGTTGATTTGAATCAACGACATAATTGAGGAGTGGGCCCAGCGAAGGATTGGTGAGCGCCACCTCTCTCAGAAAAGGACAAACCAGCTTTCAGCACTACTGCAGCTTTCTCGCAATGGTTTCATGTAATTTTGACTTTGTTGACTTCTTGGTGACGTCATCAGTGGTCATCCTGGTACTGCTGTAGCTTTCACGCAATGACTTGAACCACTTTGACTTGTTGACTTTTGATGATGTCAGCAACGGTCATCACATTCTGGACGTAGAAAAATTCTAGATATTCAATAAGCGTTGAGTAATGTTAAGTCACTCAACGTCATCTGTCTTGGCTCTCAGCGCTTCTGGACTTATGAATTTTCACTAGATTTCATCTCAGCGGTTCTTTCTCAGCTGTCTCAGCAGTTTCTTCTTAATAGCTGAGACAAGCTTTTATCTCAGCATTTTCTTCTCAGCAGTCTTAACGCTTTCTTCTTCTCAGCTGAGCCTGACTCCTATCTCAACGGTTTTCTTCTCAGCGGTCTCAGCAGTGTCTACTTCACAACTGGGACTGTCTTCTGTCTCAACGCTTCCTTCTTATTTAGAAGCGTTGAGTGAACCTGCTTCACTCAACGCTTCCGGACTTGGAGAAATTCCATCTTGCTTTGTCTCAGCGGTTATGCTGAGACATACTTCTCAGCTGTCTCAGCATTTTTGCCTTAGTTAATTCTTCTTGCTTTAGTTCGACGATGATTGAACTGCGTTTGACGATCGATGGGCAGAGCTTGATGAATTCTGAACCTCAAGCTTCTGAATTTAGTTCAATGAGTGGTGAGCTGAGCTTAATGATCTGTGAGTTGAGCTCGACGAAATTTGAATCCTAAGCTCCTGAGTTTAGCTCAAGGAATGGTGAGCTGAGCTCAACGATCTGTGAGCTGAGCTCGACGAATTGCGAGCTGAGCTCGATGAAATTTGAATCATAAGCTCTTGAGTTTAGCTCAAGGAATGTTAAGCTGAGCTCGACGATCTGCGAGCTGAGCTCGACGAACTGCGAGCTGAGCTCGTTAAAATCTGTGAACCACACTTTGAACTGAGCTTGACAAGTTTTGAATTCTCCAGCCTATTCTTTTTGTTGACCTTTCTAATTATAGACTACCTACATGCATGAACTCATGCACACATCAAATACATTATGTATGTATGTCATTGACCCGTTTGACTTCTTACAAATCTGAGATATTGGGATCAATAGACTTAACAATCTCCCCCTATTTGAAGAAGTCAAAACTTTGCTTGATCACTAATACATGTCATTGACAGCACATCATATTCATCATAAAAAAAACTTTAACATTATTAGAGTGTGGAAATGTTACCACATTTCTCCAGCTTGTAGAGAATTATTTACTCCCCCTGGCATGTTGCCACCCTTACTATTCCATCTATTTATTCTTCTTACGCCTTGACTATCCTCCCCCTTTTTGACTTGTGCAATAAGGGGCATTTTGTGGGGTTTTTCTCCCCTATCTGTCTGGAGTAGATCTTCCCACTTTGACTCAATCCAGTTCAGCTGTTGGGCTAGCTCCCCCTCAACAACTGCATGTTACCTTCATTATCTGGAGGAAGAACTTGTACTACATGCAAAATGGACAGTATAGCATATGGTAGAAGAGAGAATTGAAGCTATACAAGATTCAACATACCCAATTCAAATTTGAAGGTGTTGACCGTGTCTTCATCTAGTGCCTTAGTGAAGATATCAACCACTTGCTTATCTGTGGAGACAAACTCAAGGCTGATGTCTTACCTTTCCACATGTTCTCTAATGAAGTGATACTTAATTTTTATATGCTTAGTCCTGCTATGGGAGACAAGATTCCTAGTTATAGAAATTGCACTAGTAGAATCACAAAAGAGTGGAGTTCTACTTATCTGAATATTGTAGTCCCGAAGTTGATGCTGGATCCGCAATAATTAAGCACAGCAGCTTCCAGCTGAAATATACTCTGACTATGCTGTTGAGATTGCAACACTCGTTTGTTTCTTGCTGCTCCAAGAGACAAGTCTTCCGCCTAGAAATTGATAAGAGTCAGAAGTGCTCTTCCTGTCCTCCTTACAGCCCGCAAAATCTACATCTGAATAGCCTGTTAGTTCAAATTCCTCATTCCTGGGGTACCATAGACCAAGATCTGGGGTGCCCTTAAGATATCTCAAGATTCTTTTTACAGCAGTGTAGTGAGACTCTTTAGGGCAGGCCTGATACCTAGCACAAACACATGTTGCATAATAATGTCAGGTCTACTTGCAGTGAGGTAAAGAAGGGAGCCAACTATACCTCTATACAGAGTTGGATTAACAGGTTTCCCTGAATCATCTTTGCCTATAGACATACTTGAGCTCATGGAAGTTCTTATGGTGGAAGTATTCCCCATGCCATATTTTTTGATTATCTTCTTGGTGAACTTTGACTGGGATGTGGATAGACCATCATCAGTCTGTATTACTTAGAGTCCCATGAAAAACTTCAGTTCACCCATACTACTCATCTTGGACTTCCCATGCATAAGTTTTGCAAACTTCCTGCAGAGGTTGTCATCAGTAGAGCCAAATATTATGTCATCAACATAAATCTGTACTAGGATGATCTTGACCTTAGGTTCTCTTAGGAATAGGGTCTTATCTATCTTCCCCCTTGAGAATTTGTTCTTAATGATAAAGGTAGACAATGTTTCATACCATGCTCTAGGGGCTTTCTTGAGCTCATAAATAGCTTTCCTAAGTCTATATACAGCAGTAGGAGAGTTGGAATCTACAAAGCCTAAAGGCTACTCTACATAAACCTCTTCCTTCAAGTCTCCATTCAGGAAGATATACTTTACATTCATCTGGAAGACCATGAATCCCTGGAAGGCTGCAAATGCAAGAAACGGTCTGATTGCTTCCAACCTTGCAACTGAGGCAAAAGTCTGATCATAATCAATCCCCTCTTCCTGTCTATAACCTTTGGCCACCAGTCTAGCTTTATTCTTTATTATAATGTCATTTTCATCAAGTTTATTTCTGAAAATGCACTTGACTCCAATGACATTATATTCATCTGGTCTGGGAACCAGCTTCCAAATCTTTCACCTTTTAAACTGGTTTAACTCTTCTTGTATTGCACCAATCCAGAATTAATCTAGAATTGTCTCTTCAAATTTCCTGGGCTCTTCTTATGATAGGAAACTAGAATACAGAGTTGTGTTGAACCTCCTGCTTCTGGTCGGTACACCTTGGCTGGTCTCACCAATTATCTGATTTAGGGGATGATCTCTCAGATATCTGACTGCTGGGGACAGCCTGACTGCTTCTTGCTGAGCACCATTCTCTTCAACTGTTTGGTCTTCATCTCCAGCAAGACTTCTTGTGCTTCCTCTGGACAGCTTCCCTCTCCACATTCTTCTTGCATGGCTGGGTCTTTATCTTTGATGAAGCGTTTTTCCATCATGACTTATGTACCTGCAGAACTAGGCAAGGAGCTTGACATCTCACTATTAATCATGCTTGACTCATCAAACATAACATGGACAAATTCTTCTACAACTTGATTAGTCAAGTTGTAGACTCGATATGCCTTACTATTATTGATGTACCCAATAAAAATCCACTCATAGGATTTGACAACAAACTTAGTCACTTTTGACTTATCATTGTTCAAGATAAAACACCTACAACCAAAGATCTTGAAATAGGTTATGTTTGGTTTTCTGCCCTTCAATATCTCATAGGGAGTCTTCTTGTAGCCTTTGGTAATAGAAGCCCTGTGAGAACATGACAAGCATTGTTAACTGCCTCAACCCAAAAATACTCAGGGAGAGAAGTGTCACTCAACAATGTTCTCCAGCTTCTATGAGAGTCCTATTTTTTTCCTCTCAGCTAACCCATTTTGTTGGGGTGTTCTTGGAGAAGAGAATTCCCGATGAATCTCTCGCTCCTCACAAAAAGTAGTCATGGTGACAGACTGAAATTTAGTTCCATGGTCACTTCTTATTTTGACCACAGAGCATGTAAGTTCATTCTGAATCTGTCTGACAAAATTCATGAAGATATCAAGGGTTTCATCCTTTCTTCTAAGGAAGAATACCCAAGCAAATCTAGAATAGTCATCAACCACCACATGGGTGTAGACCTTTCTACCTAAACTATGAACAGACATATGACCAAATAAGTTTATATGCAGGAGATATAAGCATCTCACAGAGTCCTTAGTCCCAATGCTCTTGAAGAAGATCTTAGTATGCTTACCCTTTTGGCAAGCAGCACAGATACCATCCTTGGAGCATTTTATTTTGGGACCATTTCTGATTAGCTCATCACTAAAGAGCTCACCAATGGTCTTATAATTTAAATGAACCAGTCTCTTATGTCATTGGACACAAAGTGAGACATTGTCATTTGCAACTAGGCATATAGGGGAACTACTATCTAGGCATGAAAAATCTAAACAATAAGCATTCTCACTCCTAGTGCCTGTTAAGATGACACTTAGTCACTTAACCTTTTGATGTGACACTTATCCTTGTGGAAGGAAATGTCATAACCAAGGTCACATAGTTGGTTTATGCTTATGAGGTTGTGTTGTAGCCCCTCCATATAAGTCACCTTTGTGATAGTGATTATGTCATTTGAGATATTACCATAACTTCTGGTTATTCCTTTGTCAGAGCCTCCAAAGATGACCTTAGGTCCATTCTTTACTTTAGTGTACTCCTTCAATAGCTCCTTTATTCCAGTCATGTGTCTGGAACATCCACTATCCAGGTACCATTTAGGGGAATAGGTACCTAAAATAACCTGAAAAGAACACAAATTATCTCACCTTAGGACCCCAATATCTATTGGGTTCTAGGTTCACATTAGCCTGAAAATATCCTTGCTTTCCTGCATAATTCCTAACAGGTTGGCTACCTCTGGACACTGATGGATTGTGTCAGCAATCTGCATCATAGTAGACCACTTTGCCACAATACCAGCACTTATAGATATTATATCTCCTTTTTTGTTTAGGACCAACACTTAGCTTGACTGCTCCATGAATAGTGGGAAGATGAGCTACTGTACAATTCTATTTTCTTCCAGCAGTCGTTCGACTGAAGGAGAGTCTTTCAACTGACTGATTTGGACTTTTTTGAGATCCACCAGCTGCATGTATCTTTTCAGCTAACATGCATCTGATAACATCAGAAACTGCCATCCCATCCATGGCAGAAGATTCATCTTGGGTCATTACTTTTGCTGGTTGACTCAGATTCCCTATAGCAGCAATATCCTTGAGTTTTGGGGCTGGAGCACTAAAGACAAATGGTCCAGGATGGACCATTTGAATTTCCTCATGGGCAGCCTTAAAGGCCCTCACATGGTTGTATCTTCCACCTTGGTTAGGGCCACATTGGTCCATATCAGTGGATCTGCCATTCTCCTAGTGACCATAACAACTTTCATGGTCATACCTGTTTGAAGGCAACATGACTCTATGAAAAGGAATTTGAGGTAATGAGGCTAGAGGCACTACTGGTGCCTTTCCCTTTCCCTTTACTTTTGGATTGGGAGGTCTAGCATGTCCCTTAAATCTTAACCCTTTCTTACCCACTTGGGTGAGGTGGGTGTCAATTAAGGGAAGCACAATGTTTAGTTTAGAAAATTTTGTCACCAGCAATTTCTTATTTATGAGATCATTTTCAAGTTTCTGGATAAGTTTCTCATTTGAGACTCTTACCGCAGACTGCTTGTCAATGGTCTCCTTGAGCTGGGCTGATTGTGCAACCATGTCAGTGAGAGCTTTTTCTTGGCTTTCACACTTGCTCTTAACACTGAGAAGCTCTTTTGCTTGTCTCTTGGCAAAGAGTTTGCACCTCTTGAATGTTTTAAGAAGTTCTTCATACTTGTCAATTAAAGAATTGACATCATCCTCAGAGTCTGAATCTCCTTCATCTCTTGATGATTGAGCTTCAGAATCTGAGCTAGGCTCATGACTTGAAATAGTATGCAAAGATTTTGAATTTACCTGAGCTTGTTCAGGCTGATCCTGACAGCTTTCATCATCAGTAATTGTCATCAGTCCATGACATCGACCATCTTCTTCTTCATCTTCATCCACCTCTGAGTCACTATCTGAATGTGATAGAGGGGCCCTGATCCCTATCCTGGTAGCAGGATATTCTTTAGGTTCTCCTTCAGCAATAGTCATTAGCCCAATGTAGGCTTCTTCTTCTTCACTGTCTGACCCAGATGAAGAGTCAGACCAGGTCTTTTCCTTCTTGGCCATAAGGGACTTCTCTTTCTTCTTTACCTTGTGGTGCTTCTTCACTCTTTCTTTCCTCTTCATTGGGTAGACAGCAACTACATGCTCAGGTTTGCTGCAGCAGAAATAAATACCATTAAAGGAAGTATGTTTGCTAGAGTTAGGAGCAAATCTGTCCTCCTTAGAGGATTTTCTTTTGTACTGTGAGGAAAAGGATGGCCTTCTGTTCTTACAATGCCCCTTCTTCATGAATTTCTGAAATTGCCTGAAGAAGGCAGCAAGGTCCTCATCAGATATATGGCTGTCAGAGGAGCTGGTCCTTGAGCTCTCAGATTCTGACTCAGCAGTTCTTCTGACTGGAGAGATCTTCCTTCTGCTCCTGGTTGAAGCATTAGCTCTGAAGGCCATAGATTTCTCCTTGCCCTGTGACTTACTGCTCTTTCTTCTTCCTTTCTTGCAACAAATTGCATCACATATGACAACAGCTTTCCAAATAGAGTTGGAGGAGGAGTGTCAGCTAACTTGCTCATTTCCCTAATGACACAAATATTTGTGTTTCAATCCTTTGAGAGGGACCTGAGAAATTTGTCATTCAGCTCATAGGTGCTGAAAACTCTTCCATATGTTCTCAGTTCATTCACAATTCTGAAAAATCTCTTAAAGTTCTCAGCAATGCCCTCAGACTTTCTTTGTCTGAAGGCCTCATACTCCTGATTGAGCATGAAATTTTTATCATCCCTCACCTCCTCTGAGCACTCCATGAACACAACTAGGGTGTCCCACATTTCCTTAGAGGTCTTGCAATGCACCAGATTCTGGAAGATTGAATCATCTATTGCACTAGCAATGATGTTTTGGGCTCTCTTGTCCATGGAGGCAAGTAGGATCTCATCTTTGTTCATTTCCTCATAGGATTTAGGTGTCTGGATGTTGGCATCTAGAACCGAGGTCATCATAGGGATGAATGGACCTTCTTTAACTGTGATGTAAATCTTAGGGTCAACAACTTCCATGAATAGTCTGACCCTTTCCTTTCAAAGGCCAAAGCCTTCCTTTCTGCAGATAGGTAGCTTCATGGCTCCCAATTTCTTGTAATTTACACTAGACCCCATAATTATACCTTATAGCTAACCTTAGAGGTATACTCAGATTGTTAGATTCTTTTTGAGGAACATCCCTCTGATACCACTTGAAAATTATTTACTTAAGGTTATCTAGTCACCTAGAGGGGGGATAAATAGGTCTTTGAAATGTTATTAGTCTTGATGTTGTTTTCTTCTTGTGTGAACTAGAGCCTATCCTTAGGTCCCGCAATATGAAAGAAAACAAATAGCACAGCCAAGCACACAAGTGTTTATAGTCGTTCCCCAATTGGGTACATCCACTTTCCCTCCCACATATCCAACTGATTTGTTGGACTAGACACAAACTATACTAATATGCTCCTCAGAGCTTACACCCCAAGACCTCAGCCTTACACATAGATTCTTTTCAGAATCCAAACTCAGAACCACGAGAGTTCCTACCTCAGAGCCCTGCAGAGCTCCTACAGCTTATTGGTCCACTGACCACCTACCTCAGCCTTACTTCTAAGGCATACAACTCAGGCATCTCATCCCTACAAATTCAGGCACACAGCCATACTCTCAGAGTGCTGCACCACTCCTACAACTCAGTACCCTTCCAGGTACCTACCTCAGTGCCCTTCCAGGCACCTACAGCTCAGCCTCCTCCAAGGCCTACAACTCAGTGACATACTTGTCACCTACAGCTCAGTGACTCACCAGTCACCTACCTCAATCTTATTTCTAAGGCTTACTATTTAGGCTGGGAGGACAGCCCTACTCTCAGATCCACACTTGGATCCTACCTCAGTACCCCAGCAGGGCACCTACCTCAGTGACTAGTTAGTCACCTACAACTCATGCCAAAAGGCCCGACTCTCAAACCCACACTTGGATCCTACCTCAGTACCCCAGCAGGGCACCTACCTCGGTGACTAGTTATTCACCTACAGCTCAGGCCAAAAGTCCCTACAACTCAGATTCAAATAAACTGAATCCTACAGGAGTTTATACAAGATAAATAAAATTTAAGACAACTGACTCAGAGATAAATCTCTGAGTCTACCTTGCTGGACTGAGCAGATATCAGTCCAGCCCATTTGCTGTAGAAGGAATGAGTCTTCTTCTACAGCTAACTCCTTTGCTGCACTGGTGAACAACTATCTGATGTTGAAGGCTAACAACCCTTCACACAGCTAACTTCTTGTTGAATAGATGTATCAGATATCTTGTTCTAGAGATAACTATCTTGCTGAGCTTGAAGAGCTTCAGCTTTCTTTCTTTGTCTTCTGGCTGACTTTGCTGGTCTTTTGTTTTCAAGCTTATTAGAGAAGATGAAGTCCAGCCGCCTTTGGTTTTCTTTTTGTTCTGCATTTTTTCTCCGTTGCCCTAATCCTTTTCCTTTTCCTTTTTATATATGTTGATTTGAATCAACGACACAATTGAGGAGTGGGTCCAGCAAGGATTGGTGAGCGCCACCTACTTCAAAAAAGGACAAACCAGCTTTCGGCGCTACTGCAGCTTTCCCGCAATGGCTTCATGTAATTTGACTTTGTTGACTTCTTAGTGACGTCAACAGTAGTCATCCTGGTGGTGCTGTAGCTTTCCCGCAACGACTTGAACCACTTTGACTTTTTGACTTTTGATGACGTCAGCAACGGTCATCACATTCTGGACTTAGAAAAATTCCAAATCTTCAATAAGTATTGAGTGATGTTAAGTCACTCAACGCCATCTGTCTTGGCTCTCAGTGCTTCTAGACTTGTGAATTTTCACTGGTTTCGTCTCAGCAGTTCTTTCTCAGCTGTCTCAGCAGTTTCTTCTTAATAGCTGATGCAAGCTTCTGTCTCATCGCTTTCTTCTCAGCAATCTCAATGCTTTTCTCTTCTCAGCTGAGACTGACTCCTATCTCAGCGGTTTTCTTCTCAGCGGTCTCAGCGATGTCTGCTTCACAGCTGGGACTGTCTTCTATCTCAATGCTTCCTTCTTATTTAGAAGCGTTGAGTGAACCTGCTTCTTGTTGGGTATATTGGTACTAATGTACCTGATTTGAAGAAGCCTCACCCAACTCAATGATATACATCAAAATATATTTGATGTGTTTTGAGTTTACTTGTGCAGGTTAAGTATTTGCAGGAAAGATGAAAAAGTTTCTAAGTCCATGTGTCGACACCCAGAGGGAAAGTGTCGACACTAAAGAAGACTTGTGTCGACACCCAGGCAAGCAATGTCGACGCTTGGAGTCATTGTGTCGACACCAGGGATGCAGAGTCGACACCAGACAGAAAGTGTCGACACAAGGAGCTGTGTCGACACTCAGTGAAGAAAAGTGCAGTGAAGCTGTGTCGACACTTAGCAGTTGTGTCGACACCCAGAGAAACTGTGTCTACATCAGAAAGTGTCGACACTTGGAGGCTGTGTCAACACTCAGCAAAAGTCAGCAGAGTCTAAGTATAAGTGTCGACACCCAGAGCAATGTATCGACACTCAGCAGAAGAGTCAACACTTGAAGAATGTGTCGACACAAGATAGAATGTGTCGACACTCAGCTGAAGACTCAACACTTGAAGAAAGTGTCGACACCCATAGCAATGTGTCGACACTCAGCAGAAGAGCCAACACTTAAAGAAAGTGTCGACACAAGAAAGAATGTGTCGACACTTAGCTGAAGACTCAACACTTGAAGAAAGTGTCGACACAAGGAGCTGTGTCGACACTTAGCAAAGTTCAGCAAAATATTCTAAGTACAAGTGTCGACAAAAAGGAGATGTGTCGACACTCATCAAAAGTCTCAACAGTAGAAGAATGTGTCGACACAAGGAGCTGTGTCGACACTCAGCAAGTATCAACACTGAAGACATGTGTCGACACCAAGAAGCAGTGTCGACACTGACAAGTTCAACACATGAAGATGTGTCGACACAAAGAAAGTTGTGTCGACACTTACAAGAAGTCAACAAAGTGCTGAAGAACAAAGTGTTGTGTTGACACATAATATTAGTGTCGACACATAAAGAAGAAGCAGTGTCGAGATATAAAATCTACAACACAAAGAGTTGTGTCGACACCTTGTAGGCTAGTGTCGACACCTAGACAACTTGTGTCGACACTTGGCCTATAAGTGTCGACACTTAAAGACAGACAGTCTCGACACTTTCAGATAGTGACAGAATTTTCAAGAACTGACTGGATGACTTGACAGCTGCCATTCCAGCCGGTCTACTGCACCTGTCAGAGTTGTCAGAAATCAGTTATGAACCGGACCAGCCGGTTACCATGAAGAAGGCCTATAAATAAGCTTATACTGTCTACAGAAACAGTTGTCCAAAAGATCAACACATATGGTAATACAAAGAAGATCTAGCTATTCCTTGAAGAATCTAGTGAAGATCTAAGAAGTTGGAGAGAGAGAGCTCCATCCAAGAAGTCAGCCATTGGAACCAGGCTGAGAAGAAGGGTTCAGATTTGTTCTGAATCTTAAGTAGCAGAGATCAAGGATCAACTGCAGAAGAGGTCAATCTTATTGTGTTCTACATTCAAGAAACTTTGAAGAAAGCCAAGTCAGATTGATTTCAGCTGAGTTCTTCCAAGAACTCATAAAGAAACTCACAACTTTTCTCTTTTTCTCAGAGTTGTTGAGTATACATTTTGTAATCATATTATCTTGTAGGATCCTTAGGGATCTGAGTTTTGTAAGCCTGTAATTATAAAGGCTGAGTGTAGGGCTTGGGTGCCTGAGTGTAGGAGATTTGAATCTCTGAGTGTAGGCCTGTTATGGCTGAGTGTAGGCCTTGGTGGCTGAGTGTAGGCCTTGGTGGCTGAGTGTAGGCTTTGTGAAGAAGCTGAGTTGTAGGGCCTTGAGCCTGAGCTGTAGGAACCTTGTTTTGGGGTTCTGAGTGTAAGATCTGAGGATCTGAGATAGTGGAGGAGTTTGGCCGAATCTAGTACACTACTGGATAGGCGAAGGGGGAAAGTGGATGTACTCAAACATTGGGGAACCACTATAAACCTGTGTGTTCTCTGTGTATATGTGGTTTGCTGTGATTGCTGTGTGATTGCTGTGCAAAAGTAGATATAAATCTGTGATAAAATCTGAATTCTGTCTAAAAAGTCAAAAAGATTTAAGTCACCTATTCACCCCCCCCCCTCTAGGTGATTAGGTACAATATCTTTCAAGTGGTATCAAAGCGAGGTTACTCAAAAAGGGACATAACTGTCTGAGTAGATCCTGTTGGCAGAGTCAGTGTAAGTCAAATTACAGAATCAAGAAAATCAAGAACCATGGGTTCCACTGAGAATCATAAGGAATTGGGATCCATGAAGATACCCATTTGCAGAAAAGAAATCTTTGGCATCTGGAAGGAAAGGGTGAGACTTTTTATGGAAGCCTCAGACCCTAGGATTTATATCACAGTGAAAGAAGGGCCTTATGTGCCCATGAAGGTGTTAGTCTTAGATGCAAATCAGAGGACACCTAAGGATTTCTCTAAAATGACAAAGGATGAGATTGTTCTAGCCACCATGGACGAAAGGGCTCAGAATATTATAGTGAGTGCTATAGATGATGCAACTTTTCAGAATTTGATACACTGCAAGACATCCAAGGAAATGTGGGATAATCTTATTGTGTATATGGAGGGTTCTGAAGAAGTGAGGCAAGACAGAAAATCCTTGCTCAATCAAGAATATGAAAGTTTTAGACAAGGTAAAGCTGGTAGCATAACTGAATGCTATAAGAAATTCTATAGGATTGTGAATGAGCTAATGTCCTATGACAAACAGTTCAGTAACTATGAGCTCAATGATAAGTTTCTAAGGTCCCTAACAAAAGATTGGGACACCAAGATCTGTGTCATTAGGGAAATGACAAAGTTGGCAGAAATTCCTCCACCAACACTGTTTGGCAAATTGCTGTCCTATGAAATGCAGTTAATGGTGAGGAAAGAAGAGGAGAAATCAATAAGAAGTGAACATAAAGAAAGGACAGTGGCCTTCAAAACAGAAGCCCCCAGAAAGTATAGAAGTAAGTCACCAACTCCACCTCCAAAAGCAGCTAAAACTGAGTCAGATGAGTCAGTCAGCAGAAAGTCTGAAAGCAGTGAAAGTGATGAGGACTTTGCTGCCTTCACAAGACATTTTCAGAAGTTCTTAAAGAAGAAACAGTGGAGGACAAGGTCATCTACTTCACAGGGTAAAGAAGACTATTATCAGAATAAAAAGTCTTCAAAGAAAGAAAGGAAAAAGACTAAGTCTAGCAAAGCAATTCTTTCAAAAATAGTATGCTATTGCTGTAATAGACAAGGACATGTTGTTGCAGACTGTCCAGAGAAAAGGAAGGAGTCTAATGACAAGAAAAAGACTCATTACAAGGGCAAGAAGGAAAAGTCTTTTGTTGTCAAAAAGGATAAGAGCCTGTCAGACATTTCTTCATCAGAAACTGAGTCAGATGCTGAAGCATATATAAGACTGTTTGCTGAGAAAGAAGAAGAAGAGTTCATCCCGATCATGAACTCTATATATGAACAAGAGGACAGTTAGTGCCAAGGACTGATGGCATTGACAGAAAGTGACAAAATCCTGGAGCAGTCAGGACCTAGTAAGGTACAACATTGTTCTTTCAGTTCAATTTCTTGTGCTAATACAGAATCAGATTCATCATCATCAAGTGATGAGAGTGCATCTGAGTCTGAAGAGGATATTCATCAGTTGATAGATGAATATAAAGTTCTGTTGCAAGCATTTAAGAAATGCAAATCCTTGGCCAAGAGTCAAGCTAAGGAGATTGCAAGTCTGAAAATGGCTGCAACTGATTATGAGAAGATGTTTGATCAAAAGCTAAATGAGATAGCCAGACTGAAGCACATAACAGTGATTCAAATGGGGACTATAACATATAAGAATGATCAAATTAAGAGTCTGGAGAGTAGTCTTCAGAAGGAGAGAGAATTAGTTGCTAGGTTTTCTAAACCAAAGTCTGTTCTACCCATAATTGATGAATTTGTTCATCACAAAGGTAAAGCTGGACAGGGGTTTACTAAACCTGCAAGTACTGTCATGTCCAAGTCCAAGGGCAAAGCCCCAACTCTCAAAAAGTCAGCTGTAGATAAAACAGCTAAGACTGTACCTAAGCAAAGGTACAATAAGTTTGAGTGTTGGTGCTGTGGCAAGGTATGCCACTTTGCAATGGACTATTGGCACAATGCTAGTGCCAAAGTGAGTAGCAAACTGCCTGTTGGAAAACCTACAGGTAGCTTTGTTAGGAAGCAAACTAACCAGTACCAAGGACCCAAGAATTCTTTGAGTTCTAAGGTTCACTAATCTGTTTTGCAGGTGAGTCCAAGTGGCCATGCCCCAATATGGTACTTGGACAGTGGATGTTCCAGACATATGACTGGAACAAGGGGTTTACTAAAGGACTACACACCCATAAAGGATGATCCAAAAGTCACTTTTGGTGGTTCTGAAAATGGATCATCAAGGGTTTTGGTAACATATCTAACTCGTATATTACAATTTCTTAAGTGGCCTATGTTAAAGGTTTGAAACATAACCTTATTAGTATAAGTCAATTGAGTGATGTAGGATATGACATCTCATTTGTCAAAGATGGTTGTCATATCAGGAGGTTAAATGATCAAGAGATCATTTTGACTGGTTATAGAAAAAGGAATGTCTATTGCTTAGACATTATGGTTGAGAACAATGGTTCTCCAGTGTGTCTTGTAGCTGATGAGATAGTCTCTCATTGTGTCAAATGACACAAGAGGCTAGCCCATCTAAACTACAAGACAATTGGCAAACTCTTTAGCAAAGAGTTAGTAAGGAATGGTCCTCAAGTTAAGTGTTTTAAAGATGGTATTTGCTCAGCTTGTCAAAAGGGCAAGCAGACTAGATCCACCTTTAGAAGCATTGAAAACAAAGATGCTGTGAGGTGTTTATACCTCTTGCATATGGATCTCTTTGGTCCAATACCAGTTCACAGCCTGAGTAGAAAGGTCTATACCTTTGTAGTTGTAGATGACTACTCAAGGTTTTCCTGGGTGTTCTTCCTTAGACAGAAATCTGAAACACCTAGTGTCTTCTATAGCTTTGTTAAACAAATTCAGAATGAACTAAATAGTACAGTGGTCAAAATAAGAAGTGACCATGGCACTGAATTTCAGTCTGATAGTATGACAAAACTATGTGAAGAATTTGGGATATTTCAAGAGTTTTCTTCACCAAGAACACCTCAGCAAAATGGCATTGCTGAGAGGAAGAATAGAACCTTGATTGAGGCTGGTAGGACCCTATTAAGTGATACATCACTACCAGAATACTTCTGGGCTGAGGCAGTGAATACTGCATGCCATGTTATTAATAGGGCTACCATAACTAAAAGCCTCAACAAGACCCCCTATGAGGTTGTGAAAGGCAGGAAACCAAACCTATCCTACTTCAGGATCTTTGGTTGTAAGTGTTTTATACTTAACAATAAAAAGTCTTACTTGACTAAGTTTGCTGCCAAGTCCCAAGAGGGAATTTTTGTTGGGTACAGCAATAATAGTAAGGCTTATAGAGTCTACAACTTGTCTACACAAGTTGTAGAAGAGTCTGTACATGTAGTATTTGATGAAACTAGACTTATTAACAATGGGTTGTCTAGTAGTATTTGCAGCCCCACAGGTATAACTGAGAAGTTGGACAAACTCACTATTGAAGAAAGACCTACTGCAAGACAGCAAGTAGAAGACAGTAGCTGCTGTCCAGGGGGAGTACTACATGTACCTAATGTAGAAGAAGTTCAAGGAGTACAATAAGATGAAGAAACTGAAGAAGTTCAACCTGAAGACAGTATGCCTCCAGCCAATAGGCATCTTAGAGATCATCCAGCAGAACAAATCATTGGTGATCCAAGACAAGGGGTACAAACAAGGAGCAGAAATCTGAATGCAGTGCTCTTCTCCAGTTTTCTATCCCAAGTTGAACCAAAGAAGTTTGAAGAAGCCATCCTAGACCCCCATTGGATTGAGGCAATGCAAGAAGAGCTGAATCAGTTTAAGAGATGCAAGGTCTGGGAGCTTGTTCCTAAACCAAAAGACCACAACATAATTGGAATCAAGTGGATCTTTAGGAACAAGATGGATGAACATGAAGTCATTATTAAGAACAAAGCAAGATTGGTTGCTAAAGGATATAGGCAGGAAGAAGGTATTGACTTTGATCAAACCTTTACTCCAGTAGTCAGACTGGAAGTCATAAGAATGTTCCTGGCCTATGCAACCTTTCAAGGATTTAAAGTTTACCAAATGGATGTCAAGTCAGCATTTTTGAATGGTAATCTAAAAGAGGAAGTCTATGTGGAACAGCCATCAGGTTTTGTTGATTCAACTCAACCTAATCATGTCTATAGACTTAGGAAAGCATTGTATGGGTTAAAGCAAGCCCCTAGGGCTTGGTATGAAACCTTATCTAGTTTCCTCATTGAGAATAAGTTCACAAGGGGGAAAATAGACAAGACTCTATTCCTTAGGGAATCTAGAGGCAAAGTAATACTAGTCCAAATATATGTAGATGACATAATATTTGGGTCTACTGAAAGTATTCTTTGCAAAAAGTTTGCAAAACTAATGCAAGGACAATTTGAGATGAGTAGTATGAGGGAGCTTAAGTTCTTCTTGGGTCTCCAAGTAAGACAGACTGAGAATGGTTTATCCATATGCCAGTCTAAGTTCACCCTAGAACTCATAAGGAAGTATGGTATGGATTCATCTAGTACCATGAAGACTCATATGGGGTCAAGTATGTCTCTTAGCAAGGATGATGCAGGGAAACCTGTAGATGAGTCTTTGTATAGAGGGATAGTTGGCTCCTTATTATATTTGACTGCAAGTAGACCAGATATCATGTATACTACATGTGTCTGTGCAAGGTATCAAGCATGCCCTAAAGAGTCTCATTTGACAGCAGTCAAAAAGATATTGAGATATCTAAAGGGCACTCCTTATCTAGGCCTCTGGTACCCTAGGAATGAGGATTTTGAACTAACAGGTTATTCAGATGCAGACTTTGCAGGATGCAAAGAAGACAGAAAAAGCACAACTGGAACCTGTCAATTCCTAGGTGGAAGACTGATTTCATGGAGTAGCAAAAAGCAAACAAGTGTGGCTATCTCCACTGCAGAGTCAGAATATGTGGCTGCAGGAAGTTATTGTGCTCAACTTCTATGGATACAACATCAGCTTGAGGACTATGGAATTTAGGTAAGTAGAACTTCACTATTTTGTGATTCTACAAGTGCTATATCAATTGCACATAATCCTGTTTCCCATAGTAGAACTAAACATATTGAAATAAAATATCATTTTCTTAGGGAGCATGTAGAGAAAGAAGATATTTTACTAGAATATGTTAAAACAGATAATCAACTAGCTGATATGTATACTAAGCCCCTAGAAGAAACTAAGTTCAATAGGTTTAAAATTGAACTAGGTATGATAAACTTAGAATAAGTTTATAGAAATGGTTAAGTCAAAAGGTGTCGACACACAGAGATATCTGTGTCGACACAGAAAATTGGTGTCGACACTTCAGTGAAAAGGTGTCGACACGTCTAGGAAGTTGGTGTCGACACTTCAGAAAATTAGTGTCGACACATGACAAGTAGGTGTCGACACATCCAAGGTGGTGTCGACACTTAGGCTTTACTCAGAATTCTCTAAGTAAAGTCTCGACTAAATGTCGAGTTATGTGGTGTCGACACATAAACAAGTGTAGACACATATATATGTTGACTAAACTTGTGTCGACACATAGGTGTCGAGACATTATAAGTCAGTGTCGACACTTATTGACCGTGTCGACACAATTTAAGATAGTTAACCCGCCTTTTCATCTTCAAACCTAGAAAGGTATAAATAGGATTTTGCCTTAGTCTGTCGACACGCTTTCAAAAGTTTCGAGACCAAACTTGTGTGTCGACACCTCTCTTCTCTCCAGTCAAATTCTTCAAACCCTAATGACGCCAAAGCTCGAGGAGAATGTTAATGAAGGCTACGAACCGGTGCGACAAGCATTTGAGGATGCAGACTCAGAGTTCAAGAACGTGATAACCCTAGTTGCAGACTCGGGGTTGGAATTTCTTGTTTCAGAGCCAACAAAGATTTGGAAGAAGGAAGTTCTATAGTTTTTGAATGGAGCTAAGGTAGACGAATCAGGACTCAAGATCAAGTCTGGGGTCCATGGAGAAAAAGTAAAGGTCTCTCCAAAAAGTTTGAGAAAAGTCCTAAACCTGCCAAGGACAAAAGAAGAGGATGAGGTTACTGCTTCTAAGACCAGAGAAGCTTTAACTTGGTGTGGACTGGATTCAAAATTGAAAATTGGATCTGTGTTTAATAGGAAGGGCATGAACAGCCAGGGAAAATTTCTATCTGAAATTGTTGGAAAAGTAATTTTGAGTAAGCCAGAAGGGCATGATAGGGTATCAGCCCATATGTTCAGTATTATGACAAGGATAATCTTCACTTTGAAAACAGATTGGTCTGTTATTATCTTTGATAAGATTAAAGAAAGTCTGAAGAAACCCAACTTGGGTAGGATCTTAAGTTTATACCTAGCTGGTAGCATACCAGAGGTTATGGGTCAAGCTGCTGCCAGTAAAATCAATCATATGAGAAAAATGGACATGAGGATCTTCTCTAGATGAGACAGGGTTTTGTCTAAGGAGATTCAACCCCTGAGAAAATAATTTCTGAGAAGGAAACTCCATTGAATAAGAAGAAGAAGCCTGCCCCAGTGGCTCAGGATACATCTAGCGGCACTAATAGTGAAGAGCAAGTTGTCTTTACACCAGATGATGGTCAAGAAGACACTGGAGTTGCTGGGAAGTCTCCAGCTCAACAAGAAGTTACTGAGAGGCAGGGGGAGCTACCTCAAGCTAGCCCCTTACACCAGGATTCAGTCCAGGGGGAGCCTCTAGTTGTAGAAGAGCCAACTACACCGGAAAGTGAACAAGCAACAAACATCATCCTTGAGGTAATCACTGAGCTTAATGCTTTAGATTTTCCTATAGAGGATAATGTTTTATCTGATTCCTTCATTAATGTTAATCAGCAAGTCCCAGATGTTGTCATGGAGGACACATCTGTTACAGTTCAAGTAATTTCTGATCCAGTGGTAGATGAGCCAAGAATTTCTCCAGCTCATTCTCCACAAGAGTATACCATGGAAGATCTTTTCCTAAATCTGGATCAAACGGATTTTGACAAGGATTGTGCTGCTGCTGAGGGGGAGAATGCTCCAGTTGAGGGGGAGCAAGTGCAAGTTCAAGAAGAAACATCAAGGCAAGAGCCAGAGAAGCAAAAAACTGTTGAAGAGCTACCTAAGGAGAGGGTAGATATAGCCAGCACCTCAGCTTCTGAAGATGAGGAGGCTACAAGAGCAAAGAAAAAGAAATTTCAAGTATTTAAAAGAAGGAGCCAGAGTTATAAGAAGGCATTGCAAACCATAGCACCACAACCTACAGTACAGCCAGCACCATCAATAGATTACAGTGCTCTTATGGTTGCTATGCAAATTAAGCTTGATGAGCACAGGCAGGCCATTGAGAAGTATGTGGATGAAGGGCAAAAATCATTACAGTTTGATTTGGCCCAGGATATTAAGTCTATAAGATTTGAGATGAATCTCAATAAGAAGGAGATGACTGACTGCTTCCACAAGGGAGGGAATGCAGTAGTCTATTTGGCAACTCATCAAGAAAAGATAAAAGCTCAAGTAGATGAACTTGAAGTAAAGCAAGTCTATGTACTGGAAAATCAAATCAGGATGAATGATAATTTGACAGAGTCTCACAATGCCATTATCACTGAGATGCAGAATATAGCTGCTGGACTGACTACTTCTACTGCTACTGCTAAAGCAGAATTTGACAAAGCATTCCAAGAAGAAATAACTGCTGTTAAGACTGCCATACAAGACTCTCAGAAGATCATCACTGACAAACTCCAAAGGTTGAAACCTTATTTTAAACATGGAGTCAACTATTTGGATGCCCAAATAAGATTTCAAAAGGATGATTTGAGGGATCACATGGTTAGAGAAGTCATAAAGGGGGTGAGGGTGTTAGTCAAAGCCAGCTCTGATCATGCCAAGTGGATATCTAATTTTATCAGAGCAACTCTTGGTTATCCTCCTTTGTGTGATGATGACAATGTTGCAGAATCTGGAATACATCCTGCATATCTAGGAGGGGAGCAACCTGAAGTGGCTCAAGTCATCTACCCTCCTCCAGATTTTGATATGATACATGCTGATATCCAGACAATGTATAGCCCACCTGAGGATAAGAAAAATGTCATCATAGAGAAGGTTGTTCAGCCAGTCTCTGAAGCTATGCAAGAAGCTCTGCAGACAGAAGAAGAAACCAGATTGTCTAAGAAGAGGTTCAGGGCGCAAGCTGAACAAAGACCTGACTTTGAGCAGTGGAGCCCCACTTCAAGAAACATAATCTTAACTGCATAGAAAGCTGCAAAAGATAACATTCAAGACAGAAATAAATGGTTTTCTGAATTGGAATGGAGAAAGCATTAGACAAGGCAAGAAGCCATAGTCCAATATAGAAGAAAGGCCAAGATGGGAAAGCTACCTCCTACTGCCCAGGAGCCTAGCAAGTACTTTCCCAAGCCTTATCATTATTTTGAGAGGCAAAAGATTAAAGCAGAAGAGCTAAAGAAAAAGGATCTGAAAGGCAAGAAGCCTGCTGATGCTGAAGTTGCTGAAGCTCCTGTTCAAACCAAAGTACAATCTGGAAAAGGAATAGTGATCAAGGAGGCTGAACAAAAATAGAATAGAATTTTCTTAAGTTTACTATGTAATCTTTTGATATAAAACATTCTGTAAACTTTAGAATTATGAATATGACAAAGTGTTAGAACAATGTGCTGTGTGATAAATTTTGCTGTGTGATGAATTTATTTCATAATTGTTCTGAGATAATGTCTATGTATACATGTTTGATTGATATATGTTTATGTGTGCCCTGATATATAATCCTGCTTTACATCATTTTATAATTTTATTATGAATGGTGTATATCATTGACTAAGGGTTATGACTTCTCCAAATAGGGGGAGATTGTTGGGTATATTGGTACTAATGTACCTGATTTGAAGAAGCCTCACCCAACTCAATGATATACATCAAAATGTATTTGATGTGTTTTGAGTTTATTTGTGCAGGTTAAGTATTTGCAGGAAAGATGAAAAAGTTTCTAAGTCCATGTGTCGACACCCAGAGGGAAAGTGTCGACACTTAAGAAGACTTGTGTCGACACCCAGGCAAGCAATGTCGACACTTGGAGTCTTTGTGTCGACACCAGAGATGCAGAGTCGACACCAGACAGAAAGTGTCGACACAAGGAGCTGTGTCGACACTCAGTGAAGAAAAGTGCAGTGAAGCTGTGTCGACACTTAGCAGTTGTGTCGACACCCAGAGAAACTGTGTCTACATCAGAAAGTGTCGACACTTGGAGGCTGTGTCGACACTCAGCAAAAGTCAGCAGAGTCTAAGTATAAGTGTTGACACCCAGAGCAATGTGTCGACACTCAGCAGAAGAGTCAACACTTGAAGAATGTGTCGACACAAGATAGAATGTGTCGACACTCAGCTGAAGACTCAACACTTGAAGAAAGTGTCGACACCCATAGCAATGTGTCGACACTCAGCAGAAGAGTCAACACTTGAAGAAAGTGTCGACACATGAAAGAATGTGTCGACACTTAGCTGAAGACTCAACACTTGAAGAAAGTGTCGACACAAGGAGCTGTGTCGACACTTAGCAAAGTTCAGCAAAATATTCTAAGTACAAGTGTCGACACAAAGGAGATGTGTCGACACTCATCAAAAGTCTCAACAGTAGAAGAATGTGTCGACACAAGGAGCTATGTCGACACTCAGCAAGTATCAACACTGAAGACATGTGTCGACACCAAGAAGCAGTGTCGACACTGACAAGTTCAACACATGAAGATGTGTCGACACAAATAAGTTGTGTCAACACTTACAAAAAGCCAACAAAGTGCTGAAGAACAAAGTGTTATGTCGACACATAATATCAGTGTCGACACATAAAGAAGAAGCAGTGTCGAGATATAAAATCTACAACACAAAGAGTTGTGTCGACACCTTGTAGGCTAGTGTCGACACCTAGACAACTTGTGTCGACACTTGGCCTATAAGTGTCGACACTTAAAGACAGACAGTCTCGACACTTTCAGACAGTTACAGAATTTTCAAGAACTGACTGGATGACTTGACAACTGCCATTCCAGCCGGTCTACTGCACCTATCAGAGTTGTCAGAAATCAGTTATGAACCGGACCAGCCGGTTACCATGAAGAAGGCCTATAAATAGGCTTATACTGTCTACAGAAACAGTTGTCCAAAAGATCAACACATATGGTAATACAAAGAAGATCTAGCTATTCCTTGAAGAATCTAATGAAGATCTAAGAAGTTGGAGAGAGAGAGCTCCATCCAAGAAGTCAGCCATTGGAACCAGGCTGAGAAGAAGGGTTCAGATTTGTTCTGAATCTTAAGTAGCAGAGATCAAGGATCAACTGCAGAAGAGGTCAATCTTATTGTGTTCTACATTCAAGAAGCTTTGAAGAAAGCCAAGTCAGATTGATTTCAGCTGAGTTCTTCCAAGAACTCATCAAGAAACTCACAACTTTTCTCTCTTTTCTCAGAGTTGTTGAGTATACATTTTGTAATCATATTATCTTGTAGGATCCTTAGGGATCTGAGTTTTGTAAGCCTGTAATTATAAAGGCTGAGTGTAGGGCTTGGGTGCCTGAGTGTAGGAGATTTGAATCTCTGAGTGTAGGCCTGTTGTGACTGAGTGTAGGCCTTGGTGGCTGAGTGTAGGCCTTGGTGGCTGAGTGTAGGCTTTGTGAAGAAGCTGAGTTGTAGGGCCTTGAGCCTGAGCTGTATGAACCTTATTTTGGGGTTCTGAGTGTAAGCTATGAGGATCTGAGATAGTGGAGGAGTTTGGCCGAATCTAGTACACTACTAGATAGGCGAATGGGGAAAGTGGATGTACCCAAACATTGAGGAACCACTATAAACCTGTGTGTTCTCTGTGTGTATGTGGTTTGCTGTGATTGCTGTGTGATTGCTGTGCAAAAGTAGATATAAATCTGTGATAAAATCTGAATTCTGCCTAAAAAGTCAAAAAGATTTAAGTCACCTATTCACCCCCCCCCCCTCTAGGTAATTAGGTACAATATCTTTCACTTCTCTCAACGTTTCTTGACTTAGAGAAATTCCATCTTGCTTTGTCTCAGCTGTTATGCTGAGACATACTTCTCAGCTGCCTTAACACTTTTACCTTAGTTAATTCTTCTTACTTTAGTTCGATGAAGGTTGAACTGCGTTCGACGATTGATGGGCAGAGTTTGACAAATTCTGAACCTCAAGCTTCTGAATTTAGCTCAATGAGTGGTGAACTGAGCTCGACGATCTGTGAGCTGAGCTCGACGAACTGTGAGCTAAGCTAGACGAAATTTGAATCCTAAGCTCCTGAGTTGAGCTCAAGGAATGGTGAGCTGAGCTCGACGATCTGTGAGCTGAGCTCGACAAACTACAAGCTGAGCTCGACGAAATTTGAATCTTAAGCTCCTGAGTTGAGCTCAAGGAATGGTGAGCTGAGCTCGACGATCTGCGAGCTGAGCTCGACGAACTGCGAGCTGAGCTCGATGAAATCTGAGACCCACACTTTGAACTGAGCTTGACAAGTTTGGAATTCTCCATCCTATTCTTTTTGTTGACTGTCCAATCATGGACTACCTGTACAACCCCATATTCACTAGGTGGGACCAAGATCCTCCAAGCACTAGGATTGGGCAAGATTTGGACTTATAATTGGATCAAGTAAGAAAGCATGTGAGATGGTTCTCGCCGCAAGTAGGCGAGTAGGCTCTCGCCCAGGGGTTGAGTAGCGTCATTTCGTCGAACGCAAGTTCGTCGAGCTCAGTGTGACGAGCTGGAAGCGCCATTTCGTCGAACACCAGTTCGTCGAGCTCAGTTTGTCGAGCTGGAAGCGTAGTTCATCGAACGTCAGTTCGTCGAGCTCAGTGTGTCGGGATGAAAGCATAGTTCGTCGAACGCTATATTGGAACCCCAGTTATGATTTGGGCAAGGATCACTATTAGGTTTCCTTAGATTGACCCAAAATGTATAGTCATGGGTCATAGGTTTATTTCCAGATTTGCCTCAGAAGAATTCCAAGAAATGCAGTTCAGTCAAAAAATCAGTTCGACGATAGTCGAACTCAGTTCGACGAACGTCGAACTCAGGTCGATGAATTATGAGTTCCTTCTCTGAACTCAGGTCGACGAACTCTAAACTCAAGCAAGAAGTTCAGCTCGACGAATTCCAACAGAGCTCGACGAACTCCGAGCTCAGGTCGACGATCGGTAAACTCAAGACAGATTCCCAGCTCGACGAAATAGAAGCTGAGCTCGACGATCTGCGAGCTCATGTCGACGAATTCTGTGCAGTTATTTCAGGCCTATTTATTGACAGTTGACAGATCAACTCAAGAATTAATTACAGTCAATTTGCAAATAGCCGTTCAAATGTTGCATTAAACATGGGCTATTTCAGGAGTTAATTCAGGATCAATTCCCAAAGCATATTCTACTCTCGGGAATGCTTCATCCGTTATCAAGAGAAATGAAATAGAAATGTTGAAAAGTCGGGATAGAGAAGATATAAAAGAGACAAGAAGATAGAGACATACAGAGTAACAGAGAAAGACAGAGGAACACATAAATATACACACAGGAATACAGATATAGTGAAGGCCTCTCCTTTCACAGAGAAGGAGGAACTCTGCAATCAATATACTCCATCAGAATTCTCCATCTGCTCCAGGCTTCTCAAGAGACACTAAATCAATATCAGTCTAAGAAGCTTGCTGAAGACATCATCAATCTGAAGGCCTATCACCCTGAAGCAAAGCTCCATCTTCCTTAACCATTCTACATCTCAGGGGGAGTTATTTGCTAACATCATATCCACTTAAGTATTCTGTTAGACTGTTGAAAGAGAAGACATCATCACTCTCATCCCCCCACTGTATAAAGGGTTATAACTCCCTTCAAAAGTTATTCCTGTTTGCAAGTCACCTGACCAAAAGACTTGAAGTTTGGTTTTTGAGCACCTGATCAAAAGCTCATTAGTGTCAGACACCTGATCAAAACTCTGAGTGGATTCCTACTAGGGTGGTAGAAGAGTGGATGTACCCAGGTTGGGGAACCACTATAAAATCCTTGTGTCTTCTAGTTGCTTGTCCTCTTTCTTTAATTTCTTTGTGCTGTGATCTTCTGCTCTTTATAGTTATATATATATATATATATATATATATATATATATATATATATATATATATATATATATATATATATATATATATATGCATATATCTCTGATTAGTGCTACTTAAGATCTATCCCCCAAACTTTCATGCCAGTTCTTCGAGCTCAACTCGTCGAGCTGGGCCTTCGACTTAAGGTTATGATCATCAAACACAGATTCTAGGCTCAGGCCAGGGCGAAAGCAGGACGAGCGGGAAGGCTCGCGCCTCAGGATGGTGGAAGCCTGTCAGCCTTTGGCGTTGAGTGATGTTTCTCCACTCAACGCTCCCGTCAGCCTTTGGCGTTGAGTGATGCATCTCCACTCAACGCTCCCGCAGCTTTTGCCGTTGAGTGAAGCTTCTCCACTCAACACTCCCACAGCCTTTGGCGTTGAGTGATGCTTCTCCACTCAATGCTCTCGTCAGCCTTTGGCGTTGAGTGATGTTTCTCCACTCAACGCTCCCGCAATCTTTGCTGTTGAGTGAAGCTTCTCTACTCAACGCTCCCGCACCCTTTGACATTGAGTGATGCTTCCCCACTCAATGGTCCCATCGGCCTTTGGCATTGAGTGATGTTTCTCCACTAAACGCTCTCGTTATCCTTTGGCGTTGAGTGATGCTTCTCCACTCAACGCTCCTGTTATCCTTTGGCATTGAGTGATGCTTCTCCACTCAACACTCCCGTCAGCCTTTGGCGTTGAGTGATGCTTCTCCACTCAATACTCCCGCAGCCTTTGGCGTTGAGTGATGATTCTCCACTCAACGCTCCCGCCAGCCTTTGGCGTTGAGTGATGCTTCACTACTCAACACTCCTGCTTAACCCAGACCTGAAGTTACCTAAACACCCCTTGTCTGTATTTAGCTCCTCAGAACATCAGAGTTTGGCTATTGGCATACCAGCCAAGGGGCATTTTAGTAATTTTAGGGCAGCAGAAGTACAATTTTTGCAGACCAGATTTTGGAAATCTATAAATAGACCCACATGATACCTCAGAAGGTATATTTCTTCATACTCTCATTTTGTCTTTTAGAGCTTTCTGAGGTACTCCTAGCCCAACAATTGGCTTTGGAGGGGAAGCGCTCAGAGAACTCCCTGGTTCGTGGAGGGACCTCCCAGCTGAGGCTTTGGGTCAGTTCTTAGTCTTTGTCGCTAGTCTTGGGTCGAGGCTTGAGAGAAATAGGTGTCGACGACACCCCAAGGTCCGAACTCTCGTTGAGCCCAGTTTTTGACTTCAACACTACCTGCATGCGTGAACTTAAGCACATATCAAATACATTATGTGTGTATGTCATTGACCCGTTTGACTGCTTACAAATCTGGGATATTGGGGTCAATAGACACAACAAGGTCTAGAAATGTGAATATCAGTAAAAAGCTGATGGAGGACAAATTGAAGATCATGGCATGCCTACAAACCAACGACAACATCTTCTCTTGGAGAGTCGCATACATGACCACCATCGATGCTAAAGTGGTGTGTTATCACCTCAATCTCAATCAAAAGTTTCGCTCAATTTGTCAGAAGAAGAGGTCGATCACCACCTACCAGATCGAGCCCATCTGCGAGGAGGTGCAGAAGCTGCAGGAGGCGGGTTTTGTGTCAAAGATGCAATATCTAGGCCGAGTCTCGAACATTATAATGGCTAAGAATGTAGGAGGGAAGTGACACATATGCATAGACCTTTCGTTATTAAATAAAGGTTGTCCGAAAGATTGCTACCCCCTGCCTTAAATCATCACACTGGTTGATTTAGCCATCGATTTTTTTGTGATGAGCTTTTTATGCATTTTCAGGATGTCATCAGATCCAAATGCATCCTTCTGACATGAAAGACATCTCCTTCATCACCACGGATGAATATTACTCCTAGAAGATGATGTCTTTTGGTCTAAAGAACGCACGAGCTACCTGCCAAAGAATGATGGACTGAGTCTTCAAAGATAAGAATGGACATAATATAAAAGTCTACGTCCATGACCTCGTGATAAAAAAGCAAAGTCTATGTCTACGTCTAGGAGCACCTGGAGAACTTGAAGGAGACCATTGCAACACTACGGAAGTATAACATGAGGCTTAAGCCTGCTAAATGCATCTTCAGGGCTAGCAGGGGAAAGTTCCTGGGACACCTCACTTTTGCGGGAGTCAAGCCAAATCCTGACAAAATGAAGGCCATCATGAAAATGACCTCCCACGGGGGCACCAAATAGGTGTAGTGGCTAACCGAGTGGCACGTTGGCCTGAGTCGGTTCTTATCCAAATCGGGAGAGAATTATTCTTCCTTCTTTAGGACTCACCACAACAATCTAAAGTTCGATTGGACCACTTAATGCGAATCGACCTTCCAAACTCTAATGCAGTAGCTAATGCAAGGCCCTATGCTTTAGGGACCCCGCAAAGGAGAGAACCTCTTCCTCTATTAGGAGTAAGAATACAGGCAGTCAACTCAGTTCTGGTTATGTAGGAAGAGATGCATCAATTCCCGATCTACTATGTGATAAAAGTTCTTAGGAAGGCGGAGCTACGCTATTTTAAGCTTGGAAAGGCTAGCCTTCACGCTCATCACCAATGCGAGGAGATTGATGTCATATTTTCAGACGCACAACAAAGGGCGGTGACAGATCTTCCCCTGAGAATGGTCTTGGAAAGCGTGGAGCATTCAAATCAGCTCGCTAAATCCTCCACCGAGCTTAGCAAGTTTGATATTGTCAATGTGCCGCGAGCGACAATCGATAGAGGCTGAAAGCTGGGGAGCAATGGAGGCTGCTTATCATTAAAAAATATTGAACGCGGAGGAGAATGAAGGAGCTCCAATGAGACAAACATCGATTGATGCAAGAGGTCATGCACGATAGAGCCGCTGAAAGGGGGTACAGTCAAAAGCCCTAAACAGGAACACGAAGTCCATGCTATTTTGAGTGGCAAAATTGTTTTGTGATTAATTTAGGTTGATTTTAATAGTTTAGAGACTTATTTTAATCTTTTAAATATTCAGGACTAATTTTAAAAAGATAACATAGTTTAGCAACTGATGATTAAACTTGTATATATATTGTGAGTAGAGCTGTCACTTAAAACCAAAAATCGTAAATTGAAACAGAACTGAATCGGAACCTCAAAGAATTGTACCGAACCGAACCGTTCACTAATTATTTAAGTTCCAGTTCGAATTTTGGAACCGTAAACAACATTGGTCCGGGTATGGTTCTTTTATTTTTTTTATCCTGACTGAAATCGGAACCGGAACCGGAAAATACAAGTCTCAAGCGGTTCCAAGATTTTTAGATCTGATCGAAACTGAACTGAAGTGGAGCTGAAACACAACCTGTTTAATATTATTATTATATTATTTTTTAATAATATTATTATGATAATATTTTTTATAATTTATCTATAATATATATACTTACTATTAGAGGTGAAATTGATGCAGTTTTAACTCAAATCGCAAACACACTAAAAATGGTCAGTTTTGAACTAAACAAAACCACACCAAAAACAGTGTGTTGCGGTTTGACATTGATGTGGTTTGAAGTAGGTTTTTGCGGTGCACTGTCGGTTTTTGTACAATTGTATAATGTAAGAACGATGTAATGTTTTTCAACTAAAATAAAATATGTGAATAATACGATAACATAGGAAAAATATATTTATAATAATAGCGGTGCGACGCAGTTTTGTCGATTTTACACCGCCAAAACAACACTGTTGTTGCGGACTAACTCGGCGTCCCGGTCGGACCGGAATAAACTGAACCGCCTTATCTTTCGGGACCATCGAGCGCGCACACAGTCAATGAAAATAGAAAGTTGACAAAAGAGGTTTTAACGTGAAAAAATCCCTCAACTGGGTAAAAACCACGTGACTGGATCTGTGTCGATCAAAGTCTACTGCCAGCTTGCGATTACAATATGTTTGGAGAATCGAGGGCGATAGGCCGCTCCTCCTTACAACTTGGTGGTGAGAGAGAATTCCTAACTCGCAACGGGCAACAGGCTGCGCTGAGGGAGTGCTGGTTGCTGCTTGGTGGCTGGTGTGCTTGAGCGCTGATGATGGTCGTCTTCTTTCTTTCACGGCGCACTTGGGGACTTGGACGTTCCTTTGGCTCGTACGCGGCTTGAAGGCGGCCCGGAGAAGGAGTTCGACAGAGCTCTGGCCTGAGGAAAAAGAAGACTCCGGGAGCCATAAGTTAGAAATGAGGAGGCTTGATGCTCTTTTTATAGCCTACAGGAGACGGTTATGGTGGGCCCCCACTAACCTGGTGGTTACCTACAGATCGGACTGCGATGAATGCTCGGTAGTGATCAGACGGTGACAAACCTGCAAGCGGTGGCAGCCTGACGATCGGCGGGCGGCTGCGACCGGCGGAGGGTGGCGGCGGAGGGAGGCGGCGGGCGCCGACGGCGGCCGTCGACGGCGGTAGTTATTGAACGGGTGACTCCCATAATCCTCATATTGTGGAGGAGCTCATGGGGAGTGGGTTGAGCGGTCAAACTCATGATCTCCACATTATGAGAAATTATGAGGGAAGTGGTTAAATGCCCCCCAAAGCTTTAAATAGAGCCTCATCCCTATCACCTGCAAACTATGCGGTTTTGCAACCAATGAAACCGCTTTACAACCAAACCATTTGGTGCGGTTTAAAATCGGCGCGATCTGATGCAGTTTTGCGATTTCAGTTTTTAACTTTCAACCATACTTACTATATTATACAAAAAAGTACTCTCCTTTGGAGGAATGCAAAATTCCGACGCCCGGGCCCCGAACTTTGAAATTTCTCTTGCAAAACAACTGAATGAGTTTACATTTCTCATCTGTTTTATTTATTTCTTGACCTCCCTCATTATTATAAATATAATTTTAATAATGAGGGAGGTCAAAAATATCGAATCGTTAGTGATCAGTTTGATTTTGGCTTTTGTTGAATCGTAACTGAAACCGTTGACACGACGGTTCTAAAAATTATGCTAGAGTCGGAACCGGTCAAACCAAATAGAATTTTAGTTCTAATTTGAAGAACCGTCACCTTAGGGGTTCTGTTCACGATTGTAGTAGAATCGGAACCATGACAGCTCTAATACAGGGCCGAATCGTTAGTGACAAGTTTGATTTTGATTTTTGTTGAACCGTAACTAGAACTGTTGACACGACAATTCTAAATATAATGCTGAAATTGAAACTGGTCAAAACAAATATGATTTTTCTCTAATTTTGAAGAACAATTATTTTAGCGATTTGGTTCACGATTTTAATAGAATCGGAACCATGATAGCGCTAATGGTGAGACGCTTGGGCAACTAGACCCATTAAACGGATTGAGCCGTCAACTCGGGTTTAGACCGGTCCATATCCACTCCGGAGCACTCTGACGGACTATTTTGTGCCTCATCGGCGGTCAAGTGTCGTTCTCCCTCAAAGTCATCGTCCATTTTTCTATCACTGCTCTCATTCTAATCTTTTCCGGCTCTCTTTCCCTGCTCCGCTTGAATCCGAAACTGTATCGAAGATACCGATCCCCGTTCATTCGATCTAGGGATTTCACACCTTGGTTATTTTCTTAATCTTTTCGTGCCATTGCCATGGTCACCGTCTACTTTGCTGTCGAAGCGAAGATCGGATAGCTGAGAGAAGCTCGCGTCATCCTTTTCATGGGGGTTATACAAGCGTTTGAGTTGATGTGAAGAAGGTTTTGGATTAGGTTGAATTTACATGGCGGAAACCAGGCGGCTGGCTCCTCAATTAGGTAAGAAATAGATTTTCCTCTTTGTGATTTTCGGTTCCGTATTTCATGGGCGTTATTTGAATGCGTGGTGAAATCTATTTATATGTTTCCCCCTGCGATATATCGGCCTAGATTACAGGAGAACCGATGAATATTCAAACAGACTTTAAGATGCAATGTTGGCGAGCGTTTCACGAATATTGGATGCATGATGTTGTTGAAGCCTGATTTAGAGCTGGCATAAGATATTGAAAGTCCGAAATAATACACATCAACGTTATGAGCCAAAAAAAAGTAAAAAGAAACAAGATTGTTTCTGATGAATCACTTTAGAGAATTGTTGTCATACAATTTGTTGAGGTTATGAAGTGTTTGCCATGAATTTCTAAAATTGGAACTGTTTTGACATTAGAAACTTTGATGGAGAGTAAGCAAAGAGGAGGAGAGTATTTAGGAAACTTGAGAGAAGAAATTTTCTTATCCTCCTAGTTAATGGATTTCTTCTAAACCTTGTGGCACCTTAATAATACCATGGGAGAAAATATCAAAAACAAAATTCATGATATGAATAGACTTCTTCAATTCCCATTTGAAGCAAATATGAAGAATTCAACCGGGATTTGACCTATTCATTTAGGTTGCGTTCGTTTCGCTGGAATTGGAGCAAGAGAATTGGAATTGGGTATCAAAAACCAATATTTGTGTTCGTTTCGCTGGAATTGGAGCAAGAGAATTGCAATGTTGGCGAGCGTTTCACGAATATTGGTGTTCGTTTTCTTCTTTTTAGGGCGGGGATTGGCTTTGGCCTCAAACCCATAGGTTTCGGGTCTTTGAAAATCCTTCTATCCCCCAAAACACCTATTTTGGTTAGTTTTGACACTGTAGCTCCTCTACCAACCAGCGTTCCAGCAAAGCTTCTCCCCCGCGGCGTTCCGGCAAAGCTTCTCCCCCGTTAAGCTCCTTTACCAACCGACGACGATCTTGAGTTTTTGAAAACCTGCTAGATTTGGAAGCCCTAACCGGACAGAGGTACATTTCAGGCGAGCTTTTCAATTTATATGGCGAGCTTTTCCAGTCTACAGAGGTCCATTTCCGACGAGCTTGACATTTCAATATATATATATATATATATATATATGTATATATACATGTATATATATATGTATATATGTCTATATATATGTCTATATATGTATGCATATATATGTATATGTATATATATGTATATGTATACATATGTATATGTATATATATGTATATATATGTATATGTATATATATATATGTATATATATATATGTATATGTATATATATATGTATGTATATGTATATGTATGTATATATTATGTATATGTATGTATATGTATGTATATGTATATGTATGTATATGTATGTATATGTATGTGTATATGTATATGTATATATATGTGTATATGTATATGTATATATGTATATATGTATATGTATATGTATATGTATGTATATGTATATGTATGTATATGTATATATGTATATATATGTATGTATATGTATGTATATGTATATATATGTGTATATGTATATATATGGCTCCTGCTTGTTAAGTACTCAACCAGCGTTGAACTTGATATTTCAGGCAAACTTTTCCATTTCCGGCGCCTCCCCAACTATGTTCTTTTTGGAGAAGACGACGAACAATAGATTCCGCCCCTCCCAAAAATTTCAATTTAGAATTCTTTCCTCTCAAAACATTCTCCAAACGAACGAGAAGAGGAAGGTTTTGATCCATTTCCAAAACCTAATAGATTCTTTTGTAGGGGAGTGCAAAAAGGGCCGTAGAACTGAGAACCGACCCGGAGCCGATCCCAAACCGTTTAATATGAGCTGATCCACGTGGTTCTTTGGTTGTTTTTGACCCCCCACCCCCAAAAATAATAATAATAAATAACCGGTCCTTTCAGCGCTCCCGATTCTCTGGTTGGGTACCCCAGAATCGGACCATGAATTAAATTGTAAATAATTTAAAATTGATTAGTATTTTGGTAGAATGTAATATTTGATATATATATATATATCTAGGTTAATAATTACTAGTTAATTAATATTTATTATTTTAAATTTATCAATTGATTCAAAATTCATGAGACATGAACATTAATATTCTTTTTTATGAACTTTGAAAATATTAGAATTTTCGAATCATAATGTTTTATTAAACTTGCTTCAAATTAAAAATATTGAATACTAGTTTTTATTACCGTATGAGTGTTATGTTGTTTACATGATTAATATACAACAACATGAACACTCAAGCCTTTATCCCACTATAGTGAGGTCGACTATATGGATCCTTTGTCGCCACTGTGCCCTATCTTTTGTCATAATCTCACTAATGCCTAAGTACATCATGTCTTTCCTTATAGTTTCATTCCAAGTCTTTATTGATCTACCCCTCCCTCGTTTTACATGCCTAGTGACTAGACTCTCACAACGCCTAACAAGTGCCTCTAATGGTCTCCTTTGTATGTGTCCAAACTATTTTAGTCGAGCTTCTTGAATCTTCTTTGCAATTGGTGCCACTCCTGTCTTATCCTTGATATATCTATTCATAATTTTATCTAGTCTCGTGTGTCCACACATCCACCTAAGTATTCTCATCTCCGCAACCCCCATTGTTTGTTCATGTACACAATTCACTGCCCAACACTCAGAACCATAAAACATCGCTGATCTAATTGCCGTACGATAAAACTTGCCCTTAAGTTTAATGGTACTTTACAATCATATAAGATCCCTAACGCGCCTCTCCATTTCAACCAACCCGCTTTGATTCTGTGTCACATCTTTATCAATACCTCTGTTCTTTTGAACTATCGATCCAAGATATTTAAAACACTCACTACGGGAAATATCTTGATCACCCAACTTAATGACGAAGTCATCCGTCCTTCTTGCACTGCTAAATTTAAGCTCCATATACTCCGTCTTTGCCCTGCTCAACCTAAAACCCTTATTTTCTAAAGTGTCTCGCCAAGATTCAAGTTTTGCGTTTACACCCTCGTGCGTCTCATTGACCAAAACGATGTCATCCGCAAACAATAAACACCAAGGTATTGCTTGTTGGATATGTCCGGTGAGCTCATCTAAGATAAGGGTAAAGAGATAAGGTCTTAAAGCTGAACCTTAATGTAAGCCAACACTGATAGAGGAATTCCTGTGTTAATCTTCCAGATGTCCTCACCCTTGTCACTAAATTTGTATACATATCTAATATCTTTGATTATGTCAATGTATGATACATTTACATCTTTCTTTTCTAAGACTCTCTATAAGGTCTTTCTTGGAATTCTATCATAAACCTTCTCAAGATCGATAAACAACATATGCAAATCTTGTTTTTTTTTCTCGGTAGTTGTGAATAAGTCTCCTCAAGAGATGAAGGATAAAAATTTAATTAGTTATACTAGTATTTATTTTTGAAGTTTCCATTACTATTTATTTGCAACTTCTTTCCTGACCTATGTAATATAAGTAATGAATAATGTGAATTAAGAGTCGAGTAGAACCGATAATCGAATCAAATTTTTTGATTCAAATATGATTTTAGGTTTGCACAAGAGTTGGTTCCGATTTTGAAAAGTTGGAACTGAATCAAAATCGAGCGGTTCTTAGTTTTAAGCGGAACAGATTCATACCAACCCAAGTTGCACCTGTATTCTTTAGGATGTTATCGTGCATCGTTATCTTGAACGTGCACACAATAGTGAAATCGTTGAATCAATGTATTTGTTTTGATCTTTTGAAATCATGTATACATTAAAATGTATGTTTGATTTATTGTGCGGGCTAGCTTTATAGTCATTCACTTAACTTTGATTATGATGAGAGTTATTAAGATTTATCTTAGAAATTTAATAATCGTAGCCTTGTGGATACTCCCACTTAGATGAAACCTGAAAGGCTTCAAGTGATGACTTCAACCCTACAAAAGTTATCTCATTGGAATTAGGGGTGCAACTTGGATCAGTTCGGTACGATTTTACCCAAAACTAAGAACCGACCCATGTAGGTTTGGTTTCAAATATTTGGAACCGAATTCGACCCACGGTCCTAAAGTACAAAACTAGATCCGAACCGTTCACTCGGTTCAGTTTTACCCATGTTTCAAAATAATAAAAAAACTGACTCTTCCAACTCATGATTTTATGTCATACAACTACCAATGTCTCAAAATAATTGAATCATGGCTCTCTATAATCTTGAAGCCATACAGTTACATGAGTTCAAAAATTATTTTCTTTAGTCATATGACTATATTTTCAATCATTTTCTGGCATTAAAGCATACAACTATAATTGTTGTCTTAAATTTTTTTCTTTAGCATTGATTTTGGTTCTCGGGTCGGTTCTGGGTACTCGACCTGCAGAACCAGGAACCGAACCGAATTATCAGTTCTGGTATTATGGGAACTGGACCTGAACCGAACATACCTTTTATGGTATTATGGGAACTGGACCTAAACCGAACCAGGAATTGGACCCCACAAGAATGCTGTATCTAAGCTACTTTCAAGTTAGTCGTCTCAGGATGAATTAAGGAGAGTGAGTACAAAATAAAACACATAATAAAAACTTAACTCATATCTTGGTTCGTTCTCGTTCTTCATTAATTAACAGATCTTTTCGTTGCCCACTCAAGATCGCCTCAATTACTTAAACAAAAATGACGACGGTCTTAGTCATAAAAATATGACTAAGTGAAAAACATATATCTTTAATTGTTATACATGCAGACAATAATCATCAGTAACACTATGCATAAGGATATGAATTGCAGTAGAAAGGAAAATACAATATTGCTGCAACATTTGTTTGTAGTTCAACATTCTTATCTTCGTTCACTTTCTTAGTTCTTTTAGGTTCTTCAAGGATGTCTCATTTCTTTATTCATGTTTGTTCTTTATTTATATTCTTTTCATTCATATTCATATTCAGTAGATTCATCTTAGTCATTTCGTTTTCAATATCATAATTCATTTCTTTTTCGTCCTTCATATTCAATTATTGTTCGTTCATATCGTCATTCATATTCAGGTTTTCTTCATTCTTCGTTCATATTTCATGTGTTTCACTTTCAATCGTCATTCATATTCAAGTTTTCTTCATTCTTCGTTCATATTTCATGTGTTTCACTTTCAATCATCAAAATCTTTCTTCATATTCAATTCCCTGGCTCAAATTTCTTAATTATTCTTTTATTAGCTTAGGAAATCATAAGGGTATGTTGAAATGCATCTGGCATTCAATGACCGCATATAAATCTTAGAAATATTCTGCCATGGGTATTCACATCCCCCAACACTGGGTTAACCCTTATTCTTTCCCCATGCATCATCTTTTATTCGTCTTTTATCTTTTCTTTCTTTTCATATCACTTTTAATATGTCATATTTCATATTCATATTCATATCGATTTCCACAGGTGTGTTGTATTTATAATTTTCCTCAGAATTTATCACTTGGTAGCTCAAATTTGGAATCTTTTAGCGATTTCTATTTTTTATCAAAATCCAAATTATTTCAATTTCATATCAATGCACATTTACTAAATACTTTTTGTATGAAAACTATACAAGGATATTCAGAAAATAGTTCAAAGCTAAGCATAATTAAAGAGATAAGTACTCATATTGCTTTTATCTTTCCTTTGCTGCTCTTTGAATTCTCGTCCAATATAACATCTGCTGTCCTTTTTTTGTGATATCTGTTATTAAGCAATCTCAGGCAAGGAATCCCTAAATAATACTTATAGCCTTATATTTAATTACTAACAATTATGAAATCAATGCACAATTTAGATCCAATTACCTCTCAAACATCTACCATCAAATTACAACCACGTCTTGATTTTCCAATTATAACTTTATTGTTGATCATCATGATATACAACTACAACCATAAAAGAAAGCCCATATTGGACATCACATCAAAAACTAACCAGATTGCAAATCCATCACTAATTGTCCCAAGAAATAGAATAAGTAAACTCACCTGTTTTCAAAATCTACTACAATATTCTAACTTGATTTAAAATCTCAATACCACACACTCATGCTGATTTATATATATATCAAACCTCTCATGAGTTCACTACCTCTCCAACTTCCCACAAACAAATACCAATTCAAAAATTTAGATACCAATTAATTTAGAACAATTTTAATCCCCAAATCAAGATTTAATTTTCAAAAATTAAAGACCAACAAAACATAATTAATCACCTCATAAAATCCAAAGTATATCCAAGTCTTTTCCAACAAAGTCCATCACAATCCTCTTCAATAAAAATTAACACAGTTAAAGAAATCAACATAACTACTTGTATGCAATCTCAAACCCCTAACAGAAACCCTAATGTCCTCTTGCAGAAAAATCCAACATCGAGGAGCAGCAAAGAAGAGGGGGAGAGCAAGAAGCAAATTTCACGGCAGAGTAGTAGTATCTAGGGCACAGATCAAAACACGAACCGGCGACACAACACTTCCTCAACACAACTTTAACCATGCTATCGTCGGCTCCAACACCAGGCAAAGAGAGTACCAACGATTCCTTCAAGAGAACGCGAGGGAGAGAGAGAAGGAGAGGGAGTCGTCGACTGGTAGATAGGAGTTCGTCGAGCCCTAAAGAGGTGAAATTTGCTGTCGTGTGGCTCCTAAAATCGCCAGGCGAGAGCGGCGAGTTGCGGGAACAGCCGACATGTGTGGCTTGCTGTCGTGAAGAGGGCTTTGTTTACGCCTGAACCGGTCCAATGTACACCGCTTAACCCTAATAGATTTATACTTGGGTTTCAATTGCTTTATTGGCACACCAATGGTCATCAATTTTCACTTAATACCTATATTTATTATTGGCACACCTTATTCAATTTTATTCTTACCTCTTGGTGCACACAAAAAATGTTCGTGAACAATTATATGTTATATTTTCATTTCCTTAAATCAATCTTCAAACTTATTCGTCACATTGACACCATTTCGTGACATGGACACAATTACGTGACATAAATAAATTTGGGTCATTACACCTTACATATCATTATGAACATCTATGTTAATTGAAGGCGCAAGACACACCAAAGCGAAAAGGTGTCTTGGAGCTTAGGTGCAAAAAACAATAAGCTTAATGTGAAAACACCATTTAAATTTAAAATATTTTACTACTCGCCAGTCCAATATCAACTAATTATCACTAGAAAAAATTTAATCTTCATCGTCCTTTTCACTTTCATTATAGTATTCTTTTTCTTCGTTGTATTCATTGTCCTCATTCTCATCCCTGAGGACTAGTGGAGTAGGAACCTCTTTCTTAGAAGAGTTTTCCTTTTCCACTGTCTTCGTTGAAATCATATTTTTGCCTTTATGATGAAACATAGGAATTATTAGTCGGTCACGCTAATAAGCCGTACGAACATGTGCGGGTAACATGCGTGAAACAAAACATATGTGAACTTAGTAATTTGCGCAAAAACAAAAAAAACATACGCGAGGACGTGCACTACAGAATAACATATAAAGATGCGCAAAATAAAAATAAGATGCAAGTGTGACCTAGGTTGCATCACTTCAGATAATAAATGCATCTAGTAGACATCCTCTTCAACTCCATTGACCCCATCAGCTACACCTCATGCCAATTACTCAATGTCAAAAGTCATCCGTCCTCTTGATCAACATCATTTAATCCTCCTCTTGATCAACATCATTTAATCCTCCTCTTGATCAACATCATTTAATCCTCCTCTTGATCAACATCATTTAATCCTCCTCTTGATCAACATCATTTAATCCTCCTCTTGATCAACATCATTTAATCCTCATCTTGATCAACATCATTTCATCCTCCTCTTGATCAACATCATTTCATCCTCCTCTTGATCAACATCATTTCATCCTCCTCTTGATCAATATTCTTTTCTTCCTCCATTTTACCCATCAACCATTTATTACTATCTTCTATATCTGTCAACAAAATTGAACCAATACAATCATGTGCATCATACCGACGTCTCAACGCTTAATTGCACTTAAAAAATACTGAATATGCGAGAGCAGGACAATAATTTTAATTTGTTGTAGCTTTAAAACTGTTGTCCAACAGTCCAAATTTACTGAAATTGCTTCCTGACAGCAATTTTTGAGTCAAACTGTTGTTTCCATATAGTTCCAACAATTTTTTAAACCTTCGAACAACAGTTTTGGATAGCAAGGCGTCTCACCGGGAGGGGTATAATGAGTGGCGGCTTAACAAGCGTCTCACCGGGAGGGGTATAATGAATTTCATTTCCAATGCAACGAGTACCAACATAAGTTCCTTAAATATCACAGGTGACCTCAAGCGAATCTTAGGGAGGGGCTAAGGAATCTCTGTAGGGACCTCAGGAGCCATAATGGCGGCCACTACGTCAATATGCTGACGTCAGCGTTCTCTCTTGTAAATTCACTGCGATGCAGAATGTGCAACGACCTGGATGAATTCTTGCTAGTGAAGGGTGTAACCTTCCCCTTGGATTTCTCCTTGTATTGGGTTTGTGTCAATGTAATCTTATGACCTTGTCGTAGAATACATGTGTTTGAGCGATTGAAGTACATGAACATCATGGTCGAAGAGCCAAAACCTCTCTGTAGAACGTGGACGACATCCATGGGGATGTCCGTCGCACCAAACACGGTCCTCGAACGAGGCGGGAGATATCAGAACCAGACACATCTGGGTAACCTGTATGACCGTCTTATTGACCCAAATAATTCGATATGGATTGGGATGTGGCTCCGGAGTCACCAACATCTTCTCCAAGGCCCTCTGAGCCACAATATTCACACGACTCTCACTATCAATGACCATCTTGTAAGGACCGCTTGTTCAAGGAAAGAAAGTATAAAAGATCGTCGTATGACACTGATCCTCATTAATATGTGGGGTGTAGAGAAAATGACGAATTACACTGACCTCTAGGGAGTGCTCAGCATCACTCTCCCAACCGTACTCGACGTTGGCAATAATTTCATCAACACCCTCCTCAGCATCAGCACTGAGCCTGCCTTCTTCAACTAACAAATTTCTTGTGGGGCACTGGGATACCATATAACCTATGCCAAGCAATGATAACATTGAACGTTCCTTGACCGGGTGGCTGTGGGAGGTCTAGTGGTGACAACCTTGCCCTTTGTGTCCACGGGAGCACGAGTGTCCTGTTGGAGTGGTAGTGGTCGGAGGTGGTCTCGTAAATGTGGGCGCGTATGGTCTGGAGGGAGCCTGACAGACACCTGCTAGTCGTATGTACTACTCATACTCGAGGGCCATCTAATCAATTTGCTCTTTTGTCTCCATACGATGGGGAATAAGCTCCTCACGTAACTCAACTCTTAATCCAAAATGGAATCTAGAAGCGGTGACACTAGTCTCCTCTCGCAAATCACTCGTCACAGACAACTCGTCAAATCGAGACATGCACTCAGTCACAGATAGCGTGGCCTGCCACAACGCATTAAATTGATCTAACAATTGGTCTTGATAAGAGGTATGGAGATACTTGCCTTTAATCGACGCTTCATCTCCCAATGGATAATAGTGTCATATCCATTTCGATGGAGTGACTTCTCTAGGTTGGTCTAGAAATCGTCGCTGAGCCAATAAGCTTCATCCTCGCAAATCTAATGCGCCACTCGTCAGTCATATCATCCCATTCAAAATAGTGGTCCATCTCCAAGAGCCAATCACTAAAGGACTTCGGGTCCAGGCGACATCGAAGGTAGGAGCGTCAATACGTATGCGACGAGTGATGCTGTCCTCGCATGTTGCGCTTTAAGCGGCCCTGGATAACTGTCGTAATAATCAGTCCCGCCCATAGTAAAAACGGCCTTGGACTCGATCATGAGGGGTTGGGTGCTAAGGTCTTGAATGTGATCAAGGGGTCATCTCATAGATGGAGCGAGCTCTCATGGCGATTGATTCCGAGCATGTCAATCATAAAGCGGGAGGGCGTCTCGTTCTTCCTCAAAATAGCGGCAGGTGGAATGGGCGGGTCCTCCCTCCTTCGAGTGGCCTACTTACTATAATCCTCAAAGTTATCTATGCGACTATGCGAGCGCGTAGATCGTCGAATTGGGCATTCTTTTGATCGAACCAATCTAATATTAGTCGTTGGAATTCTGCAGGTGTCATTTCGGAGTTGGAGTTGGTGGTTGTCTCGTTAGTAAGGTTCAGGTTGGATATGGTCTGACGATAAGGCCTACCACTATGTAACGTGCAAGTGACCTTAACCTAGCTTCGATACCAAATTTGACGCAGGGTTGGTTGGGAGATTGTATGCCGACGCCAATGCAAGTCTATGTGAGTGGTGTGGAATGAACTCAAATAAACCTAAATTCGGAATTAAATCTTAGCAATTAAAATTATGTAAGTTTAGCAACCACACGACATTTACTACAATTTCAAGCAAACAAACACGTTCTCCTTCGCACAAAGGGTTTCAAGCCACACTTGCACAAATGAGAATTATAGGAAAATGAAACAAAAGCATAACAAACCATGATTTGCAAACACTATGCAATTGTCGTCCATATATTCAATAATAAAAGTGAAACACAATACAAAATACTCACGAGTATGGGGATCCGACGGTGGTGGTGGAAGGAGATCCCAGAGAAAGAGGCGACAATTCTATTTTGCTCCGATGGGGTGCTGGGGTGCTGTGCGTGGAAGGGGGTTGGAGGCGGAAGGGGAGGAATGGATTGTGGAGGGGTTTCAACTTTAGACAGAGTGGGGAGGCAACTAGAAATCAAATATTGAGGGATTTTGTCTAGTATCTGGATGCAGGTTGGAACAAATGAACGCCACTTAAAATGATGGGGTAAGGGTGGTGGGCTAGCATGGGTTGCATCATGCGTGAGTATTGCTGCGGCGTAACTGGCGCGACGTAGGTTGTCGGGCACACAATAAAAAGAGGTGACAGTGCTGCAGTTTGCGGCGGAGCTGGGAGAGTGAGGATTGTGGCTGAACGCGAGCATTATGGGCGTCGATCAGGATTAGGGCTGGAGTGAACACGGGAGTTTGCGGTGGAATGCGGCAGGAAAGTGACATTGATTATGACTTTGGTGAGTATTGGGGATTGTGCAGGAGAAGGAAACAAAATGAAAAAAAAAATAGCTGGGAGGTCGTACCCCGGGATCTTATGGCCCCCACCACAGTGTCATTTTTTGCTTTAGACTGTCTCACAAGGCTACCAATACTTTCAAATGATAGCCATCGCCCCTATTTATAATGGAAGTGGGACTTGGGCACCCAACGTGAATGACTATGATTGACCGTTAATCCGTTATGCCCGGTGCCTGAATAATACTAAATTACGTCCAATAAAATACAATACAAAAGAATAGTAAAACGACACTCTGGATGCTTTTGTTGTCTCAGATCGCCGATCCGATCAACGACTCCTGCACGAATACATAAATGGGGGCCCTGCCGACTGGTGACCCGAATTCCAAAGTCGATCCCGCGTCCGATTCCCATCACTGTGGATTTAGCTCTTTGGAGTGATCTCCATGGAATGGTCATTTCGATCTCGATGGAGATCATCTCCTTCATTAAACATAACCATAAAACCGTAAAAAACATGATGCCGTCTTAGAAATAATAACAAAAGATGAATATTCTACTCACAAAATCATCGAGGGCTGCCGACTCCGACTCGGCGACTCCTAGTAGTGCAGATCATCCATTCACCATGCGTTACATAAAGATCCAAAATGACTTCTGGTGTTTTGAAATTCATGCGCAGTAAAGTTTTTTTTCTTCTCCGCACATGTTGTAATCCTACGAATCCAGGATCAAGATTTCATAATGGGCTCCGTATTGTATTGAAATTTTTTGCCACCGATGGTTGCATGATCATAGTTGTGCAAAAAGAAATCTCACTAGATGGAGTATAACCCTATGAAACACTTCACAAAGAAGTATGGAGAACTTATGCAGAATTATGACAATAAGAAGATTCCTCATAAATAATCCTGTATTAGATGTGTTGAATAAACTATTGACAAAGATCCGTAGCAAGGCCCAACTACAGTCCACTACCTCTTTAATTTTTAGTTACACATCTTAGAATGTGATTGTAACTCGTTCCTCTTTTCCAATATGATCATACAAATTCTTGTATGTAGGTGTGTGTGAGAAATTAATAAAAATATATGATTTATTTCTCTCATTTCTCTTTTTCTCTACATGGTATCAAAGTTAAAGGATCCTATTTTTTTTTCTGCTTGGTTTGCCGTCCTCAATTTTCGCAGTTAAGCTGTATCTGCTCCAATGTTATGAAAACCGGACCGGACCGGCCGGTTCAACTTGTCGGACCGCCGACCGGTCCGGTCAAGCTCCTAAAACCGTCTCTGTTGAAAACCGGCCTAGAACCGGTTAACCGAGCGGTTGGACCGGTTAATCAGAAACCGGGCCGGTTTTCAAACAACCGGGCGACTCCCAATTTGCTTCTTTAAATCTAAAAAAAAGAGGAATGCCAGGAATCGAACCTGAATCCCTCTTAAAACTCCCAATGCCTGCAACCACTGCACCATTTAGATTTGTTGTTTTGAACGAATATATATTATATATAATATAATTATATTTATATTAATTTATATTAATATAGTCCGTTAATTACTGTAATAAATTTCCAAACTTATATATAAATATAAATAATATTAGTAATTGTAATTTAATACTATATAATATATATTTCATATTTATTTATTTGTATATTATAATTATACATATGTTATAAAAAGATATATTCAAAATATTATTTACAAATTTAAATATATATATATATATATATTCAAACTAAAATTATATATATATTAATATATATATGTATATATGTATATAAATAACGGTTCGACCCCAGTTAAACTGGTTCAATCTTGAACCTTTCCCTCTGCTAGTTTGATGTCCGGTCCGGTTTTCAAAACCTTGATCTGCTCTCTATCTGCCACTCTGCCTCCGTCTCTCAGCCGCACTATTCCCTTCTCTCGGCTCTCTTTTATAGCTTGTCACTGCTACCTACCGGGGCTCACCTGGCTGGCTTCTTCTGCGAGGACTCCTTGCCTGACCGCAGTTGCTAGCTTGCCCGCCTTCACAAAATTTCTAATCGCCTGCCCATCATTACTCATGATTGCCTTATTGCGATCTTTTATCGGTTGCCTGTCAAAGTGCGCAATCACCAAAGCTCTTGACCGCATACTCTCCTATTCGCCAAGTTCCTGGTCATGACTGCTTACCTTCTCGACTTCTCCCACGCTTTTCTCGCAAAGTTCCTGACTGCTAAGTCTCTTGGCTGCCGTTGCTGTTTGGGTGTTTTGTGCGCCAAAAAATAGCTCTTCGCTCGCCAAAAGAATTGGAAAAGTCTCTTGGTCGGGAGCAGAAGCTGGGGGGGGATTTCGAGTGCACGACGAAAAGCTGATTCAAACACAGAAAAAAAAGGCTCGAACTCCAGCCGCCAGAGCTCGCTAAGCTCCCGTCCACGCGCACTCCTGCAAGCGCTCCTGATCGTCGCTCTCCTGCAAGCGCTCTGATCGGCGCTCTCCTGCAAGCGCTTTGCTCGCCTTTTTTTGGTCGCAGTTGCTCGCCCTTGCTCCCCCTGCCAAACTTTTACTGCTCATCAGACACTCAGCCGTGCTTGCCCCGCTCCTCGCCAAGATCCTGTCCGCAACATTTTTTGATCATAACATTCCTCCGTGTCTTCCGTTCTTTTTAATGGACTTGAATGAACAACACTCCTATCCATCTCACCCCACCTTTCCATCAACTCTTGGAGCTCGCACTGGCTCTCGAGGACGGGGTCCCATCGAAAGAACTCGTCCTCAATATACTCATTCTGGTCAGTCATCTTGAGGCAACATGCTATCATAAGCATTGTGTGCCCCCACAACACCATGCCTCCATTGTGGTCGACACACCTTCCACCACCAACACCTACATTGATGGCACCCCCAACTCCAACATCTTCAGGGGATGATTAGTCGCTCATCCGACTCTGTTGCGTCTATATCCAATGAAGGTTTCTCTTGTCCCTCCCATAGTTCCACTTGGATTGTGGATTTTGCTGCCGCCTACCATTTTACTATGCAGAAACCGTCTTAGTACTTGAACTTTGTGCATCCCAAGTTCATCACAGCGGCCAATAGTGATACCACCCCAATTTCCGATTCTGCTGATATGTCCCTCACTTCATCTATCTTCCTTCGCTCGGTTCTTCATGTTCCGGTATCACCTTTCAACCTTCTTTCTGTTAGTCATCTTACTCAAGATCTTGATTGCACTATAACATTCTCTTCCTCTTCTTTTATTGTGCAAGATCGATAGACGCAAAATATCATTGGTGAAGGAAGATTGTCCAACGAGCTCTACACTCTGAACGTCTCTCCCACAGTTCTCTCCTCCATCAACTCTGTTGATTGTCATCGATATCTTGGGCATTCTCCTCTCTCAATTCTCAAGAAAGCTTTTCCCGATCTATCCCTCACCGACTTTACTTGCGAATCTTGTATCTTTGAAAACAACATCATTTTCTTTTATCCCTCATTGTACTTGGAGCGATGTTTTTTTTGATTTAGTACATTCTGATATTTGAGGACCTTATAAAACGGCTAGTGTTTCTGGTTACCGTTATTTTATTTCATTTATTAGTGATTACTCCCGCATGACGTGGTTGTATTTACTTCACGATCGTTATGAACTCTCTCGTATGTTTCGTTCCTTTATTACTAAAACTCGTAGAAAATTTTCAAGTTTAAGTAAAACAATTCGCACCTTTAATGCGAGTGAATACACCAGTCATGAATTTAATAATCTATGTATTGAGTCAGGGATTATCCATCAAATCTCATGTGCTTATACCCCGAGTAAAATGGTGTAGCTGAGCACAAGAACCGTCACCTTCTAGAGGTCACTCACTCACTTATGTTTCAAATATAGGTTTCCAAAGTTTATTGGCATTTCTCAGTTTCTTTAGCTTGCTACCTCATCAATTGCACATCCTCCTCCATTCTCAACTATACAACTCCTTTTACCCTTCTATTTCTCTCCACATCACCCTTTCCAGTCACTCCTCGCGTCTTCAGATGTACCTGCTATGTCCACTGCCTTGGCCCATCCACCGACAAACTTGCTTCTCGCGCTACCAAATATATGTTTGTTGGTTACTCTTGCACTTAAAAAGGTTGTCTGTTACTCTCCTAACGATCGCGTGGTTGCTACATCTGCGGATGTGACCTTCCTCGAAGACCAGTCTTTTCACTCTTCCTACCCAACTTCTCCAACACTGACAACACTACCTCGCCCTACCGTTCCCGTCACTTTTAAAAAATCTCTTTATAGTCTCAAATAGTCTCCTTGAGAATGGTTTGACAAGTTTTGTCGGATTATTCGTGGTATTCGGTTCGCTCGAAGCTCGGTTGATTTCTCTCTATTTACTCGACACTGTCCAACATGCACAATAATTCTTTTGGTTTTTGTCGATGATATCACTCTTGATTACAGGTGATGATGTCAAACTAATACACATGATTAAGCAACACTTGACCTCTGTTTTTCAAACTAAAGACTTTAGAAATCTCTGGTACTTGGTTTCGAGGTAGCTCGACGTCCCGATGACCTTGTTCTTTCTCAACGAAAGTACTGTCTTGACCTGCTTCTTGATGTTGGCTACTCTGGATGTAACCATGTTGACACTCCCATGAATGTCAATCACAAGCTCTGCGCTCATGCCTCAGACGTCGATCCACTTCTTCAGAACCAGAGTATTATCGTCGTCTTGTTGGGAAACTGATCTATCTTATAGTTACAAGACCTGATATATCCTTTGTTGTTGGAGTTGTTACTCGATTCATGCATGCTCCATGGATCTCTCACCTCCAGGCAGTTGAGCGCATCCTTTAATACTTGAAGACTGATCCTGGGCAAGGACTTGTATACAAGCCTTCTTGATGCAGTGGTAAGGCAGACACGAGGTGACCTTCTAAATGCAACTTTAAATGTGGTGTAGTGCAAGAGCGGTCCACAAAATTGCAACAAGTAATTAATTATTATAACGAATGAATAGGTGCCAAACTTTGCCCAAACTTTGATTTAATAAAACAAATATTAATCACACATCGAACAAAGCGCAATTAATCAAGCACACACAGAATTCGCCTCCCAAATCGTACAACAAAATGAACTGATTAACACAATAAAATGGACGTCCATCACAATACAAGTAGCCAAAATAAACAACAAATGGAAATGATTTTTACCCCAATTTACACGTGCTGGTGGCGGCGGTAACGGTCACGGGAAGGCATTCGAGGGCGCTGCCACGTCGGAGTTTGAAAATAACGGGGATGGATGAGGTCAGCCGGCTACAGGGAGACGAGATTGTAAGTGGCTAGGACTGGACAGGGTAAGGTGGCTCCATATGATGGCATGCGACAGTCCGATGCAGGGAGGGTTGGGGGTGGCTCGAACTGGAATAACAGGGGCAGGAGGAGAGGGCTGGAGACGGATCTGGCTGGAGTATGCTGACTGGGCTAGGGGTGGGGTAGCGGAGGAATCAAAGAGGATGGAGGCGGAGGGGGTTTACAGTGTAGTCCGGTGGAGGAGTTGTACGAGAGGGTCTCCATCGTCGCACCGGTGGTGTGGAGGCAGAGGGGAAGCCGGGAATCACTCCCGACGGGGAAGAGCTGGCGTCGCACCGCTTCTAGGACCGACGGTTTCGGAAATTTCCCCAAACTCACGATGCCTCTTCCCCCCAAACCGCCGGGTTATATAACCTTAAATGAAAACCGCCTATTAACTGCGCAGTACAACTAGAAATAAAACCACCTCGATCGGATGGCTAGGATTGTTTGGACCGATCGGTGGTTAAATACATCTCAAAATAAAAAACATAAAATACGAAAGTGACTAGAAACGATCATCCGGACGCGACCACAAGCTCCGATCGCCCGTCCGGGCAACAGATCACCTCCTCCTACGGGAATATATGCGCGTCGGTCGTGGCGCGCCGTCACTTCTTCTTCTTCTTCTACCTTATTTCTTATTGCTTACTCTGATGCTGACTACGCTAGATGATCGTCGTTATACAAGTGAATATTGTATATACTTTAGTGGATACCTTATTACATGGTGCAACAAGAAGCAGTCTCTGGTTGCTCGCTCATCGGTCGAAGCTGAGTATCGTTCTATGGTCTCTGTTGTGTCCAAGCTTACTTGGTTGGAGGCCTTTTAAGTTACCTGGGTGCTAAACTTCCCTCACCGACCACTCTCTTTTGCGACAATCAAGGTACTATACATATTGTCAAGAATCTCGTATTTCATGAACGTACAAAAACATCAAAGTTGACTGCCACTTCATTCAGGAGAAGGTTCAATTAATAAAACTGGAATTAAAACATATTCCTGCTGTTGGGTAAGTTGCTGATATTCTCACTAAGGCCTTACCGTGTCCGCTATTCTATCAGTTCCTGTCCAAGCTTGATGCTTACGATCTGTATGCTCAAACTTATGGGAGAGTGTTGAATGAACTATGTACAAAGGCCCATAGTAAGCCCAGCTAGAATCCACTATCTCTTTAGTTTTTAGTTCCACATCTTACAATGGGATTGTAACTCCTTTCTCTCTTCCTATATAAGTGTCCAGATAAAAATATTTGATTTATTTCTCATTTACGTTTTTCTCTACAGGATAAACAGAGTATGGTTAAATGTCATGTTATACAAACCATAGTCTTCTATCTGGACACTTTAACAGCTTTTAAATTAGTAAGGCTGCTAGTCTTCTATCTTTTTTCCTGATATGTTATAAAAGAAATAAATTTTGCAGAATGCTATTTTTTTAATGTCCGTTAGAATTAGATATATTTCTTGTTTTTTTCTAAAGTTTACTCCTTTTTTGTGTTCATAAATCATAGCTTCTCTTCGAAGCTATTATTACAGAGTTTTTTGGGACACATTATTGCCAATCGCCTTTTACATATGTGATGGGGCAATGTGGAAATACGAAGTTGGCTAGAACTCATTAGTTTTTTTACTAATAATTTGATCCCTATTTAGCCGCTATTTGTGTTTTGTAGTGCATTTATGCTGGTTGTTGTTTCTTATAACATGCATATAGTTTTATAGACTTAAATTTTACTTAATCAAGATGAACATATGCGCTTCCTTAATATAATCATATTAACAGGCATTGTATTGTTCTTAACCCTAAACCATAAACCCTGCAATCCGGCTAAAGCTAGTTTTTATGAAGGTTCAGATTGTTATCCTTTTTTATTTCTTTGAGTAATCCTATTTTTTTCTGCCCTCAGACATTGAACAAATACTCATGGAAGCGCAACATAGGTGGTTGCGACCAACAGAAATTTGTGAAATACTTCAGAACTATAGAAAGTTCCGCATAGCTCCGGAGCCTTCACAGAGGCCGCCAAGTATAATGTTCCGTTCCATTTTTATGTTTTCATTTTTGTTAGCGCTTGTTATATTTCTTTAGTAATTTTTTGTGCTTTAATATTAAGTATAAAATTTGAAGTAACCATTCTTATTTTCCTAATGCATTTAGTTCATATATCATCTGTTTTTAACTTATTTCATAAAGCAAGTCTTGTTTGCTTGCTGGATAATGCTTCCTTATTTCAGCATGGGAAGTTGAAGTTCATGTATGATTATGGAACTCTAAATGTATTAATTTTGCTTTTATTTTTTTATCTGACATTGTCAAATTGTTTTTCATATTTTTTGAAATAACCAATATTTGTTTCATTTTCTGTAAAATGCAACTTAATTTTTAAGCATAACTATCCTTATAAATCATGATTCTCTATTCATCCTAAACCTGAGACAATGAGTACCGGTTATTCTCCTTCCACATGTTGTGCTTGCTGCTGTAGCATCCAGTGCTGATCCACCGAACTATCAACAAGGTGGCATGGCAGACATGTGGAGTAATCTAACCCTTATTTCATGCTTTATTGTGTTGTAGGGTTTGAGAGGAAATTATTTTGCCTGAGTAGATAATGAGACCTAATAGGTGGAGTGACACAGGGTAGGCTGTGCGGGGGACTTGTGTCGACTCAAATGCAGCCCTATGTGGGAATGTAGGACGGACTGAAACAATTAGAAACTTAAGTGATGCACACGTAATTATGACTTGATCCAGAAGTAAACTTTAACGGTGATAATTGTAAAGAGAGGCCTCAAACCTTGTATATACTTCTTGAATGTCAAATTACAAGTATGAATACATTTATATAGGAAAAGAGGAAGAAGAGAAATCCCAATCCAAGATGTGGGACTAATACAAAAAGAGAGAAGAGAGAAAAATGGGCTCCTAGATGGGCCCTTAATTAGGCTTTTCTAACACTCCCCCGCAAGCTGGAGCGTACAAGTCGCAAACACCAAGCTTGGATAAAAACTGGTAGTATAGCGGCCGGGAGAGAGCTTTAGTCAGGATGTCAACAACTTGGTTTGTAGCAGGAACATGGTCCAAATCTATCTTCTTTGACTGTACCTTTTCCCGGATAAAGTGACAGTCAACTTCAATATGCTTTGTGCGTTCATGAAAGACCGGATTCCTGGCAATATGTATTGCTGCTTGACTGTCACAAAATAGGATCGCCGGTGATGGGAGATGAACACCCAAGTCTCCCAGAAGGCTCTCAAGCCAGGTTAACTCGGAAACAACAGCAACCATAGCCCGATATTCGGCTTCAGCAGAAAAGCGAGCAACCACAGTCTGTTTCTTGCTACGCCAAGTTATGAGATGCCCACCGAAGTAGGTACAAAAACCAGTTGTGGAACGCCTATCATCAATGAATCCTGCATAGTCAGCTTCAGAGTACGCGACAAGAGATAGAGATGTGGATGACTTGTACACAAGCCCTTGTCCTGGAGCGTTCTTGTGATATCAAAGAATACGCTCGACGACTTGAAGATGAGATGTCCGAGGAGCATGCATAAAACGACTCACGACTCTCACGGCAAAAGAGATGTCTGGTCGAGTAACCGTAAGATAGATCAGCTTCCCAACCAAGCGTCTATAGTATTCCGGACTGGTAAACAACTTGTCGGAGTCAGAGCTGTGTGCCGAGAGCTTGTGATTGACGTCCATAGGAGTATCCGCTGGTTTGCATCCAGAATAGCCGACATCATGAAAGAGGTTCATACAATACTTCATTTGGGATAACACAAGACCATCAGGGCGTCGTGCAACCTCAAGCCCAAGAAAATACCGAAGTTTGCCAAGATCTTTGGTCTGAAAGACGAAGTTTAACTGTTGCTTGACATGTTGTATCCTTGTAGTATCGTCGCCAGTAATGAGTATATCGTCAATATAGACAAGTAGGATCACAGTTCCGGTTGACCGGTGTTGGGTGAAGAGAGAAAAATCAGCCGAGCTCCGAATGAAGCCAATATCACAGACAACCTTGCTAAATTTTTCAAACCAAGCACACGGGGACTGTTTGAGATCATAAATAGATTTCCGAAGATGACAGACCCGAGACTCCCCCGTGGTCTCAAATCCGGGAGGTTGGTGCATATAAACAGTCTCCTGCAGATCGCCGTTGAGGAAGGCGTTCTTAATATCCAGCTGATAAAGATGACAATGACGATGAACAACCAAGGAAAGAAGAACGCGAACCGTGTTCAATTTGGCCACCAGAGAGAAGGTTTCCTCATAATCAATGCCATGTTGAGTAAAACCCCGGGCCACGAGGCGGGCCTTTAGATGCTCAACGGTGTCATCCGCCGCATTTTTAATAACAAAGTCCCACTTGCAGCTAACACAAGGATGACCTGCAGGAAGAGGAACCAGATCCCAAGTCCGGTTAGCCCAGAGAGCCCGCATTTTATCGTCCATGGCCGCCCGCCACCCCGATGTTGAAGCGCCTCCTGCACAGTGTTAGGAATATAAATAGAGGAAAAAGAGGTGGCAAATGCGTAGAGAGGTGAAGTCAGCCGATGGAGAGAAACATAGTTGACCAAGGGATGAGCTGTAGAGGCGGGAGTTGGATCTGCCGTTGCCGGGGTGTCGCTGGGAGCAGGGAGCTGGTGCAGGGAACCATCCTTGAAGCCACGATGAGTGTAGACACGGATAAGAGGCGGAGGAACCTTAGGTGGGGCAGGGAGAGAGGAGGAAGGAGATGGCAGAGAAGAGGGCGTGATAGGTACGACAGGCCGGGGAAGAGTAGGAGAGGAAGATGGAGTGGGGGGAAGGTAAGTGGAAAGGCTGGTCTTCGCAGAAGGTGACATCTGCTGAGACGACCAACTTGCCATCCGAAGGAGAGTAGCAAACATACCCCTTTTGAGTACGGGAGTAACCAACAAACATAAATTTGGCCGCCCGAGGAGCAAGTTTGTCGGACGGGGGGGGCAAGAAGATGAACATAACAAACACACCCGAAGACCCACGAGGTGAGAGAAGTAGGGTTGGTGGAAGGATAGAGGAGTTGGATAGGTGAGACAAAGTCAAAAACAGACGAGGGTAGGCGGTTGATGAGATGACGGGCTGTGGAGACGACAAAATTCCAATATTCGATCAGAACCTGCATTTGAAACATGAGGGATCGAACAACATCGAGAAGATGAACCTCCCTCTGATACCATGTAAAGAGAGGCCTCAAACCTTGTATATACTTCTTGAATGTCAAATTACAAGTATGAATACATTTATATAGGAAAAGAGGAAGAAGAGAAATCCCAATCCAAGATGTGAGACTAATACAAAGAGAGAGAAGAGAGAAAAATGGGCCCCTAGATGAGCCCTTGATTAGGCTTTTCTAACAATAATTATAAAAGCTTAGCAACTAAATTACAACGTGAACATCATCTTCAAATGTTTAAGCAAAATTCACGTCTTCTTTCGCTAGAAGTTGCTATCGACTGCAATATTTGCAGATATGGACTTCTAAAATTAGGAAATTACAACAATCACTCAACAAGATTAATTTCCAAGCTAATATAACATATTTATCCAATATTCAACAAAGAAATAAGTAACACAACCCAACAATACTCACAAGCATGAGGAATCCGGTGACAGAGGCAGGCGTGGCTCCACGAGATGAATGCAATAGCCGTGATGATAAAAGGTGCTGAACGAAACCCTGAAATGTATGCGATCTCTTCAGCTTCAACACTGGGTTCGCCTTCAACTGATGTTCCCTGACCTAGGGCATTGCGCTGTCGCATGGCCCCTACCCAAGCAGCGAAAGCACTGGATGTTCCTTGACCTGGTGGCTGTGGGAGGATCAATGGCGATAACCTTGCCCTTTGTATCCATGCACGGGAGGGTCCTGTGGGGGTGGTAGTGGCCGGTGGCGGCCTCCTAAATATGGGCTTGTCTGACCTGGTAGGAGTCTGACGGGCACCTTCGAGTCACAGGTACTGCTCATACTCGAGGGACATCTGATAAACTTGCTCTACCATCTTCATACGACGGGGAATAAGCTCCCTACGTGACTCTAATCTCAATCCAGAACGAAATCAGGAAGCAGTGACACTAGTCTCCTCTCGTAGATCACTCCTCGCAGCTATCTCATCAAATCAAAACATGTACTCCGATACAGATAGCATGCCCTGATGCTACACAAACAACTGATCCAAAAAACGATCCCAATAAGAGGCAGGGAGGTATTTATCCTTCAATCGGCGCTTCATGTCCTTCCAACGGATAATAGGACTGTATCTATCTCGATGTAGAGACCTCTCTCGGCTGATCCAAAAAATCTTGGTTGGACCGACCAACTTCATCTTCGCAAATCTAATGCAACGTTCATCGCTCATATCATACCACTCGAAATAGTGATCCATCTCCCGAAGCCAATCACTAAAAGTCTTCGGCTCAAACTGACCGTCGAAGGTGGGAGTGTCAATGCGTATGCGACAAGTAATATCGTTCTCCGCACGTGGTTCTCAATGAGGCTCAGGATATTCGTCAAAGTAATCATCCTGTCCGTAGTTGTAACGATCCGGAGCTCGATCACGAGGAGCTAGATGTCATGGTGGATAGATCTCCTGATGGTGGAGAGGTCTATTTGGGGCAGGTCTAGGATGACAATCTCGAACGTGATCGAGGGGTTGCCTCCAGTGTGGGGCGGGCTCTTGTAGTGGGGCAAGATCTCGTGGTGGATGATTCCTAGCACACACGTCTTGTGGGAGGGCTGCTCGTTCTTTCTCAGAGGGAACATCAGGTGAAGTGGGCAAGCCTTCCCGACTTCAGGAAGTGGTCAAGCCTTCCCGACTTCAGGAAGTAGGCAAGCCTTCCCGACTTCAGGAAGTGGTATGGCCTCGCTGATCCTCAAGGACACCTATGCGGGTGCGGAGATCGCTATATAGAGCAGTCAGTTGATCGAATCAATCTATCATCACTCTTTTAAATTCCGCAAGTGTCATTTAGGAATTGGAATTGGTGGTTTTTTGCCGGTAAGGTTTGGGTCAAACATGGACTAACAATAAGGTCTTCTGTTATGTAACATGCAAGTGACCCTGATCTAGGCTCTGGTACCAAATTTGACGCAGGGTAGGCTGTACAGGTGCTTGTGTTGACTCTAATGCTGCCCTATGTGAAGAATGCAAGACAGACTCAAACAATTTCATCCAAAAGGATGCACACGTAATTATGACTTGATCCAGAAGTAAACTTTAGCGATGATAATTAAAAAAGCTTAGCAACTAAATTAAAATGTGAACGTCCAACTTCAAGTGTTTAAGCAAAAATCATGTCTTCTTTCGCTAGACGTTGCTATCTACTACAATTTTCGCAAATGGGTACTTATAAAATTAGGAAAATGCAACAATCATGCAACAAGATTAATTTCCAAGCGAACATAACATATTTATCCGATATTCAATAAAGAAATAAGTACCGCAGTCCAACAATACTCACAAACACGAGGAATTCGGTGACGAAGGCAGGCGTGGCTCCACAAGATGAGTGTAATAGCTGTGATGGTAAATGGTGCTGAACGAAACCCTGGATTGTATGCATTGATGGTTTGAATCAGGAAAGGGTATTTCCTGCACTGAGGTAGCCGTAGGAAATGAATGATGGCTGCTGAATCTATGAGGGAGAGAGGCCGCTAGTTGCTGGAGCCGTCAAAGGAGTTGTGAAGGAATGTCGGGATAGGGGAAGGCATGTTGGATCCATGTGAGGTTGAAGGGTCAGGGCTTGTGGCTTCAGGCACGGGGGTCGAGCGGACGACGGTCTATGGCAAGGGGAGATGGTCGTGTAGGATTCAAAAGGTGGGTTAGGGATGAATTTGAGAGGTCTCGATCAGCCTGGAGGATGGGGCTACAAAAATTAATGGCAAGAATAACGTGCACGTGGTTTCGTGGAGATGGATAAGTGGACTTACGGTTATACACATATAGGAAGGAGGTAACTGGCGATCGGGAATATTTAAAGGGGTCGTGGGTGGGGAAAACATGGTTATTTGGAAGAATAAAGAAAACGAAATGGTACAAACAAAAAATAAAAAATTTCAGGAGAATAACCCTGAATGTCGCACTTCGGGGCCTTGCTGCGTCGCAGCACGAATGATTGTCGATTCCGGATTCACTCACAAGATAAACAATGAAACTAAATGAAAGCCTCCACCCCTATTTATAGCGAGAGGGGTGGTTGGGCACCTGACGTGAATGACTATGATTGGTCGTTTCGTCCGGTGTCCCTAAACCACTAAATATAAGTTCTAATAAAATAAAATAAAATACGAAGGTAGCCGTAAGACTATGATCAACGCTTCCTGTGCGAATACACGAATGCGGCCCCGCCGAATGGTGACCGGATGTCCATCAACAATCCCCATCATAGAGATTATGGGGGGATTGTTATGAGAGCTACGAGTTGTGGATACACTTATAATACAATGAGTTTGGATAAAATTTGTCTAATTCCGTTAAATAGACACCAATGCTTCTACATTCAATATTGGTAAGTTTATTGAACTCTTTACTTACCCACATGCCCGACCTCTTTTGGCAACGTTCCTTGGGATAGTTTATCCATGGGTTGCAATCAGCTACATGTGCTTGTCATCTCGTCCAAAACTATACTTCCCCACCATCCATGGACACATCTCATTTAGTCGAAGTTGAATTTATTCTCATCATACCAGGATACTACCTGCCCTTCCTCTTCTCCACCTGTTACTCGCAGCAGCTCCATCTCAATTAAATCCTTCCCTCCACCCACTAAGATTATCAACTCTGACAACTTTAACCCACTAGTCCGTTCCCTTCTTTGTAGTAAAAAATTCACAAATCTTTTTTTTGAGCTTGCATACAAGCTCATTTTGGAGTAAGGGAGTGATGTTACATATGCCTATGAGTACGACCTATATAAAGAAACAAATCGCTAATACTTGAGAGCACCCAAAAAATCCCCAACTAGACATCTATTTTAAAATATTTTTATTTTTTGTTTTGAAATTTAGGGTCTGTTTGGAAGAGTGGTGGCGATTGTAAACGAGTGATGGTAAATGGAGGATTGCAAATAGAGCTGTGGGAATCTAGATGTTGCAAAAAGAGATTTGTTTGGATGATCTCCGTTTGCAGAGTTGTTCAAAACAGAGAAATTTTTTTAGCTGTTTGGTAAAACAACATTGAAATGTTTATGTTAGTTATAAAAAAGATTGCCCAAAAATTGATAAATCACGAAATAAATTTTTTGATATATATATATATATATATATATATATATATATATATTAAAATCTATGACAGAAGGATCATCGTCCCCAACCATCCTGAGCGGTACAACGAGATCGAGCAAAGGAAGAAATCGATCCCTTATCTTGTCCAAGGCCATATGAACCCCACGCCGTATCTAGCAAAGCTTCTCCACACCCACACCGGCTTCCACATTGCCTTCGTCCTTCCTCGCGGAGTTCAATGAGTTCCAGGAAGAAATCATTCTGCTAAGGAATCCTTTCATGAGCTGTAGATACGAAGATGTGAAGAGAAGCCTGTAGCAGATCCGACTCCGGCGTGGGGAGCGCCTGAAGTTGAGGTTGGAGGGTCAAGAAGATAGTACAGAGAGGCTCCGACTCAGACAAGGCTGTTAAAGCTCCGACGATGCCCTGCGATGCTGCTGAAGATGCTGCTCTGCGATGAAGAAGAAAGAAATGCAAGCGACTGGAGCTTGGAGTCACGGATTGAAAACGGCGCGGCTTCCTTCGTTATCACAAACGCGCGCGGTGGCCACCGGTTGCGGAAAAACAAACAGGAAACGTGCGAGCATTGCGTTGGGCCAGAATGGAACGTAGTTGGAACTTGTTCTCAAATGGACTCTTATTCTTGTTTCCTTTGTGTTAATCTTAATTTTATTCTTATTTTGAACCCTCCTTTAATGGATGATTTTTTGTATAAAATATGAGGTTGGTTGGCCCAAGGAAGGTAGATTTATATATTTTATCTCCGCCTCGAGATCCCCGGTTGGTTGCCCAATGAGAGACCCTTTTCTCGCTCTTAAAATAGAAAATCATTGCTGAAGTTCCCACTTATATCGTCGACATTTTAGTGTGGTCCCATTGTCACAAATTTGGGCTCGTAATAATTTGAATTAGAGCATGCTTTAATGATCATATTTGGATTAACTTGCAAACAAATGTGCAAGAGAAGGAGCTACATGCCGTTAAGCTTTCGATTGAGATCTCGTGACAGGCCTCGATGGAGGAGGATGTGCCGGAGGAGGGGGATCACCCTTCCTTTGATTGGGAGGTGTTATGGTGGCGATGAGATCGTGCGACATGTTCTGCGGAAGATGGTCGGGCGAGAGCTGGCGCAGTTAGGTCGGAACAGAGGGTTTTCCTATGGGTTAGAGAGAGAGACAGGAAGAGGGAAAAGGAAATGGAGAGATTTAGATTTAATTCTTACATGGTCAACTAAGGCCCAACCGTCCGGTTAAATTCCACAAAGTTGGCCCCCATTTGGGCTTACAACATATAAGCAAATACAAAATTAACTGTACTATTTAAAATACCCTAACACATAATAAGATAGAAGAAAATAGCACACGTCTCACACCTACGCAACATGTAGACGTCGTTGGCACGTGCGGCCCCAACCCGGGTTGGATTTGTCGCGCATCATAACATCACCGCCCTCGTCAGAAGGCAACTTGCCCTCAAGTTGGATCGGAATGTCAACCAAGGGAGCGGTTGGCGGGGAGCCCACATATGGCTTGAGCTGAGAAATATGGAAAACATCGTGAACCGGGGGAAGGCCGAGGCGATAAGAGACATCACCAATGCGACCCATGATCTTAACGGGGCCATAAAATTTCGGCCCGTGCTTGTTGGAGGTGGGTCTTGTGGCGGAGAGTTGGCGGAAGGGCTGTCGGCGCAACCATACCCAATTGTCGTTGGAGAAAACTACCTCGCGGTGGCCCCAATTGTAAGCGACTTCCATCCGTTGTTGCGCTTGAAGAAGACGAGTCCGGGCAGCCAACAAGAAGTCATCGCGTTCTATCAATGATTGGTCAACCGAGCGACAAGGACAATGCCACCCGTATAAGATAAGAGTCAAGGGGGCTTGCAACCATAAATCAAACAAAATGGTGTGGTTGGGAGCACTGTGTGGTAGGCGGTATTGTAACAATAATCTATCCAAGGAAGCAAATGACGACAATCACGTGGCCGATCTCCGATGATGCAACGCAAATACATCTCCACCATCTGGTTCACAATCTCCGTCTAACCGTCGGATCGGGGGTGATAGGACGACGAAAAAGAGAGCTTGGTGACGCTGTCTGGCTCTGATACCATAGTATTCGGCATACCGTGCAAGCAGAAGACTTCTTGGAAGAAAATCCGGGTCACATTTGCCGCGAGTAATTGGCGTGCCATGGCAATAAAGTGAGCTCCCTTCGAGAAACGATCCACCACCACCATTAAAACTGATTTTCCGCGGACGGTGGCAGCCCTTCTACAAAGTCCATGGACAATGCATACCAAATCTGTGTAGGTACCGAGAGGGGTTGTAGGAGGCCCGCGGGAAGGTGATGATCCGTTTTGTTTCATTGGTACACCGTGCTGGCCGCGATGAAGGCATGGACATGTTTGCGCATGCCTTTCCAAAAAAAATTCGGCATCGAGGCGTTGGAGCGTGCGGTGAATGCCTTCATGGTTGCGACCATGGGTATCTTCGAGGATAATGACAATGAGAGGAGACGAAGAGTCCCCATAAATCCAGTTTTGGTATAAAATAAGGCCTTCGTGGGCTGTCCACTATGGATCGGTGAGGTGCTTGAACACCCGGTAGAGGAGTTCGTATAGGCTTGAGGAGAGTTGTATCTCTTGGAGGATCATGGAGAGGAGATTGGTGGGTGGAAAGGATATATCACATAGAGAGGGCTAGGTTTGAGCATCCCAGCGAGAAAGTGTGTCGGCAGTGCGATGTAGAACGTCTGCTTTGTACTCCACTCGAAAGTGAAACCTGAGGAGTTTGCTCACCCAACGCTGTTGCGACATTATAGAGAGGTGTTGCTCGAGCAGATATTTGAGGCTGTAATGGTCAGTGCGGACCAGAGAAGTGCAACCCCACAAGTATGAACGCCAATGTTGAACGGCTTTGGCAAGGCCGATCAATTCCTATTCATAAGCCGACAATTTTTGATGGTGGAGGGCAGCCCGATGGCTAAAGTAAGCGATGAGATGTCCCTCCTGCTAGAGTACGGCTCCGTAGCCGGTCCCAGACGCATCACATTCCACTTGGAATTCCATGGAAAAATCTGGAAGACGGAGGACCGGTGCTAACATTAAAGCCTCTTGCAATCGACGAAAGGTTTGGGTCACCGTTTCCATCCAAGTGAACGCATTCTTGCGTAATAAGCCGACCAACAATTTGACCAAGGTTCCATAGGCACAAATGAAACGACGATAGTAGCCTGTGAGGCCAAGGAAGCCGCGAAAATCGGTGGGGGACTGCGGAAGGGGCCATGCCGCCACCCCTTGTAACTTTGCAGGATCGACGAAAACCCCCAAATCGTGAACGATATGTCCCAAGTAGGCCACAGAGCCTTGGCCAAAGGAGTATTTGGAGGCCTTGAGAACCAATTGGTGACACCTAACCAATTGGAGGACCTCATGGAGGTGTTTCATGTGCTCCTCTCATGACTTGCTGTAGATTAGAATATCGTCAAAGAAAACTAAAACAGATTTCCGTAGGAGGGAGTGAAATACCTCATTCATGAGAGCTTGAGATGTGGAAAGGGCGTTCGTAAGTCCAAACGACATGACCAAGAATTCGAAATGGTTGTGGTGAGTATGAAACACGGTTTTCTCCACATTGTTGGTCGCCATGCGGACTTGATGATATTTGGAGGACAAGTCCAATTTCGAAAAAAATTTGGCCCCATGCATTTCATCCAAGAGTTCCTCCAACACGAGAATCAGAAACTTGTCCTTGATTGTATGAGCGTTAAGTGCTTTATAGTCCGCACAAAGCCTCCATGAACTACCCTTCTTGTGCACCAAGAGGACTGGAGATGAAAATGGGGGCACACTGCGCTGGATGAGTCCTTGTTGGAGGAGGAGATCACATTGCTGTTCAATTTTACTCTTTTGATGGAAGGGGTAACAACACGGTCGTACCACAATCGGGGCCGCCCCTGGATGGAGGCAGATGCGATGATTCTGTTAGCGACGTGAGGGAAGGCCGATGAAAGGGCTGAATATATCAGCGAAGGACTGCGGAAGGTCCGAGAGGTCGAAGGGGTGTCTGTCCGCAACCAGAGAAGTAGTGGAAAGAGGCTCGGTCTGCACCAAGAAGAAGGGGAGCGGCTAAGGGGCACGACCTTGCCACTGCACGAGACGGGTGCCCGAATACCAAGACATGGTCAAACGGTCGAAGTCCCATGTGAGTGGTCCCAGGGTGAGAAGCCAACGGACCCCCAAAACTACTTTGAAGCCTCAAAGATCCACCACGAATAAGCCTACCTGTGAGTTATACCCGTCTACCAGAAACTCCACCTTCCGACATACTTCGGGGCACGCCATTTGTTGGTCATTGGTTACAAAGACCTTGACGTGTTGGCGAGGGGCAAACGGAAGGCCCATGGAGAATGAAACTGTGGGTGCTACCGGAGTCCATGAGAGCTAGGAGTTGGATCCCACCGATGAACACAAACATCTGAATGGTTTGGCCCTCTTGGGATCCCTCAATAACATGAATGGAGAGTTGCGGTATGCCCGATTCTTCTCCCCCCTTCGCATCGTCGTCGGAAGGATCATCCGTGTCGTGGCGAATGAAACTGTGGGTGCTACCGGAGTCCATGAGAGCTAGGAGTTGGATCCCATTGATGAACACAAACCTCTGAATGGTTGGCCCTCTCGGGGAACCTCAATAACATGAATGGAGAGTTGTGGTATGCGCAGTTCTTCTCCCCCCTAGGCATCATCGTCAGAAGGATCATAAACTTCGAGCCAAAGCGTTTGCACTGATGCCCTGGAGTGAAAGCCTCATCACAGTTGAAGCACAAATATTTTTCGCGGCGAGCTGCCATTTTGGGCTGGGACAGGCAGCGACAGAAAGTATGCTTGATTGGCTCTTCCCCGATTGGTCCCTTGTCGGTTGTACCGGCAGGAAGCCTGAATGCCAGATAGTCGCGGCATCCCAAAGGAGGATGGTCTAAGAGCAGTCGGCGTTCACAAACCCGGGCGAGGCTCATAGCCGTAGTGAGATCATGCGGCATCTGGAATTCCACATCCCAACACAACCACTCATGAAGACCATCAATGAAGAGGGGGACTTGTTGCTCTGGTAAAACGAATGTCGCCCGCGATAACAAAATCCGGAATAGTTCCAAATACGCGTCGATGGAGCCGACTTGTTTGAGGGCCACTAGGTCTCCCAACGGGTTTCCCGGTAGAGCCGGACCAACGCGCAAGGTGCATGCGGCACTGAATTCCACCCAAGAGGAATGGGGGCGTTCCCGCATAAGTTGTGTGAACCACAACTGCGCCGGGCCAAGTAGGTGGAAAGAGGCGATGCCGCCGCATTCGTAATCCGACGTGTGTTGATTGTCAAAGAAAATGTCACAACGGGTAAGCCACGCCAAAGGATCTTCACGACCTTCGTAAATAGGAAAATCTATCTGGATGGAACGGAGTAGGTAGAATAGCCCGCACGAGGATCAACGGAGTCCACCTGGCTTGTCCGGGGATACTCGTCCGTGTGTAGAGGCGGAAGAGGGGGCACACACTGTATTGTATCTAAGCGTGCGTTGAGGGCCTCTATCTTGTAGTTCTGAGTCGCGTGCATGGTTTGGAAGAGTTCCATCACCTGGGACGAGGACGGACCACCTTCATCCATGGGAAGGAGGGCGTGACAGGAAGTGGGAGGGGTCTGTAGCAGGCCGACGGAGGTGCAGGGCCATGGGTTTGTTGCTGCGAGTTGGGAAGGTCGTTCGGGAGCGGAAGAAGTGCCGGAAATGGAGTCGCCGGAACCTTGCTCTGATACCAAGATGTTATGGGCTTCCGATTGAGATCTCGTGACATGCCTCAACGGAGGAGGATGCGTTGGAGGAGGGGGATCTCCATTCCTTTGACCGATAGGTGCTATGGTGGCGACATGATCGTGCAACGTGATCTGCGGCTCTGCGGAAGATGGTCGGGCGAGCTCTGGTGTAGTTAGGCCAGAACGGGGGGTTCTCCTGCGAGGTAGAGAGAGAAACATGAGGAGGGAAAAAAAGAGAGAGAGAATTGGATTTAAGTCTTGCATGGTCAACTAAGGCCCAACCGTCCGGTTGAGAGGTTCCACAAAGTTGCCCCCCATTTGGTCTTACCACATATGGGCAAATACGGAATTAACTGTACTATTTAAAATAACATAACACATAATAAGAGGAAAAAATAGCACACGTCGTCACTCCTCCACTGCATGTAGACGTCGTTGGTGCGTGCGGCCCCAACACGGGATGGACTCGTGCATCATAACACATGCATTGTGATTAGGTGAAGCAACATATTTGCATGACATTTGGAAGAGCGTGGAACCAAGTGATTTGTGGTCTTCAATGACAATAACGCTTGCATATACATTCTTGTGGGTGGTATGAGCAATTTGTAAGGTTTACATGAGGATGCAAATGCAACAAGAGGTTGAGGGATGCCAATGATGAGCTGGATTCTGGAATGCAATGCACATGAAGCTATGTGCGGACATAGGGCATATGTGAGCAAAATTCAAATCTATCAGATGAAACATATTCATGATTATGTGATTATTCAATTGTGAGGTGCAACTTGATGCGACATTTGAATAATGGGTTGTGCAATAATGTGGTCACTAGTGTGCTATACAAAATCCAAATGAAGGAGATGAGCAATGCAAGCGGAATTGCTAGTGCATTAAAGGTTTGTAAATGAATGAATTCAGAGTTAATTCACTATTTTACCCTGGGTATGCAAGCTTCTTATGATTTAGTAGTACGGTATTTTTTTGTTGAGTGGGCAAATTGAGGAATCCAAAAAAAATGTTGAGATAATTCTTTATGGAGCCCGACGACGATGGAACGAATATGAGGATATGGAGGGTATACACAATTCACATGGGGCGAACAAAGAATCCGTCCAAAGATTGCATCATCATGGGCACCATTTTTATTGTAATTTTTCAGCATTAATTTCTATGTTGCATTTATTTGCATTTTTGTTATGGGCTTCCGATTGGGAGCAAGTACATGGTTGTGTGAGGGAGAATTCCCAAAGGGGATCCTCACGACCTTTCCTTAATTTAGCCTTCCCAATGACGAGCATACAACGGGACCCGAGCTTGATTGGGGTAGAGGAGAAGAAGATGGGAGCCTTGCTCAACCCTAAACTTGAAGGAGGAGAATATGCGACAAGTGTGGGGGTGGGGAGTGGGGCCGTGGGGGACTAAGAGAGACTAAAGAGATTTTATTCATGTCTACATTCCATGACTCCCTTGTTATAAGTCCCACTATCTATCGCCGGCTATGTTACATATATTTTATTACGAGTCTGTGTATTTGAGTTCGAGTTGTATGAGTCAAGTCGGAGTCTTTAGAGTCTAAGTGTTTTAGTATTATTATTTATTTAATGTTTTAATGCTCATGTCTTGTAAGTTTATAAATAGACCCCTTGGGTTATTGTATGAGGTATAAATGAATTAATCAAGTTCTCTTTCTCTCTAAGTTCCTCTCCGTCTTTAGTTCTCCTCTCCCCATTTCTAGGGTTATGGTTAAGCAAGGCTCCCCTTCTTCCTCCCCCCTTGCATTCGACACGGGTTTGAGTGTCTTTGCCTCCACCGCCACCTCCGACGACATTACAGTCTAGAGCCATAACTTCTTGGTATCAGAGTCTCATGTGACTCTCTCCCTTGTCGGCCTTTCAGGCGCTGCCGCTCATCAACATCTCTTCCGGCTCATGCCTTCGTCACACGATCATACAACCACAAAGGATCCTTACGCGATCGTCCAGTCGTCATATTCCCAGTTGATCGACCCCCTCCAACGCTCTTCTTTCCATAATGACGACACAATTCCTGCGCACGAGAGCCATGCCCCTTGATCGCGGCTCCTCGATCGCTAGTGGCTCCTTTTCCGTCGACAACAGCGGGATCATCCTCATCCATGAAATCTTCCGCGTCGACGGCCTCTTTATTTTCGTATGTCATCTCTCTGTGCCGATTTATTTATATTGCTCTCCTGTTAGCTCATGCCCAGTCGTATATGTCCAGTCGACTGCTCACAGTCCTCAAGCAGCACTTTGCACACTTCTTTTATCGAGTGCGTCGCAAAATTTATTTATTAAATTGATTACTTCTTTTTCGAAGTAATTGGTTCGATAATAATTCTGTATGAATGTAAGTGTTGCGGAGGAGGCCGCCCTCCATTCGATGTTATTGGAGATATTGCCGTCCTTTGACGCCATGCTTTATCGTTTCACCTTAGCATTTACCAACACTTTGGTGTCCTGATCTGACCGGAGCAGCCACTGATTCCACCAGCACTGCTTTCGTCCTAGCCAGAACAAGATGTCAATCTATGAAGCACCGACACTTTAAAATGCTCAGCGTGTTGGTGTCAGACTCTCTGACATTTTCCAACACGCGTGTCGGAAGTCCGACATGCTGGCTCACGTGTCCCGCTCAATCAGACACGTGTGCCCCTAAGCTAGCTACTTACAGTGAGGCGGGAGGTAATTTATCTTGGAAGTGCAATTTTTGTGAAAAATATTTTATAAGTTCATATACAAGAGTGAGAGCACATTTGTTAGTGATTGGTGAAAAAGAAATTGGAAAGTGTGTAAAAGTCTCAAAGAGTGATCTATTTGAGATGAAAAAACTAGAAGAAGATGTGAATGCTAGAATAACGAGTCTTGCTCCTAAAAAGTGCATTTGCCTTCTAACATTTCAAATAGTGAAGGTGAATCTACTAGTGTAATGAATATTTTTTCTAGAAAAAGAAAGATTGAAAGTGAGGAAAAATATTTACTTGAGAATCAATCCATTATTTTTACTGATGATATATAGTGGTTATGTGTTACCGTTCTTTCATTTTTTGACCCTTTGTTAAGTTTTATATTTGAATATTTGATGAGTAATATTTAAACATGACTTAGTTTATTTGAATATTTGTTAATTGTTTATTTTTTAATTTTTGTTAAATGTTTTAGGATTTTCATAATTATAAAAAATAAATATTTAATATACGTGTCTCAGCGTGTCGGAATATGATATTTTTTGAGAATTGACGAGTCACGCATTGCATCGTGTCATTTGTCGGTGTCGGTGCAGCATAGACGCCAATCCTTTCATCCTAGCTTGTCCTGGCCTCACACTGCCTCTGATTGCTCCATCGCCATCGTCGATCCCACTTGAGCAGTCACCGCTCCCACCGAGGCTCGAAGAAGCTCCACCATTCTCTGCAGTTCTTGTCGCTCCATCGCTTCCAGTGGTTTCCGCCACACAGTTTACACCATTGACATCGTCGCTTCCCAGCCCAACGGTGATGCCGTCACAATTTGTGTCGCTGTCGTCAGTCCCCGCAGTCTCCATCTCGTTGCTTCCGCTCCAACCACCCGCTTTGCCGATTTCTCTTGAGCCATTCCTTATAGCGTATGCTCCCCATCCACCACCACCGCATTTGTTCACCGCCACTCCCATACAACACGGTCTTTCATCGCCCTCGACTGTTCACCAGACACACTCGACCTGACTCGAGATATGTTCGGCCATCAGTCCTCAACAAGCGCTTCTGCTATCCCCGCTCCATGGGTTGTGCTCGTCTCCCTTTCTATCTCCGACTCCACTGCTACCTCCGACAACGTTACGGGTTAGGTCCATAACATCCTCTTACTCATTTAAGTAATGAGAGGGAAATGCTCTAAATAATACAATTATGCTCCTCACCTGGGATAACGGTGCAACTCGGGTCGGTTTGGATTAGTTCCACCCAAAACCCAGAATCGATCTAATTGCTTGAGCTTTGAATTATGAGTTATAACTTAATCGGCTAATACCGCTAATCTGAAGAAATGCCTATAAGATTGAACTATATGATTGAATAAGTATTTAATCAAATGGCTCTAAAAGCGTAAATGCCTAATTTAAATAATCTGATACAGAGTCGGTTCTGAAGTACCCGAACATAGGGATCAAGACCGAATTACTCGGTTCTAATTTTTCTGGATTCAGAACTGAATTGCGACACATGAGAGCTGATCCAAACATGCCGGTTTTGTTTGGTTTGGTTTCGGTCTGGTTCTTAGTTACCCCGGTTGTCTCCCAGTAGCATCACCTTCCATTTGAGGATCAAGTCTCACGCTTGAGTGGGAAAAGGGTCTGAGTTTTCCTCCGTCCTTGTATCCTCATCGTCGTCGAGCAGATCGTCAACTTCTAGCAAGAAGAAACTTTTACACCTAAGCCATGCTATATATAGTTCAACACAGTTGAAACAGAGCCATTGGGCGTGCCGCTCCACTAGTTCTGCTCTTGACAGATGCTTGAAGACTGGGGTACAACTGAAATTTAAGAAGCTACTGGAGTGATAAGACGGGGTGTCCTCCCCACGTCTGCGCCTATCCTCGTTGTGACAACTACCATACAAATTTTCCATGGGGAGACACTTCCATAGAGGCATGCCAGGCTCATGGTAATGCTGATATCTAGGGGTGCTTCGAATTTTACATTGACACACTGCCGAGCCTGCAAGGTGAGAATGAAGATAAGTACTTGATGCACTAGTAGGATAGAGGGAACATGGGCCAAAAATGTTTGAAAATTTTCCAAGTGATCGTCCACTTACCCTGTTTGTCTTAGGGATATGAGGTCACTGAACGGGTAGCCGCGGAGCTGTGACCCGAAGCACAAATTAAAATAATGTTTGAAGGCTACCCAATTCAAATTGGGTGTCCCCCGGTCAAGCTGATCGCAACACAACTACGGTGAGCCCTTCAGGTGGAATGATGCTAACCCTAACCAATCCTCCAGTGGCACGTGCTGGTTGGCGAAGGACTCCCAATTGGAGAGATAGGCTAATGGGTCTCCCTTGCTATTAAATAGGTGAAAATTCAGGTTCATGCAACGTGGTAAGCTGCTTCCCGCTAATCAATTTTCGTGGGGGTTGGAGTGCACGTTGTAATACGACCCGCCCTGTTTGGAGCTTGTCGCGGGTTAATGCCCCAATTGGGGCGTCAGACAAATGCCATCGATGCAAGCGGTCGAGGCCGCTAATACATCAATATTATCAACTTGTTATTGAGTTGTTTGGCTGCTTGGCCTGCTATCCTTTTTGGATTGACTCCATTACTTGAATGGAGGTAAAATCACCCTCGTCTATGACTGTTATATTGTCTTGGGCGCTGTCTTGAGGTGGTGGGAGTGGAGGCCGAGGGTTGGAAGGTTAGATTCGATATCGTTGGAACTCAAGCAGCAGGGGTCGAAGCAGAAAAGTGTTGTAGCCTTTTAGGAAGGTTGAGAAGTTTGTCAAAGGTACATAACCAAAATTTTAAGGAAACAAATGTCGTTTCACGCTCAAAAAAGAAAACACTAAACACGTGTGGGTCGGTCGACCTGTAGGAGCATGATTCCCAACGTCAACATTTGAACTAGGTGTTGAGCACAGAGTTGCATGAACGTGCAGGAAACACCTATGTCTGGAAAGCCGTGTCGGCCGTGGTGCATCGGTATTTAGGAGGATCCTTGTAGACAACTAAATTGACTGAGAAACCAAAACATTATCTGGGACATTGATGGATGGAGTTGTAATGATTCAATATGGTCTTTAGAACACAACAACAACGAAAGAAGTTGGCCAGGGCTTGCCGAAGGAGGTTGGGATGTCGATCAGAGGAGCGCAGGATGCAAATGGTCCAATTGTCGATAATCTCGGGAGGTCTGATTAGATAGAAGCGCATAACTTCGTAACTGTCCAAAGCATATGAGTCGTGGGATTGGAAATCAACGGATTTTCGCATGGTCTAAGCTTGCCAATTGGAGACCCGAATTATGGATCAAAATAGACTCATCCCCTGGTGGGGGAAGGGAGCTCAGATATCAAGTTGTTATGGGATTCCAATTGAGAGTCTAGGGAGAAGTCCTAGTGAGGATCCTTGTGATCTTTCCTTGACCTAGCCTTCCTAATGGTTGGGATAGAATGGGAGTCGTGCTTGTCTTAGGGAGGGGAGAGGAAGGGGGGGAGCCTTGCTCAATTCTTAACCTAGTCTAAGGAGGAGGAGAAGATGAGGGAAAACTAAGAGAGACTAAAGAAATTTTTCTGCTTGCCTTCCATGCCCCCTTGCTCACTTTAGTAGGGGGTGGTGCTCAAAATATTTCATTTACGCCCCTCACCCGGGCGACAAGATGTGTGAGTAAAATATACTGCGCAAAAAGAAAGATATGTGCGAGAAATAAAAATACAAGTTACTTTGGCTACCGACGTCACCTCGTCATGGACCCATGACAATTTTCTTCCCATGCTAATCATGCTTGACATATTCTTAACCCTAGGTTTGTCCAGGAATGGCATCTCTTGGATTTCTCCTCCCTTCCTTGTCCCTCTTCTTTCCCCTCTCTCCACTCTACTCACCATCACTGTCCTTGTTACCTTAGTGGCAGCATAGTTTCTATCTAGCTCGACATCTACAATCATCGCTGACGTCTTTTTAATGGGACAATCAAGAGCAGAAGAGTACAACTGCTTGCAACAAAAACAAGGTCCCTTGATGTGAAGATCATATTATTCATGGCTAAAGACTCTCGAGGGCATTGATCGAGTTGTGAGGATCATACCTCTTGATGAAAACCCACTTGTGTTTCTCACATGCGTGACTTGGAGTGGTGAGAGAAGCCAATGCACTCAGTGAAGCACAAACCCTTACATTTCTAAGAGAGCAATTGATACTTTTAAGGGTTTTATCATGCGTTGCATGTCAAAAAATGTTTAACTTTGGCTATCTAACCCATCCGTTTGAATTTATTGAAGTGGGGCACCTTTACATGGTGAGGAGTATTGTCGGCCTCGACCATTATTGGAACGTCGACGAGTTGGTTAGGTGGTTAACTAAGGATGAATAATGAGTCGTTAGGTGTGGCAAGCTAGATAGAATGTCGTTCTACACGAGTACCTTAACTTGAATGCGTTGCAAGACACGGTTGCAGATGCCGGATGTCAGTTTCATGTCGATTTGAGTTAGAAATGTCAAATTTTGGGGGATGTATCAGAGATATTTACAATGCCAAATTTTAATATTTATATAAATTTATTCATATATATATATACAAGCAGTCGTGCGCGGGGGACTCCGTGCGGGCAACATTCGTCGTGGCGGCGACATTTGTCGTGGGGGCGACATTCGTCGTGGGGGCGACATTCGTCGTGGGGGCGACATTCGTCGTGGGGGCGACATTCGTCGTGGGGGCGACATTCGTCGTGGGGGCGACATTCGTCGTGGGCGCGACATTCGTCGTGGGCGCGACATTCGTCGTGGGCGCGACATTCGTCGTGGGCGCGACATTCGTCGTGGGCGCGACATTCGTCGTGGGCGCGACATTCGTCGTGGGCGCGACATTCGTCGTGGGCGCGACATTCGTCGTGGGCGCGACATTCGTCATGTGAGAGACGGTGCTAGTCCCCTTTTCAAAACTTCCATAAATACCGGGCAACAATGTAAACATTTTTTATAAATCTGTGAAAGCGGTAAGAAAGAGAAATGCTTAGTAAATTAAGTAATGACTTAGGTCATAAGCCTTGGGAGATTTAACAACTGGTATGAGCCTCACTAAAGAAGTGTTGGCAGATTTATGTTGGAACATACAATATACAATATTGTATAATTGAATAGAAAATATTAATCCCAGCAGTATAACAACTTATTTGCACGCATAGACAGGACCAGTAGGACAGTAGAAGCAATAAAAGAGGAAGGTTACATGCTAGAAGTTTGTGTAACATATAACAGATTTTACGGAATCAGAAAAGTGTCGATGACATTCCACGTCAGTTATTGGAATTGATTAATAATCATTGAAGCATTCAGACAAACATTTAGTGGACAGAAAAAGAGGAATTTAAAATTTAGAATGAGATGGGAATCGATAAGTGATCATAAACATAAATTAAATCTAAAGTAAGCACAATTAAATTTTAGAATGAAGAAGAGAATTGAACAAAAGAGGAGGGCCTCCTTTTTGAGCTGATTTTTTGAAATATCCTCAAATAAGCAAACAACAGCGGTGGCGGACTTTGTCCGCCCCACGCCCGCCCCTGGCGAGCAAGAATCTGACATGATATTAATGTGTTTTTGAGACATTAAAGATGAGTATATATGGGTTGTCACCCAATATTCCTGGATTCAATACAACAAAATTAAAACAAAGTATTGGATCACTGTTGTTCTTGAAGCGCTCAACAATAATTGCAGAATTGCAGATTGAAAACAAAGAGCAGGAAAATTGAATTAAGGCAAAGCAATGACAAAATTGATTCATCTACATATTTATGTAGATTTAGATAGTAGAAACAAACTTAACTTAGTCCTAATCAACTACAATCTTTAATTCAATCAGAGCTCACTCAATAGCAATTGACCGGACGGAACCGGGATTGGACCGGAGGAACCGGACAGAAACTTTCGCTCTGATAAAGAACCCTTAAATACCTGGCAACTAATCATGCCTATTTTTGGTTCATGCTGACCGTCCAACAAGCGTGAGCATACCATGTTAAACAACCTGAAAAACCGGCTCAACAGGTGAGAGTTGCCTTTCCATATAAACAGATCAAATCAGAGCTTGGCGGTGTGGGAATATTAACACTAATCACTTAATTGGCTTTACCTGGCTTCATCTTCCGGCTCTTCGAATATCATTTCCCAAAAGTTTTTATCCCCTCTCAAGAGCTACGGAGTGTGTGATTCTATATGATAAAATTATGAAAGCTCATCATATATAAAATGAAACAAAACAAAATGCAAATTAATGTGTCTTACCTGATACAAAGCAAAAAATCACCATTGATAATGCCATAAAAAGGAGTGAGAGGACTGCGGAGGATGGAGATGATCAGAGGGGATGTGCAAGGAGCGGATAGGTTTGTGTGCCGAGAGTTGCATTGCGAATCAAAAAGAAGAGAGAAGATTGAAAAAAATGGACCTGACATCCTTACTTGAACTAAAAGCAGATCCTGGAGGGAGAGGAAGAGCCCCTGTTATTGGTCTTGGGAGGAATCTGTCGTGTCAGGTCTGCAGAAGCGGCGACAGGCTGTAACTTAGTTTCGATCAAGGAGGAGGCGAAGCCTGGGGATTTCGATGTGATGCCCAGCAGTTTCGATCGAGGAAGAGGCGAAGCCCGATATTTGTAGAACTTGGGAGCGTTATTGGAAGAGTGACGCCCTTAGGAGCGATGCCATGGAGGGTTTCCTCCGCGATGAAGAAATGAGGCGATGAGGGGAGTTGCTGCGGCTGGTAGAGTGATTGGAAAGGGTTAGGATGCGGTGGGCGGATAAAATGGGGCGCGATATTTTGGTTACCGCTTGCGACGTTGGAGTGACGACGACGGGCTTGCGGCGTTGGAGTGACGACGACGGGCTTGCGGCGTTGGACGGGCGGCGTAGGATCTGCCCTAGCTGCGCAGAAGAAGAGGGGTATCGGGAAGAAGTCGCGAATCGCGATTTTGAGGTGGCTGAACAGTGTCGGGTCCGAGGCCATTTGTATTAATTAAGCATTGATCTGGCCAAAAGACCAAAATACCCCCAAATTAACTTACAAAAACAAATTTTGTGAGGACATTTTTGTATTAAAATGTTACACATGGTGTAACATTGCTCATTTCTTATAGTATAAAGATATATACTTTTTTAGATTTTATCATAGCGCATGAGCTAATTGTGATAAATACGCTTTTCATGAAGAGAAAAAACATTTAATTACGTTTAAAAGCGGATCAAATAAGTCACAAATTTATTTTTTTATGACTCGTAAAATGGATAAAATGATTTGTAGGGGTTGCAAAGTCATACCAGGAGTAAGTTTAATAATACAGCATAGACTAGTGGTTTTGTGCGTGCAAATTAAATGTAATAAATTTAAGACTAGGATAAAAGTGTTGTAAAAAATTAGGTGGTGGAACTTGAAGACAAAAACATATTCCTTTCAAGACAATAATTATATAACTAATCGATGACCATTATATTAATCTCAGTGTCTCATGAAAAGTTATATATTCATAATTAAGTATAAGTGAAAAAATGTACTTGGAGAGTCAAAAGGTCGCGCGCCTCCAAATAAAGAATTTTAATGGTGGAAAGAGTAACTACAAGACAAAGTGAGGACAAAGATTGACAACTATAAAATACTCCACACTTGCAGGAATGATGAAATACAGCACAGACTAGTGGTTTTGTGCGTGCAAATTAAATGTAATAAATTTAAGACTAGGATAAAAGTGTTGTAAAAAATTAGGTGGTGGAACTTGAAGACAAAAACATATTCCTTTCAAGACAATAATTATATAACTAATCGATGACCATTATATTAATCTCAGTGTCTCATGAAAAGTTATATATTCATAATTAAGGATAAGTGAAAAAAATGTACTTGGAGAGTCAAAAGGTCGCGCGCCTCCAAATAAAGAATTTTAATGGTGGAAAGAGTAACTACAAGACAAAGTGAGGACAAAGATTGATAACTATAAAATACTCCACACTTGCAGGAATGATGAAAACTTGGCAAGATATGAAGTCACCAAGAAAGAAGCTAAATATGTAGTAAGTAAATCAAGAAGTCAAACTTATGAATAATTTTATAAGCAGCTGGATACCAAAGGTGAAGAACATGACATATAAAATTGCTCAATCTAGAGAGAGGACAATAAGGGATTCAAGTTAAGTTAAATGCATAAAGGATGAAATAAATTTGGTTTTGACGGATAATGTGACTATTAAAGAGCAATGAAAAACACTCATCAATTGTACAATGATGCAAAAGACAATGAACTGAGCTTGAAAAAGTTAAGTAAATCGAAAGAGTATATGAACATAACATTTTATCGTAAAATTCAAGCATCGAAGGTAAATGCTATTCTAAAGAAGATAAAAAAATGAAAAAACGATTGTGCCAAACGTTACACCCATTGAAGTATGAAAATGCCTAGAGAAAGTAGAAATTTTGTGGTTTACATGTTTCTTTAGTAAGAAAATGAAGACAACAAGGATGTCAGACCAATGAAGAGAAAGTATCTTGGTATATTTGTATAATAACACAGACGATATACAAAATTGTGTTAATTACAAAAAAATTAATTAATGAGGTCATACAATGAAACTATGAGAACAAGTAAAATAAATAAGAGTAAGATGATAGACTAGTATATCAGAGAACCAATTTGGATTCATGCAAGGGCGGTCGATCATGGAAGTTATACATCTCTTAAGGAGACTTATTGACAACTATCAGGAAAGAAAATAAGATTTGCATATGCTGTTTATCGACCCTGAGAAGGCTTATGATAGGGTTCCAAGAGGGATCTTATGGAGAATCTTAGAAAACAAAGATGTAAATGTATCATATATTGACATAATCAAAGATATGTATACAAATTCAGTGACGAGGGTGATGACATCTGGAGGATTATCACATGAATTCTCTATCATTGTTGGCTTATATCAAGGGTCAGCTTTAAGCCCCTATCTCTTTACCCTTATCTTAGATGAGCTAACCATATATATTCAACAAGCTTTACCTTAGTGTTTATTGTTTATAGATGATATTGTTTTGGTCGATGAGACATGCAAGAGTGTAAATGTGAAACTTGAATTTTGGCGGGTCACTTTAGAAAAGAAGGTTTTAGGATGAGCAGGGCAAGACAAAGTACATGGAGCTTAAATTTTGCATTGCAAGAAGGACAAATGACTTAGCTATTAAGTTGGGTGATCAAGACATTTTACGCTGTGAGTGCTTTAAATATTTGGGATTGATAGTTCAAAAAGATGGAGATGTAGATAAAGATGTGATACATAGAATCCAAGCAGGTTGGTTGTAGTGGAGAGGCGCGTCAGAGATCTTATGTGATCGTAAAGTACCATTAAAACTTAAAGGAAAGTTTTACCGTACTGCAATTAGATCTGCGATGATCTATGGTTTTCAGTGTTGGGCAATGAATTGTGTACATGAGCAAAAATGGGAGTTTCAGGGATGAGAATGCTTAGGTGGATGTGTCGACACGCAAGGCGGGATAAAATTATAAATGAATGTCTCAGGGATAAGACATGAGTGACACCAATTGCAGTGAAGATGCGAGAAGCTCGACGAAGATGGTTTGGACACGTACACAGGAGACCATTAGAGTCACATGTTAGGCGTTGTGAGTATTTAGTCACTAGGCATGTTAAACGTGGGAGGCGTGGACCAATAAAGACTTGGAATGAAACTATAAAGAAAGACATGATGTACAGAATTAGTGAGATTGTGACTAAAGATAGGGAACAATGGAGACAAAGGATCCATATAGCCGACCCTTTATAGTGGGATAAAGGTTTGAGTGTTGTTGTATATATACTTTTTTGTAAATATGTACAATTGTACACATAATGTATGTTTATAAAATATACACGTAATTTACGTTTATAAATTATACAAGAAAGAAACGTCGCTGATAGTAAACAACATGAAAAACACTAAATGAGAGCGAGACAAGAAGGTAGGCTCAGAGAGATGCACAAAACGAAGCACGAAACAAAATATTATTGATCGGTCATTTCAAAGAAATGAAAATAATTAATACTTTCACCGATATATCAACCGCGGGATACCGATATATCGGTCGATATTTCCAATAAACAACATTTTTGTTTAAATACTGATCTCGTGGCGTTTCATCCCCAAAACTTTATGTTGGCTGACATATCTGACTTGCCAGCAGCATTTACAACACTGTTCCAAGACGATGTACATGGAGGCTATAAGATACTTGTGTGCTCCTCGAGGTGGAATTCGACGACATCCAAGCGGGCTTTGGCCATAACGCGAGAAAGGGCCATGCACGGGCTCGATGTCTCGCTGTTCTAGATTGGATAGGGGAGGTGGCGGATGTGAGGGTGGATGTGATGCCGTGAAGCCGCGGTTGGTGGCATAGTGATGTGTCAACGACAGCAGAAGCAGTACCTTAGATCAATAAAAGATCGTTGTGGGAGAGTCGACAACAGCTGGTAGGCTAGAAGATGCATGAATGCTACTGGAGAGGATCAATCAAAGGAGAGTGGCTGAAGAAGGGCGTGCACTTGCACATGAGCTCAACAATTCTTGTGGCTCGGTTGTTGGAGACTTGGAGGGCGTCGAGCCCGCCGATAGGGCTCTTGGACGGGTCGAGCTATGCGCCTAATTGCGGATAGATGAAATTGGCAGGCGGCGGGTGGATCGGCGCCAACCCAAACCCACACTCATACTGCGTCAAGCAAGAATTGATCGATGTGGAGTCCCCAATGGCGAAGGTCTGGCGAAAATTGCTAGGTGAAACCAATGTCACATGATGGGAATTTTAGGGTTTCCTATCAATAAGAGAAGGAGAAGATAGGACCTGGAGACATTCTTTGTAGCCATAGGCTCCAACTTTTCATTCACCCAAGATTTATCCTAATATAAGATGACTAGAATATTTAAACCCACCGTGGGCACTAGAGTAATAAAACTTGAATAAAAATATGCAGGAATATAAATGCTGAAAGGTAACTTATGCCTCCTAAGCACATAGTTGTCAAGGCGCGCGCCTAGGTGCGCCTGAGGCGCCGGGCGCAGCCCGCCGTGCCTCAGCACAACTAAGGCGTACGATGTGCCCCAGGCGCGCCTCAGGCGCGCCCAGGCGCGCGCCTTACAGGCTCCCAGGTGAGCCAAAGGTGCGCCCGGGCCTTTCAAGGTATTTTTTTTAATTTATTTTTGATATGGGCAAAAACATGATCTTAGACGCGCCCGAGACACCCTCTAGGCGCACCTGGGCGCCCAATTCGCTCAATTTTCTTTTCCCCCCATTTTTGCGCCTCACGTGTCTCAGGCGCGCGCCTGCGCCTTGCGCCTAGGCTTCAGAGGCCCTTTGCGCCTCGGTGCGCCTTGCGCCTTTGATAACTTAGCTAAGCATCATCGCTCACCCGTGTTGTACGCCTAGAACAGATCCGCTAAGCACTCGTCACGGCTTCTCTATCTCGTGCGCCAACGTCGATGCCCATCCTCTATGCCAGTGTTGGTTGGCCTGAAATTTTGATTGGTTTATAAATTATCCGGTAACAGTTATTTGTTTATAATAAAATAAATGGAAATATAATTTTATTAATTTAATTCATGGTTTTGTTAATCTATTGATATAATTGTTCGTAATTAATATTTTGTATACATAATTGTGTAATGTGCTTATTGTCCTCTTGAAATTTTTCGAAACTAGCTATTATTATTAAAATACTACTTGTTTACATATTACATTTCATCTTTTTAATTATAGCTTGCTTTTTGTGTATATATTTTTCAATACTTGTTTTCCTTGAATATTAAAACCAAAAAGTTAAACACAAGATATGGATACAGAAACAAAATGAAAACAAAGCCATATATAGTTATATGGTGATTGCTACCTGGTATGCTTGGTTATTTCTTTCCCTTGGAAATATTTTGGTATTCAGCATAAAGTATTACTTACAAACCATTATTGAATAGTCTTGGACTTAGAGAGTATGTATATATTATTCATCTTTTTTACACCGTTGCGACCTCAGCAACATTTTCATGGTTTTTATTCCTTATATTCCATTTGGAAATTATTAATGTTGCTCATTTCTTTTGATAGGTTGTGCCTCAGCAACATTTTCATGGTTTTTATTCCTTATATTCCATTTGGAAACTATTAATGTTGCTCATTTCTTTTGATAGGTGGTTCTCTGTTTCTTTTCGATCGGAAGGTGTTAAGATACTTCAGGAAGGATGGTCATAATTGGAGGAAGAAGAAAGATGGGAAGACTATTAAAGAGGCACACGAGAGGCTTAAAGTAATGCAAACATGCCTTATACTTGCTATATTTTTGTTATAGTGCACATATTTTTTTTGTCTACATCTATCTGATTAGACCGATTTCTTAAGATTAGTGATGTGAGATGCTAACCATTGTTCTGGATTTCACGAGTTGAGGGTGTTGAAACCGGAAACCGGCTTCTGTGGTGTTCGGACCCTTAAAAAGGGGTGACCACACACTTACTTCTTCTAGTAAACTTGCTTGACCGAGAACTTAGGACTCGAGACTGACCCAAGACTCCAGCACGGAGGTCCCACCACACACCCGGAAAATCTTAGAGCGCTTCCCCTCCTTAGCCCATGCTGGAGCCTTGGGTCAGTCTCGAGTCCTAAGTTCTTGGTCAAGCAAATTTACTAGGAGAAGTAAGTGTGCGGTCACCCCTTTTTAAGGGTCCGAACTCCGCAGAAGCCGGTTTCCAGTTTCAACAGAGGGTTCCTACAAATTTTGTTTCTAAAATTAGGGTAGTCCATGGCACAAATTCGTTTAAAATGGAATAATTTCCAAATTATAATTAATACTAAACAAGTTACTATTGACACTAGAAATCTCCATGCTTACTGATATAGGGTAGGGTAAGGGGTGCACAATCCAAGACTACTAGGGGGGAATGCGGACTTGACACGCCAACCCCTATTCTATATGCAATGCTTCCGTTGATGACAACTACAAATTAATACGAGCAATAATAATAATTAACCTGAGCAACAATATTTAAAGGAGAAAAGAGCATTCAGTTTAGCAAAACATTTAATGGTTTTCCTCCGCTCGGATGGCCAAGGAAAAACGCGCGGCAAATGTGTCCCACCTGCAAATCACAAGCAATTCAAGAGCGAGCTATCCATAGACAGTTTATCTAGGCAAGCATAAGATCCAACTGATAATAATAATGTTGAAAATTAATTGTCCAGTACAACAAGTGGCTCACCGAGAAGAGGGCTATCCAAGGCAGTGGAGATTTCAGAGAAGGAAGCACTTTGGCGGCGATCCGAGGTGGAAGCGGAGGAGGGACGACGAAGGCGTCGACTGAATCCGACCGTGGAGAACGGATTCGAGCTACGAATGAGGGTATCCAGTGGTTTATAATCGGATCCGGCTGCGGGAGAGTCGATCTGGTGGTTTGGGAGCAGATTAGGGCGGTGAGGGGGTAGATCGTGGGAAAGGGGGCTGCTGGTGGATCCACCGAAGAGGGATGAGCTGCGGATGGCTGGCGGCAGTGGGGTTGCATAGGGAGGGCTGGATCTGTAGGAGTAGTGGCAGGTGGATAGGAAACGAGCTTTGAGAGGGGTGCCGACTGCAGGGAGGGGATTAAGTTGGCGGGCTGATAGATGGCTCCATGGAAGGGAAGAATAGGGGCGCCAACAGTAGGGAGTGGTGCGGGTGGCGGGCTGATTGGTGGCTCCACGGAAGGGAAGGTAGGGGCGGCGGGAGGCTGGAAGCAGCGGGAGGCTACAGGGGACCGGTGGCTGCTATGGGAGACTATGAAGGTGGCGGTAGAGGGATTAGAGGTGGGGAAAGGAGGATATGGTTGGGTAGTACACTACCTTGGGGAGAAAGATGAGCGCCTTGGAGTTGTCATCTAGGGTTCCACGGAGTCAGCACCGTGGGGTGATCGCGGGATTCCGGATTGAAATCTCCAAAATCTGCAGTTGCCCTAAACAGCCCCCTAACACTCAATTTATAATGAAAAGAAAACTAGAGCATCCCGCCATCGACGACTATGATTGTTCGGAGGTGGGGTTACCCGTATACATCACAATAAATGCAAAAATAACAATACTATATGAAATCGAATCGGAATGCGGTTCCAGACTCATCCGCGGAGTCGGATTGGCGATCCGATCAATTCCTCCTGCGCGAGTACACGAACGTGGGTCCCACCTTGCGGCGAACCCCCCTGGTGCATCCTCCGATGGATCCCCATCACCTACCTAGCCGCTAAACATAATTTCTAACTCAAATCATTTTCAAATGTTTGTTGTAATAAATGACAAAATGTGCCTTTCCTTCTGGGGAGCATTCTACACATCTTCTCCACAAAAGGGTGAGTTCTCATACCTCCCTACTTTTACTTATGTTTAATGCAAGTCATTTCATACCTTAAGACCTTTGGGACGTATGAAAACAAATAGCCACACCTTTTCTACTACATTATTTATACCTGCATGATACCTCTAGGGCATTCAAGCCAACTGGTGGTGTGGTTGGGGAGGAATAGAGAAGAAGATAGAGAGACGTAGAGAGATATTAATGGAAGATCTGTTTGGCTACCCATAGACTCAAATTGTATTATCAAGCACACAATATTGAAGAAATACAACAATACTTGAGCCGAAACATTAAGAGGCAAACTTGTAATTAATTGCAAATTAAATAGCTAGTGCGAAAAATATAATAGACGTGGTTTTGTCAGTTGTCGTTCACATCCATCATTGCTCTGCCCTTCCTCACAGTGTTCAATGTGTAAACCCTTGATGTTGATGTACGGTAGGGTGTGTAGTGGACTCCTAGAATGCACACTAGTGGTGAGTGAGGGTTGACTCCCGATTTTCTGATGACTCAATGCGTGCACTACTTGCAGTTAAGTGCTAATAATTAACACAAACAATTAAATAGCATAATTAACAGGACATCAATTCATAAACAAAAGAAGTATTTTCTTTTAAGCTTAAGTCGGTGTCTTTCCTCCGCATGGAGGGCCACAAACAAGCATGCAGTAAATCAATCCTTCTTGCAGTTAGAGATTTATCAAGGAGAAAACATTATAGTGAACTGAAAACTCAGACAAACATGTAATAAACAAACCACAACAATGTCTTACAACCGTCACCCAATACAAAACACAACACAAAATATTAGGGCTACTGCAATAAGAGTAGATTTGAGCGTTGGAGTGCTAATAAGGGGCTTCGGTGGAAGGTGGATTGGATCGGGTAAGGGGAAGGCTGAGAGGGTTGGATCGGAGAGATGGGTGGCTGGATCTGGGCTGGAATGCCCAGATCTAGGAAGATTTGATGTGAACTAGGGGTTTTTAGGGTGGTTCCACGAGGTGGGGGATGACGACAACAGATAGGGGAAAAGGGGCAGTTGGATCTGGGCTATAATGCCCAGATTCAGGTAAATCCAGGTGGGGAGTGGTGTTAGGAGGTGGCTCCACGGGATTGGGGGCAGCGGTAGTACAACTGGAGGGTGCGGGCTAGAAATGGGGGGGGGGAGGCTGGAAACAGGGCGGGGAAGGGCTGCCGACAAGTTTTGGGCGGTAAAGTGGGGCGGCAACCTGATGGGGAGGGGGCATACAACAAAGTAAAGGGGCAACTGTTTGTGGGGTGAGGCTGGAGGGAGATTAAAGTGGTGCGGCTGGCGGGACAACAGACTAGTGGGGTGGAAAAGGGAGGGGGAAACGCAAGGATACAAGGATCTTACCAGAGGAGTCATCACCAAAGGGTTCCACGGAGTCGGCACCGTGGAGGGATCACCAAAAATGAGGAAGAAGCTATCCAAATTTCAGCAATGAATCAAAAGTGCAACCCTAACATCTATTTATAAGAACTAATTAGCACACCCAAAATCAATGATTGTGATTGACCGATGGTTTTGGGGCCATAAGTACGTGAAATAATGTCCAAAAATAATAAAGTTATATATGAAAAAACATCGGAACGGCGAACCGGACACATCCACGGTGGCGGATCGCTGATTCGATCAAGTCCGCCTGCATGAATAAACAAAGGTGGGGTCCCCCTTGCGCTGAGTCACGCCAGATAGTCCCCCATTAGATGTGCTAGTGTCTGCTTCTCCACCGTTTGGGATGGGCTCTGTAACAATACCCCTATCCGCAAAATTTGCTTTATCCTCGAGAAAAAACTCAAAACATTGACGGTGGTTGTCATCACAGTCTAACCACGTGGCATTGGACGAAGGATGATGCTTCTACGTCAAGAGAATTTGGTCTATGCATAGCCCCCAGTTCCGGGACTCATGCGATCTATGATGGAATCTAGAACATAAATGAGCGAGGTGTTGTGATCTCTTCCATTTGGTTTCCCACTGGCCACTACATGCTTTATTTGAGATATGTGAAAGGATGTGACTCCTTGCTAGGAGGTGCAGACGGTAAGCTACTTCACCTACACAATCCTTGACTGAAAACAAACCATGGAAGTGGGCAGACAACTTTGGATGGGCGTGGTTGGCCATCAGACCCATGATATAGCTGAATTTTTGAATAAACACGATGTCTTTAACTTTGAAGTGAACTTCACGCTGGGATTTGTTTGCATGAGTACTATATTTTATTGAGATCCATGTGGATAAAACTTGAGTTGTCGAAGGATCTTATCACATTCATTAAATTGGGTAGCGAGTGCCTCAACTTAGCACTTGTCCAGTAAGTGGTAGTGTGTGGAAAGAGGTGGGTGCCCATAGACCACTTGAAAGGGCATTGTGCCATCCACATAATGGAAAGAGGTGTTGTATGAATATTTAGATCATCTAATCCATTGGCCCAATCAGAGGGGAGGTGCTGGTAATTCTAAAAAGTAGAGGGAATGTCCCTATAATTATGCAAAGTCGCAAGGTAGTTTTTCGTAATTATTCATATATATACATATGTATGTTTATTATTTAGTGACAAGGGAAATGACCCCTCTTTATAGTATAGTTCCATGCAATACTACCACATTATGGATGTATGATAAGTCCTTAATAATATAACACCTATTCTAATAGTATTAGCCATTGCAGTTTTTTTTTAAAACCATGGCAGACAACCTTAATGTTAGGGGCATTCAATGTTTTCCTCCGTAATTTGCATATTCGCAAATGTTACTTCATATCTGGGAAAAGCAGAATCGGGTTCTTTTGCTGATATAAACAGTAGTAATCGCTGCTTCTCATTTTGCTCGTTCAACTGCTCTAGATAATCCACTAAGCTCGAGCACATCGACCTTATCTTTTGTATAATTAAACCTAGATGCACTTGATTTTAGCCACCAAATGTATTCCGTGTTCAGAAGTTACTGGTCTATTAAGTGTTATATGCAAGCATTATTGTTAGGCTAAATTTTCAGTTACTCTCATTCACAATATTAGCACAACTTATTATCTTTTATAGAAATTATGAAAATTTGTTAATAATCAAATTTTTTCAACTTTTTCTATCTTGAAGGCTGATAGTGTTGATGTCCTGCATTGCTATTATGCCCATGGAGAGGAGAATGAAAACTTCCAAAGGCGCACTTATTGGATGTTGGAAGAGTAAGAGCATAAGTTATATGTTTTGTTATGATGTTTTATAATTATTATCATCATCAATAAACTTATCCCACTATTTTAGGTCAGTTCATTTCGTCTATTTTGACATGATTTTTATGATTAATTGTTAACTTCACATCAACCTTCAATCTTTCTCATTCGGGATAGAGATTGTCAGTCTACGAAGCACAGATACGTCAAAAATAGGGCCGTACCCATACCGGGAACGTTTCTGGTACGAATATGTGTACCGCACGCCCCGGTTCGGTATAATCGCGATTTTAGGTTATTAGGTTTCATTTGCTCCCGATCCCGTGCCGCTCCCATCTCGCTCCCGATCCCCGCTCCCCGCTCCCGTCCCGCTCCCGATCCCCGCTGCCGGCGATCCCCGCCGATCCCTGCTGATCCCTGTTGCCGGCGATCCCTGCTGCCGACGATAACTGTAAGTTCGTTCGTTCGTTCTTCTTCTTCTTCTTTCGTACTTCTTCTTCTGTACTTCTTCTTCTTCTGTACTTTCTGTGCTTCTTCTTCTTCTATACTTTCTGTACTTCTTCTTCTGTACTTTTTCTGTACTTCTTCTGTAGTTCAATTAGTTAGTTCAAATTAATTTGTGAATGTGATGTTAGTTCGTGAATATTAAATACTGTATTATAGTTCAATTAATTTGTTAGTGAATGTGATAGTTCATGTCTGTTAGTGAGTTAGTTCATTCCTGTATTATAGTTCATTACTATTCAGTAATTTGTGAATACTAAATAATGTTCATTTCAATTTTTTTCCTATTTAGCAAATATGTCTCAATCACAATCTCCTATTAGTGTCATTGGTTCAACTTCTATCTCAGCAACAAGTAGATTTATTTCTGATGATGCAAGTAGGGATGATAATGCGCCACTTGGAGATTATGTATCTCTTGTCCATAGTAGAGAAGTTGGTGGCGGAAACAGAAAATGAAAATGCAATTTTTGTGAGATAGATTTCAGTGGCTCGTATTGTAGAGTAATCTACGCTTATTATCGAGGAGAAACGAAATCTATAGTCAAGGAAGAAGTAGAATGTGGGATATAAGAGGAGATGCATGGGCAAATACTTTTGATGGAGTTGACATGCTTACGGTTGTCAACTTGTCTTTAGGTGAGCCAGAAATTGAAGATGCTTTGATCTCCAACAATATGGAGGAAGATGAAAAAAATGAGTGATGAACATCATTTTATTTGAAATAATTATGAATAACTTATGTCTAAGTACTTCATGTTATATTGCATTAGTTATTGACTTGTACTTCAATTGATTATTTATGCTTCATGTTTTATTATTTTGAGATTTATAATTGTATTTGTGATATATGCATATATTTATTCAATTTAATACAACGTATCCCGTCGTACCCGTATCATTGATTTTTAAATTTTGCCGTACCGGATACGTATCGTACCCGGTACCCGTACCCGTGCTTCCTAGCTGTCAGTGATATGAATGGCTAATCAAACTTCAATAGATAACATATTCAAATAACAATTATTGGCAATATATATTGTTGAAGATATTAATATTTAGGTATTTATGTGTGTTTGGGGGTTTTGTCCCACACCATAGTTTTAGGTTTATGAGTCCTTTGTAGCCCTATAAATTACCTCCTTGAGGGATGAATATATTGCATCTTCTATTATTTACACATGATATCGGAGCGGGAATCAAATCCGTCAAATTTTTCGTCGCGCTAATTTGTTGGTGACCTAAGGATCTCGGTAGCTTCCTCTTTGATTTACGCCACTTCCTCTCGTTCTCGTCGGGGAGTCCTGCTTCGAGATCGATTTCTGATTCCGTCAACGGGAGACCTTCTATCCCCTCGACGAGGTGAGTTTCTCTGCTGATTCCATCGAGCTCCTGTTCCCCACAATCCCGTCACTTCTCACCTTCGTTTTTGTCGTCATCTGCGTCGTTGATTTCGTAGTCGAGTGTGGCTGTTGTGTTTGTCCTCCTTATCGATGGCTGCTTCCATTGTTGGTTGGTCGTCTCTTGCTCTCTTCATCGCAGATCCCGCTGCCCTCTTCATCGACGGTTCTGTCGATGGTAGTTCTCGCCTCTGCCGTCTCCCTTCTTCTTCGTGCGATCGAGCAACCTCTGTTAGCTCCTTCCATCTTCCAGAACAGGCTCGCCATTGCTCGTTGTCACTAATCTCGTCGAGATCCTCCTCCGCTGCTCAGGTCGTGCTTCTCATCTGCTATTCCTGTCAACAACTTTCTCCGGTGATTCTTGCTGCTCCAGATCTGCTCCCAGTCTGGCCAATCTCTTTTTCCTTCTGGTGACAATGGCTCCTCTTGTGTCGAGCTCCTCTCTTTCTTGTCGGGCTCCCTCTTCTGCTCGCCGCTGCTTGAGTCTTCTGCTCTTCGCTGCTTGAGTCTTCTGCTCTCCGCTGCTTGAGCCCTGCTAGCCACAACGTAATCCCTTTGCTCGCACCTGCTTGAGCCCTCTGCTCGCACCTTCTTGAGTCTTCTGCTCTTCGCTACTTGCACCTAGTCTTTCAAAAAGACCGGGCCCGGGGAGCCCGCTCGGGCCCGACCCGGAAGTAGCCCGACTAAGCCCAACCCGGGAAAAGCCCAGGCCAAGGCCGGACTTGGGGGCCTTACAGTTCCCCCATATCAGCTGGTTGCCCGGTCCGGTGCCCGGGCCAGTCCCGGCAAAGCCTGGGCGCCGGGCCTATCCTGGGCCCGACACCTGGGCCCGCGGGAAATCCCGCCAGCTGGCGGAATTTTCTATTGGAAATCCCGCCAGAGGCGGGATTTATGCGGGAATGAAATCCTGCCGGGATTAGGCGGGATTTTAATCCCGCCTAAATAGGCAGGATTAAAATCCCGGCTAAATAGGCGGGATTAAAATCCCGTCTAATCCGGGCGGGATTAAAATCCCTCCTAATCCGGGCGGGATTAAAATCCCGCCTATTTAGGAGGGATTAAAATCCTGCCTAATCCAAAAATAGGCCGGCCCCGACCCGTCTCGGCCCGGGCCGGCCAGAGAGGGCCTTATCAGGCCCTCTCTTGCTTATCAGACCCTCTCTTTGAGAGAAAGCCCGAGCCTGACTCAAACTGTGGCCCGAGCCGAGCCCGTTTAGGAAAAAACCCGGGCCCGATCAGCCCGGTCCTAGCCCGACCCAATCGGACTTTTTGAACACGACTACTTGTACCCATGCTTTGCTCACTGCATCTTGAGCATGTTCTCGCCGACAGGCTTTATCCATAGTTGTTTACCTTGTTATTCTGTTCATATGTCGTCTATTTCTTGTGTTTTGTTCGTGTTATATGCCTTCTTGCATGTGTTCCTCGTAAGGGGGGGGGGGTGTTCGTGACGAGGGCGACTTAGATGACATTTTCCCGACTTTTGCCTTAGTCATACACAACCTCCATGCATATTTTGTGTGCTGTTTATATCTCCCCAGTTTCTCTCGTAAGTCGGCTTGTGGAACCAACGTCGTGTGGCTTGTCCCTGATTGGATTAGCCCCGGTGACATGTAGTTTGGCCCTGATGGATTATGTTTTGTTCCACATAGCATACTACCATTACCTTTCCTTTTATGATGTTTTCAAGCTGGAGATTTCCCCTCCAGATTGAGGGGGAGTGTTGAAGATATTGATATTTAGGTATTCATGCGTGTTTGGGGTTTTGTCCCAGACCATAGATTTAGGTTTAAGAGTCTTTTGTAGCCCTATAAATTAACCTACTGAGGGATGAATATATTGAACCTTCTATTTCCATTTTATTCTTTCTACATATATAATTATACAAAATAATCCTATAGTATATTTACATACTAATAATATAAACAATAATAATATTTGTCACCCATAGTGAGTCCAACATAACAAAATAAAAGTTGGAAGCAGCTCATATGTTGCAAACGGTTCTAACATAAGCCATATTGATAATGCCAATGACAACCACGAGTCAGAGGAAAGTTGCTTTGACAACACGCAGGCCAAAGTAACAAGCTTAGGAGGGGATGGCAAGCTCCTGTGACTATTTCTCCACCTTTGAATTTCTTATATTCAGAATTTCTTACCATTATTTTGTCAGGCTTTGAATTATATTTGGGACTTCATATTACTGAGTGCATGATTAGGCTTGTCATTTACTGTTTCCTATCTTTTTGAGTACTTTCTTCAAGGATTTGAACATATTATTTCAAACCGAAGTGGCCATGGGCTCCCATGCACATTGCATGGCCGACAGTGGTAGTATTTCACTTATCATAGGTTTTCCTCTTGCTCAATGCTCGGTGATTGAAGTACTTTCAACCACGGTTTCCGCCCATATGAAAACATTTTTTAAATACTTTTTTACTTCATTTTATTTCTTGTATTTTTATTTATGCTATAGTACTTGCATAAATGGGAGTTGCGGAGATGAGAATGCTTAGGTGGATGTGTGGACACACGAGATTGGATAAAATTAGGAATGAAAGTATCAGGGATAAGACATGGGTAGCACCAATTGCAGAGAAGATGCGAGTAGCTCGTCTAAGATGGTTTGGACACGTACAAAGGAGACCATTAGAGGCACCTGTTAGGTGTTGTGAGAGTCTAGTCACTAGTCATGTTAAACGAGGGATGGGTAGACCAATAAAGACTTGGATTGAAACTGTATGGAAAGACATGGTGTACTTAGGCATTAGTGAGATTATGACAAAAGATAGGGCACAATGGCGATAAAGGATCCATATAGCCGACTCCACTATAGTGGGATAAAAGCTTGAGTGTTGTTGTATAGTACTTGCATGCTATACGTATCATGTATTAATTCACACACACATATATATTTATATAATATTTATATTATAATACTTGCATTCTATATGTTTCTTATATAATATTGATTTTTACATCATTTGATTGAGAAATTATGGCGCCTTCATTAGTGAGATAATGCGTGACGTCAAAGCTTTCTACCCATTCCATCAGTTAACTGCTACATCTTCCTCTCCTCTATTGTCTAGAACCACCACCAATCATTTTTCTGCACAGTTGGCCACTTGTCCACCTTCTCTTCCAAACAATTATGGCCACCAGTTTCGACTCCATACACCATCGAGCCTCTCTCCTGCCCGAGCAACTCCATATCCTCGCACAATCGACACCCCCATCCTCTCGAAAACCTCTGGCTACTTTTAAGTCATGCCGACCACCTCCAAGCATAGTGTTGCCAACCGGCCTTCTTCTACGTCTCTCTCCCACTTCGAGCAACACCTCCCTACTCTCTTCCCCATGTCTATACGGACACAACCATCTTCTCGCTTCACAATCTAGCTTCGCTCCCTCTGCATTACTCACTGTTTGCTGCCTCCAAGTGTAGCACGACTAGTGGTGTTCAAAAAGATCGGGCCCGGAAAGCCTGCCCGGCCACGGCTTGGAGAAGCCTGACCCGGGTTTGAGGGCCTTACCGGACCCCCATATTAGCCGGTTGCCCTGCCCGATGTTCGGGCCGGGCCGGGCAAAGCCCTGGCGTCGGGCCTAGCCTGGGCCCGACACCCGGGCTAGCGAGAAACACCGCCTCCTCCCGCCAGCGATTTCTTGATGGAAATTTAGGCGGGATTAAAATCCAGCCTAATCCCGGCGGGATTTTCATCCCGCCTGTTGGTAGATCAGGTCGGCTCAGTCCCGGCCCGGGCCGGCCTGATGGGCCTTATCGGGCCCTTTTTCCAGAGGGGGACCAAGCCCGGTCCGGCCCGGCTCAAGACGGGCCCTGGCCGAGCTTGGTTGGCAAAAAGTCTGGGCCCGATCGGCCCGGTCCCAGCCCGGCCCGATCGGTCTTTTTGGACATGACTAAGCACGACCGACCAACCAATCCACACCACCCGAGCAACTCTTCATTCACCTCCAGCGAGCCACCGAACTCCTCCCCCTTTCAACTTTGGCAACCACCCCTCCAATTGTCACACCCAGACCCGGAAAGCTCAAATTAACAAGGTGGGAATGAAGGTATGTGCTAAGGGTCTTAATGAAGCGGACAATATTTCATGTTCAAAATTCATCATAGCTCAAATAAAATAAAGTGTCAGTCAACTCAAATAAAATAATACATCAATGAGATCCAAGGTTCATTGACATCAATTCTCGTATCAGTGTGACCACATATATTACTTCTCACATAATTCATCATAGGACTCATTTAAATCTCCGAATTATGATCTGTGGTTCAACTATACAAGCTACATTGTGTTTCATTTAATTATTTAATCAGTTGACCCTACCAAAATTAGTATCTACCTCCACGCCCACCTAATAGATATCCATCTCGTACCACTATTTATCCATTTCTCATCTGATGACTAGCAAAGTGACCCATCTTGTGGAGAAAATAAATAATTTTTTTACTCTCTTCAAGATATCAGGGTGCATTTGAAACACATCCTAGATATCAGTCAATGAGGGCTGAGATATATGTTGATGAAAATCTAGAGGTGGATGCTCTTGGAAATGGCATAACTATGGACAGTGATCCCTGTGAAACAACGACCGTGGCAATTGTAGCAATTGAGCACATAAATGCATGTACAGTAAGGGTCATTGCTCCCAGTGATGATGTGGCTACAGTAATCAAATAATGTAGAAATTGATATAGAAGCAATTTGATCCCTTACCAATCTTGTGTTGTTGTGTTGGTATTAGTTGACAGAGAGTCGTTCATCCTACATTCTATTACTGTGCTCACGCTTATAAAGTTTTATATGTATCATTAGTACTAATCATACACTAAATAAGCTTTATATGGAATGTACATGCTATATCTATCCAAGTCTATTCGTGCATACATATAATAAACATATCACTTAATTCAAGATATCTAATTATGATTCTCACATTTATTATAAGCCTTCACCTAGTTACCCTCACATCATAAAATTCTTGTGTAATCATCAAACAAATAAAGGGCATTCATTTATTTAACATTCATAAGCATCTTAATCATTAAGTATGTTTCCCAAAACCTGATATAATTTTATCGATTAAAGCCTTTGTTGCTTAGCACGAAGGATGTTGGAGTGGTCGGATAGACGGGGATGAAATCAACAGAGGGTACAATGAAGCCAGAACCACAGTTGTCTAAGAGGGGCTTGCTCAGGAGAGAGCTTCGAAGATCTCATAAGTGGGACTAGGAATTATGTTTCTTTCATTGATAACCAAAGAAGACCCAAGGGGTACCTTAAATGGAACATACAAGGACATTTATGTAAATAACTCAACACTTGACCCTAACAAACACATAATGCAGAATGCATAGTAAAACTCGATGATAATAGGGTCCGAAGCCCATAACATCTCATCCGGTCTTCAAATCAAGCTTGTACTCAAGCTCACAATTTGATCGCCCAACTCTTTGATTTTCCGCCAAAACAACTCTTGGTATCGAGTTGCTGTAGCAGAGGCTGCATCAAGCGGCAAGACGTCAACGTGCTCTCCGATGGTAGAAAAGAGGGGATGAACGGGTAGAACAAGGGTGCCCGACGAGTGCAGACCGCCGCTGGTGATAGTAGCTCGAGCAGACAAAGAGTTGCTGCGATTAGAAATGACGACGCCGATTTGAGGACCGTCGGCGAAAGAAATGGATCTAGAGGAATCGGCAGAGCAGGTTGCCGCAAAGGAGGCGAAGAGATTGATGGAGGGGTAGGCAGAACAAGGGACGACAAAAGAGGCGGCAAAGCGACGACGACTGCAGGGCTATTGGCGGCGGGGGAACGAGCTACGACGGAAAGACGTCTGTCGGATCATTAAGTTTATGGAGGAATGAGGTCATGTTGTCCTGACGACATGTTTCATCGTCTTGAAATCACGCGTTCATGGATGTCATAAAGTTTTGCATGACTTCCTGGATAGTAGTCGGAAGATTGGCCGAGTCCCCCATACTTTCGTCAATTAATTAAAAGGAGATTGTTGAAATGAACCGGTCTGGACTGGAGGTTGCATGATCCAGGGACATGAGGGAGCGTTGCTGCACGAGGGGGGGGGGGGGGGGTGCTCGAGAAGGTAAGGAATACGGCTCAAGGAGAATGCAAACATCTGGTAGTGCCTTCCCCTTACGTGTGTTCAGGAGATTGGCACGGGTCGTTGGTCCAGAATCGCAAGATGTCGCCGAACCCACCGCATGTCGTGCACGCGCCGGAAGTGTTCAGCCGTTGTGGCCATCACCTTCCGGATTTGATCCTCCATCCTCGCCAGTCGGCCCTCCAAGCCCATACTCGACCGCATTCCGACGAGCCCGTCGTGATGAAATTGTTGACGGTGCTCAATCATTGCAACTCGCCTTTCCAACTCATTGATTATATGGAAGAGGGACTCCGCGTTGGCCAACCGCTCTCCGAGCTCCTCCATCTTGGTAGCTTGTACCTCTAGCACAACAATATGACGATGTGGCTCACAGATAGAAAGTTGATCAAGTCGGGCCTCCAGATTCATGTATGCTCGACAACTCTTCTCCCAATACTCACAAGTGAGGAGATTGACGACGTCAATGAAGGCAGCCCCCGGAATAGAAGCGTGATCTGCAAAGAAGAGACATATACCAGCCCAATCAGCCACAACCTCAGCAGAAGAAAAGCGATCATGAATGAGCAAGAAGACTACCGGGTCGAGTAGTGTCAGCCCTCATCTTGTGGTGGGGACTACGGGATCACATGTGGCAGGAGGACTGCGACGAGCATGATCTCGCTGCCTAGTTGAAGAGCCCCCGTGCCGATCCCTGTCTTGCAGAGCAGAGCGAGGTGGCGACGTCCCTTGCGACCTCGGAATATAAGGAATGTTCCTCCTACCACGATCGTCAAATTGCCGACCTCCTACTCGCAGCGCGAAGAAGCCCGACGAGGTCTCGACCCGGCGACCCCCCGACCTTGCGACTTCTAGTAGACCTCTGCCGGGGCAGTAAAGACCGACGACCGAGGTTGCGGCGGAGGGGGATTACTTTCTAGAAGTTGCGACTTCTTGGGAGTATTTCTCTTGTCGCCTGGGGCGGGAATTCGCTCCTCCTGTGACGTCGCAAGGGATCCAAGTTGAGCCAAACTTGTGGGCGAGATCGTGGAGCGTGTAGAGCTTCAAGGATGACCCCGAGAGTAGATCACAAGGGAGGCACCGACAAAGGCTCTTCCAAGGGGGGCAGATTATCTACGGGATCAAAGAAGATTGTCAACAAGCGAGGCAAAATAACGACAACTAGGAGTTCGCGACTACGAGGACCCTACCTTGCGTAGATGCGAGATCGGGTTGAACCTGCGCCTGGGACCCAAGGAGGTGCGCCGCAAGGGCGACCTCCGCCGTAGGGCAAGGCGACTTCAGAGCCGGTTGATCCCCTTCACCGCCCAGGACTATTTGTTCGAGCACCCTCTGGGCACTCGAAGGGACCTCATGATCAGCATTCAGCTCGACGACATTCCCGGTGGTTGGTGGCAGGTTGTTCTTCTTGGAGGCAAGGGTTTTCTTCTTCAACGACTTCTTTTTTGGCAGAGGAAGCTCGATAACATCGTCGCCGCTTCGAAGCCTTAGGCTCCAGGAATCTCACCAACTCGGCCATACTCGCCTTATATACTTCCTCAGCAGTCAGCGACATCCCGTGCGAGTTCAGAAAGTATGTCTGAAAAATGAGCCACCCTTATTTATAGAGGTCAGGAGCCAGCGAGAGACCGCAAGTAGTCCAGATACTCGTCCAAGGCAGCTCGCCGAATAAGGGTTGGATGTTTCTTTCCAAGCTCCCAAGGTCGCTCGTTGAGGGTGGGCCCAATCATGGCAGAAGTCAGAGTCAACAGGTCAAGACAAAAGTCAAAGTCAGGTCAAGACAGAAGTCAAAGTCAGCATTCAAGAGCAGAAGAATACCCGGGCGAGTATGACGAGTATCCCTCACATACTCGCCAGGTGGATGACTAAGGTAGATACTCGCCCAAACCAGACGAGTTTCTTCAGTGGTAGCATCGTCGCCAGGTAGGGGTTGGGTTATAAATAAAGCCCCCCACCCTTTGGATTTGCCTATAAATAGGACCCCAGGGGTACAAGAAAAAAAAACTTTTTGCATGAGCTTTTGGATCCTTCTATCAAAGACTTGAGCCGTGAGACAGTGATCGTCTCCCTTGGTCACCATCTTCAGATAATCACCAAGTTAGTCTCACCCTTGTACTCTGCTCGACCATTCTTGGTTGTGCAGAGGAAGCTTTTTTAAGCATTCGAGTACGTGGTGAGACCTCCCTGCCGCGGCACCTGGGTTCCTCTTAGTGTTCCCTCTATTTCTGTGTCCTTACCCGTTAAGCCGTCAAGCCTAACCGCTGGACATGTAACCTTAGGCTGCATTGATCTGAATTTTGTAGTAGAGAATTTTTTCGGTTTCAACAATAATAGTGGATACGCAGTGATTCAATTGCAAGAGGTTCAACAGTGAAATAAATACATTTTGTAACTTTCCTGTAGATTTACTTGCGCATGCGATGAGTATTTGCTTACTATCTGGAGAAACTCTCTTCCTTTAGTATTTTCATTTAACAAGAATTAATAGCAACTTGAAAAGTATGCTGCGGTATCGACAATTTATATGTGACGCTGTTGATATTCTGGTCAATTTTAAGTCATTTTACCTGCTTGAAAATTATTGATCAGTTTTTTTTTTTACTTCAGGGCCTTAATGCACATTGTTCTTGTACATTATCTGGAGGTGAAGGTCAGAATCCGTTCTCTATTTCATCTATTCAATGTGTTCTTGTTTCATATTTTGAGATATAAGCTACAATAATCATTAATCCAGTTTTTTGCGGAACTAGTTGCATTTTTTCTCCTTTCTTAGTTCCCCTCGGTGAATTGTATTGTTAATTGAACTTGATTTTTTGTATGCATAATTTCCTAGAAGTAATTTTATACCAATACATCAAGCTTAAACAGGATGAATGTTGCTTTTTATTCATTAATTTGTCCTGTTATGTGCCAATGCACTTGTGATTGAATATGCATAGTAGAATTGATTCCTCACTGGAATGCATGCAATTTTATGTGCTAATTTTCAATTATCTAGATGGATGCGACAATTTATATGATGAAATCTGTTACGGTTGTGCATGCCGATGGGGCACGCACACGCAGTCGAGACGCCGGGGCGAGGACACATACGGGAGAAGACGATGATGGGTCCGAGAGGAGGAGAGTCCGAAGATGCGCCGCCGACATGATTATTTTATTCGCATGATGTTATGTTATTTCCGATTGTGTACTTTTTATTTTCGCATTGTTTTTCATTATCCGCACTCCGCGCCTATAAAGGGGCATGTTGTACTCTTTTTTTGTATTCTTGGATTAATGGAAAATTAAGGTTGCTCTCTAAGGATTTCGTTTCGTTCCCTCCTTCCTCTTCCTCACCTCCACCGGCTTAGGCGACCTCGACGCCATTCTGGGAGTGGTTTGGCTCCGCATGTTCGGCGATATATGCGTCAATTGGGAGACTATGTCCATGCAGTTCCTACACGAGGGCCAGCCATGTCGCCTAGATGGTGACTCTGCCCTCCTACGCCCTCCGATCTCCCTCTGCACGACCCAGCGGACCACAAACATCGGCCTCTCTGCGGGGTTGTGGGCCCTCTCGGGCCCATACGATGTGGCTTGCCCTTTCCCGACGGACCACCAAGAGCCTTCTACTGCGCTCGCCGACGTCATCCAGCCTCCGATAGGATTGCCACCTGCCCAACCGGTTCTGCTAGTCCAGAAGAAAGACGACAGTTGGCGCCGTTCTATCTCGCCAAGCTACTTGATCACCACTACCACCTTCCGGGGGACTCTGGCTCGCAAGTGGTCCTTATTGCTGGGTCTCACCGTCGGGAGTCTGAAGCTACGAGGCCGCCTCAAGATCACTTCTGTCGCCAGTCCTCCGACTACTGCCTCGGGGGCAAGACATATTTTCCAGACGGCGGCATTGTTACGATTGTGCATGCCGAGTTGCCGACGGGGCATGCACACGCGGTCGAGATGTCGGGGCGAGGCCATAGACGGAGGAAGACGATGATGGGTCCAAGAGGAGGAGAGTCCGAAGATGCGCCGACGACATGATTATTTTATTTGCATGCTGTTATGTTATTTCCGATTGTGTACTTTTTATTTTCTCATTATTTTTCATTACCCGCACCCCGCGCCTATAAATTGTTGTGTTGTACTCTTTTTCTGTATTCTTGGATGAATGGAAAATTAGGGTTGCTCCCTAAGGATTTCGTCTTGTTCCCTCCTCATTTCTCTTCCTCACCTCCGCCAGCCCTCCCCCTCAACGGATTCCTCTTGGGTTCGTATCAAAATCGAAATGATATTTCATGGATCTATCTAACATTGTAGATTTTTTTCCGCAAAAAGGGTAAATTAACTAATTATGTTTTGTTTTTTTCTTGCACAAAATTATCACCAAAAATTGTCATCCTGAGTGATTAACAGACACATTTAAACATGATGACTACTGATTATGTGGCGTGCTAATGCTTGTAAAGGCTTGGCAGGCATTCAAATGTTGTTTACTACTTTCTGTATCCATACTTTGTCACTAATTCAGTAATGATTGTTATTAGTTGATGAGATATTCCTATGTGCACGTTTCTCTTGTGAATGCGTATTTTCAAAAAACAAACTGACCTTACCCTTTTCCAAAAATAGAACTTCAACAATTGACATGGGCAAAGTACATTTCAAATGCGATTAAGCAACACAAATAAAATTTTTAAAATATGCTTTGATTTGGCTATTTTGGTGAGGATTATTTGTATAAAATATATGATAAATCTCTATGGTGGCACTTTGGTGACTGCTAGAAGGATCTAGTCCTATTAATTATGAAGAGGAATACTGGAAGGATTAGATATGCAAAGAAACAAAAGGAAAAACGTGAATAGAAGAGAAGGTAACTATTGAAGAGTATAAGCAGGTGAGGTGAAATATTGTTAGTGTTGACTTAGCATACATTTAGAAAAATGCTTTGTGACACCTATAGAAAATTTGGGTGGGAGGGTTTAAGTGTTTTGTTTGCTGTCATCCATATCCCAACTTTTCGTGGTCGGTTGTATTTATTTCATTTGCTTTGACCAGGTTTCACTATTGGCTAGTGTGGGGAAAACCTCAAACTTGTATATACTTTCTCAGTAATCAAATACAAGGTATGAATACACATTTATAGGAGGGAGAAAGAGAGAAGAGATCCTTATACATGATATGGGACTAATGCGCAGAGAAGAAGAAAAATAAATAAATGGGCTCCAACATGGGCCTCTTTACATGTGCTTTTCCAACACTCCCCCGCAAGCTGGAGCGTACAAGTCGTAGACACCCATCTTGAACAGGAACTGATAAAATAGGGTACTAGGTAGGGCCTTTGTGAGGATATCAACAACTTGTTCGGTACCCGGAACATGCTTCAATTCTATCTTCTTCATTTGAACTTTCTCCCGGATAAAGTGACAATCCACTTCAATATGTTTCGTTCTTTCATGGAAGATCAGATTCTTTGCTATGTGTTTAGCCGTTTGGCTGTCACATAACAAGATCACAGATGAGAAGAGTTTTACTCATAGATTGGCGAGGAGACTTTCAAGCCATGTAAGCTCAGAGACAACCGATGCCATCAATCGATATTCTGCTTCAGCTGAGGATCGAGCAACCACGACTTGTTTCTTACTCCGCCAGGTAGCACGATGACCTCCAAAATAGATACAAAAACCACTGGTTGACCGTCAATCATACAAGAAACAAGCATAGTCTGCATCAGAATACACAACCAACGTTGGAGTAGAGGATGATGTTTTGTATACCAGCCCTTGACCCAGAGCTGTTTTAAGATATTTTAGTATGCGTTCAACGGCTTGAAGATGAGATATTCGAGTATCTTGCATAAACCGACTGACCACCCCAACAATAAAGGATATATCCGGTTTTGGGACCGTTAGGTAGATCAATTTTCCAACAAGTTGTTGATAGTATTTCAGATTTTGGAGAGGAAGATCCGTATCGGAAGTATGTGCACATAGCTTATGATTTGCATCCATTGGAGTAGTAGTGAGCTTGCATCCAGAGTAGCCAACATCTTGAAGGAGATCCAGACAGTACTTCCGTTGGGAAAGGACAAGTCCATCCGGACGTCTCACAATCTTAAGACCAAGGAAGTATCGAAGATGCCCCAGATCTTTTGTTTGAAAGATGGAGTTAAGGTGCTGTTTGACCGCTTGGATTCCCTTTGAATCGTCTCCAGTGATTAAGATGTCATCAACATATACTAACAAAAGAACTGTTCCTATTGCCCGATGTCAAGTGAACAAAGAGAAGTCTGCTGAGGTCCGAGAAAAGCCGACTTCCCGAAGGACCCAAACTGCCTTACTGAACCTGTCGAACCATGATCGAGGGGATTGTTTGAGACCTTATATGGACTTCTTAAGATGGAAAACTCGGGACTCCCCCGTGGTCTCAAACCCGAGAGGTTGCTAATGGTGTTGAGCTTGGCTACTGGATAGAATGTTTCCTCATAATCGAGACCTTGCTGTTGGGTGAAGACACAAGCCACCAGGCGGGCCTTCAGACGGCCAATTGTCCCATCAGGAGTATGTTTGATGACAAAGACCCATTTGCACCCAACAGGTGTCTGACCGGTAGGTAGAGGTAGCAGATTCCATGTTTGGTTGGCTCATAGAGCAGTCATTTCTTCTTTCATGGCCGCCCGCCAGCCAGGATGTTGGAGAGCCTCCTGCACAGAGTTAGGTACAAAAATCGAGGATAATGAAGTGACAAAAGTTTGAAGTCGTGGGGATAGGCAATGTAAGGATGCATAATTCGCCATGTGATGAACGGTGGATTCTGGTGCCGGACCAGTAGGTCGCAGAGCGTCAGAGGTCGAAGCCGACTGCATTGGGCAGCGGATCCAGAATGGCGACGTGTGTAAACATGTATAAGAGGCAGCTTGGAAAGTTTGGGAGCCTGGTCAGGAATTTTTGGTGGTGGAGTGGTAACGAGAATGAGAGATCGTAGGACGGGTGGTGGTAGAGGTGTTGGATCAGGAGTAGAGAAGAAAAGAAGATCCTCCTGAAAGGTAACATCAGCAAAAACAGTCACCTTACGGGTCGCAAGAGAATAACATACGTAGCCTTTCTGACTTCGAGAATAGCCAACGAAGATGTGTTTGGCCGCCCGGGGATCCAACTTTTCTGTGGATGGAGCAAGAATGTGAACATAGCAAGTACAATCAAGATGCGGAGTGTGAGAGAGAATGACAGAGTAGAGGGGAACAAAAGGCTGAACGGAGTGACATTATGGAGTATGAGGGATGAGAGACGGTTAATTAGATAACATGCCGTCGAAAACGCAAAGTTCTAATACGCTTTGGGAACCTATGTTTGAAGCATGAAAAAGCGTGCAACATCGAGCAGATGTTGATTCTTACGTTCAACGACCCCGTTTTGTTTGGGGGGTATGTGCACATGATGTTTGGTGAATGACCCCAAATTCAGAGCAAAGGTTCGCAAATTCATGACTAGTGTATTCACGAGCATTATCAGTGCGAAGAGTTTTGATGTTCGTGGAGCATTGCGTGCAGGTCTCAAGGAGAAATTCCCGAAAGACACGATGAAGCTCGGAGCGATCACGATGTAAATATAGCCACGTCATCCGAGAATAATCATCAATAAAAGTTAAAAAATAGCGATACCCAGAAATGCTAGTGATTTTGTATGAACCTCAAATATCGGAGTGTATTAAAATAAAATGAGCAGAGCTCCGAGTACAATGAGATGAAAAAGATGAACATGGTTGTTTGCCGAAAATACAAGATTCGCACTGAAAAGGAGGAAAAGATACATCTGGTAGAGCCTTCTGGAGGACTGGTAAAGGGGCATGCCCAAGACGCCGATGCCAATCGACGGAGGCGACAGAAGAGAGGATTGTGAGAGAGTCATTAAGAAGGTAGAACCCGTTCAGCAGTCGTCCCTTACCAATGATATTTCGCGTCTGTCGATCTTGTATCAGAAAAGAAGATGTAAAAGTTACAGAACAATTTAAATCAGCAGTGAGCCGACCAACAAAAAACGAGTGACAGATGGGTCGTTGGCTGCAACAATGACAAGTCGACGAGGAGGAAGCCCATGCTTGCGGTAGCAAGTGGCCTCAAGGTGTCCGTCCTTACCGCAGAAGGAACACTTAGGTCGTGGCCGGCCTCCCCGACCTCTGTCCCGAGAACCAGAAAGTCCCCCACGAGCAGGAGGAGGGAGAGGCAGCAAGGGCACAGAAGTCTGCTGAAGAAGGGTCGGTGACGGAGGTCCAGAACTGTCAGGAGGTGGTGAAACCTTGAGCAACATAGAACACACATCCGATAGTAACAGAGTAGTAACAGAGGAGAGGATCTGAGCCCAAACGCTCTGAAGATGAGGCGGGACACGAGCCATCATCATGACAACATCGACGATTTCTTTTTGAGCACGTTGGGCAGCAAGATCCATCGTAGGAGGTTGATGTTGAATCCAGGCTTCAACCAAAGTCTTGGCCCGCGCAACAAAGGAGGTGAGGTTGGCGGCCCCTCCAACGTCAAGAGTCTGAAGATTAGTGATGATGTCATACAGGTGCCAGAGACTATCTTTGTCGGAATAAAGAGAATGAAGCTCATCACACATCGCCTTAGCCGTTTCGTTATAGATGACCATGCAATAAGGTTTGCCATCAAGGGAGTTGATGAGCCACGTTTAAACTCGACCATCGTTGCGCAACCAGTCTTCAGTAGGAGCTGCGAAAACAACTTGGGTCGAGTGATATAGAAAACCTTTGGACTGAAGAACACGGCGAACAGAGAGCACCCACTCCACGAAGTTCTTCTTCCCGGCTAAAGAAATAGTAGTGATCCGCAATTCATCCCGGAGTTTAGGGGTCAGGTCCGGGCTGTCTGCAGGAGAGGAAGCCCCCTGTCCGGTAGAATCAAAAGAAGACCCCATGTCCAGGCGGTCAGAAGGCTAGATCTGTGGCAAGAAGACCAGCGGCTAGAGAGGAGACCGCGCGAGCAGATTTGGCTATTAGAACAGCAAGCAGAAAGAAGCCGCACGATAAACCGCGCAAGAATACTGCACGGTCTCGGTGACAACACACCAGCGACAAGGAAAGAAGAGGGCACAACCAAAATGCGGAGCGGTTAGAGAGGAGAAGCCGCCGCGACTGGAGAACAGGAGAAGCCACACGGTCTCAGTGACTACACACCAGCGGCAAGGAAAGAAGAGGCCGTGACTAAAATGCGGAGCGGTTAGAGAGGAGAAGCCGCCGCGACTAGAGAACTGGAGAAGCCGCACGGTCACGGTGACAACATACCAGCGACAAGGAATATGCCGCGACCAACATGCGAAGCCTGCAGCAGAGAGGAGAAACCGCATCGATTAGAGAAGTCGCAGCGACCAAGCAGCGAAGAAACTGCGCGAGAAGACTGCACGGTCACAGTGACAACACACCAGCGACAAGGAAAGAAGCCGCGACCAAGATGCGGAGCCCGCAGCGGTTAGAGAAGCCGCAACGACCAACAGAGTCGCAGTGAGAAGAGAGAGAGAGAGAGAGTACTGCAACCAGAATGCAGGTAGAAAGAGAGAGCGACGAGAAGGCGCGGACTTGGCGGCAAGGCGAGTAACCAGGAAGAAACCGCGCGGTTAGATGGGAAAGGGGAAAGGGCCCCACCGGAGAGAGAGAGTTATAAAAGGGCCAAGAGGAAGATGAAGATGGTGAACGGGAGGTGGAGCCACGAGAGAGAGAGCTCGAGGAGCGGTTAGAATGGACGTAACCGCACAGGAGGCAGCGGTTAGAGACGGGCTAAACCGCACAGGAAGCCGCGGTTAGAAAAAGGCTTAACCGCACAGGAAGCCGCGGTTAGAAAAAAGATTAACCGCTCGGAGGACCGATTTCTCTCTGATACCATGCGGAGAAACCTCAAACTTGTATATACTTTCTCAATAATCAAATACAAGGTATGGATACACATTTATAGGAGGGAGAAAGAGAGAAGAGATCCCTATACATGATGTGGGACTAATGAGGAGAGAAGAAGAAAAATAAATAAATGGGCTCCAACATGGATCTCTTTACATGAGCTTTTCCAACAACTAGCAACTTAAAATCATCTCTCAACCTTTTTCATCCGGTCTAGGGACTAGCAATGGCCTAGATAACTAATCAAACTTAAATAAACAAGGTATTCAAAAAAAAGTACCAGTAAGATACATTGTTTTGCACCATAATCAAACTATGTATTTAATAACCAATAATATATAGACTATTTTATATTTTATAGTAGATGTACTTAAAAATAATAAATTAATCAAAACAGATCGTTGTAAAGAGAATTGAAATATAGAACAGTCACAATAAACATTATCTTAAACTTTTTAAATAGTACACCCCACTCAGAAGATCATTAGATAATAAATCATACTGTAAAATTGATGCATGTAATCAAGAAAGGAAAAACCTATCATTGTAAGGAATTAGAACTCACTAATATCCATCTCTGAGCCCTTCAAAATTTTCCTGCATAGCATCCCAAATTTTTTGCGAACTAGCATGAATAATGTGAGTGGATTGAAGGAAAAGATTCGTGCTAAATAATCTATAGAAATGGAAACATATAGAACATTATTAGAATAGCTTGAGCAGATTGACTACATAAGTGATTTTAAATGTCAAACCATGATACCACAATGGATCCAATTTATGATATCAGGGACAAAATTCTAAAACAGCACTCTGTGTCCTCATTTATCATATAAAGTTGATATTGGGACATATTTGTTTGATAAAGGACCTAAGTGTAGGCGTGGATGTAAACTGCTTCTCAGTTAAATAAATTTCTTTTCACCTGAGGTATTTTCCTTGCTTGGAGCACATGATATTGTAGGCAAATTACATTATTATTTTTCTTCTTCATAAAAGATTTGGAATTTTATGTTATCCTATTAAGAGTGTAAAAATGTTATTGTGTTGGGTGCAATGCACGAGATGAAAATTTTAGATTTTAAAATTATAGATAGACATGTACATCTACGATTAGAAGATGCATGTTACGATTGCGTGCACAACGGCCCGTTATCTTAATTTCAGCATTAATTGTTTTTTGTTATCCGCACCCCCTCATGTTTATAAGAGGAGGAGACTACCTTATTTTTGTATGCTTTTGGATGTTGGGAATTTAGGGTTACTCTCTAACTATCTTCTTCCTCTACTCATCCCCTTCGTCTCCTCCCCTCCTCTGGCTCCCTCCTCCCATAGTCATTCTTCTCGATTGTAATACTTCGTTCGTAATCTAATACCTAGTCCGTATCATTTGGTATGACTTGCCGCTCTGCCCGCAACAACGCCGCCGGAGATGCCTTTGCTCGGCCTCACCCTGTTCGACATCGTCCAGTTTCCTTATCGCCGCGTCGTCCCCGTCCGACACTGATTGCGTCGCCCCAGTTCCCGTGACATCGACTGCGTCGCCTAGTCGCGCTTCGCCCGCGTCGCTCAGCCCCGCTCGTCCGCGTCGCCCAGTCCTGCATCGCCATCCGCGTCGCTCGCCTCCCGCGACTTTGCCCGCGACTTCGCCCTGCTCTTGCATCGCCCTCGATATCGTCGGCCGTCCATGACCCGCTCAACCCGGTTGCATCCCGACAACCCCGCCGACCCCATGGACAACGACGCCATCGCCGTCGCTTCGACGCACATGACCAAACCATCGCCTCTCTCCACTCCTCCCTTTCCGCCATCCTAACTCGCCTCCCTTGTGGCGCCGGCCTCTGCCTCTGCGGCGGAATCTTCCGCAGCGGCGTCTATCTTAGGGCGACCCCCGGCAGTTGACGCTCCACCGGCTGCTCCGCTACCGCTGCCCCTGGCAAGTCGCCCCGTCCTCTCTCTCGACATTCCGTCCTTCACCGGCGTAGACCCGATGGGGTGGATTGCCAAGGCGGAACAATATTTCGACCCACACTCCACTCTGGAGCAGGACAAAGTCACCCACGTCTTCGTCGGATATGATGGCTCGGCTCTTCATTGGTCGCGTTGGCTCCTCCAGTCCAACCCCGCCCTTACTTGGGCATATTTGAAGCAAGAAATGATTGGCTGTTACGACTTCCGCTACACCGGCTACGCTATCGAGCGTCTGTGCGGCGTGCGGCAATCGACCTCCTTGGAGGAATACATTGATGAGTTTGTTACGTTGGTGACCCACGTTCCGGGCCTTCCGCCGGATCACTACCTTGCCTTCTTCATGCAAGGCCTCCCCACTATCCGCTCCCGCCTCCGCATGCACAATCCGCGGATGATCTCCGATGCTCTCGACTTGTCCCGCTTGGTCGAGGCCGACATCTACCCTCGGCCACCCGTTCCGCTGGCGGGCCTTCTGCAGGGTCGACCACCGGCAGTCCCGCCACGACCAGGACATGAGGATCAACGCCCTGGACGCCCTCCGCCCCAGCACCTCTCCTACAACGAGTACAATGACCTTCGCAGCAGGGGACTGTGCTTCTGTTGCCGCCAGCCATACTCCCCTACGCACGTTTGTGCCGTCAAAGAGTTCCTCGCCATCATCGGCGACTGTGACCCGGAAGTCACCTGGGAGGACTTCGCGTCTCTCGAGAACCCCTGGGGGGCCGGCCCCTCAGGCACTGTTGCCGCCACGGACCGTCCGCCTCCAGCTCACTGACCACTGCCTTGAGGTCAAGACAGTTTTTCCAGACGCCGACAATGTTACGATTGCGCGCACGCCGGCCCGTTATCTTAATTTCAGCATTAATTGTTTTTTGTTATCCGCACCCCCTCATGTTTATAAGAGGGGGAGACTATCTTATTTTTGTATGCTTTTGGATGTTGGGAATTTAGGGTGGCTCCCTAACTATCTTCTTCCTCTCCTCATCCCCTTCGTCTCCTCCCCTCCTCCGGCTCCCTCCTCCCATAGCCATTCTTATCGATTGTAATACTTCGTTCATAATCTAATACCTAATCCGTATCAATGCACCAATTGGACAGATAGATAAAATTTGCGTTGAAGGATTTTGTAGGATAAGGGGTAGGCCCATATTATCATAGATGAAGGTTGTTCAAGTTGATTTGTATAGTTTAGTTTATCACCCAAGACATTTCTCAACATGAGCAAATGGAAAATGTGGATTCACAAAGACGACCCCAAATTGCTAGGTTAAGGCTCTTGACGATGATGAAAATATGAATAAATCAAATATCGTATTGTGAACAAACAAAAGGATTTGTGTTGACTTGGCTCTTCTTCGAGATTATCAAGAATCATGAATATTGGTGGTGAATTATTCCTCCATGTTGCGCTTAAACATAAATAGTCATTTTTTTTAAAGATCTACATTGAAAGGAGAAAAAATTGTCGAAGTTTGAGAAACCAACTTATATAACAAGTGTAGGTATAATTGTTTTCTTTGGATAGCTTCATACTAGCGAGACCCAGTAAGTGAGCAGTTAAACATGAAGCTTGCACTTTTTTATATGCATCTTGCAGGGAGTCTATCAGAATTCATTTCAATGCATGTTTCTTTTGTTCTTTTACCCTCTCTATCAGAATTAGTTTCTTTCTTATTTGATGACCTTTCATAAATTTTAAGAAGTATAATCATTCGTTTTTTTCTTTTAACTCACTTATTTCTTGAATACTTTTCATAAATCATATCAATCTAAATTGACTGTTTTCGAGTTGCCCATATACCATTCTATGACATTCTGTGTTGTTGTGTGGTTTAGTAAGTTCTTACCTTTTGCAACTATGCTTGCTTATTATAATTGTTTTTTAATCTAACTTTTAGGAGCTTATATTGTTTTACTTTTATGAAATGCCTTCAAATTTTGGTTCCAAAACTATTTTCTCAGGGTAGTAAAACGAGCTTTAGTCGTGCCAGGGATGATGGTGAAATTGCATCAGTGACCCGTATGGACAGTTCTTACTGCACTAATTCTTCTACTAGCCAGAATAATCTTCATTCATCCCAAACCATGGAAACTGGAAGCCCAAGTAGCACTCAGACATCAGATTATGCAGACACGGAATCTGGTACAATTATCATCTGAATCGCCATAAGATATCATGTCATTTGTATCCTGGCTAAAGAAATTTAACTAGATAGCTCATGGTTATGGTTCTTCGCGTGTTGCTGATTCATATCGTTAATCACACACTCTCTTTCAGTGTATCTAAAGAGAAATTCGATTCAGCAGATTATCATCAAGGAAGATCCAGATACCACCCTTTCCCTGAGTTGCAACAGCATGTTGAAGGATCATTGACAGATGCTATTCTCTCAAACCACAATGTTGCCCTTCCTTCCGGAAGCAATCAATGTAAGATGCATCATTGTTCTTGCATGGCATTTGTTTTTTAGTGACTGACATGTGTCTAATTTCTTATATGATCATCAAGTGCTCCCTGATAAAGCAAACTCTGGTTACTATTCAGTTCCACAAGAGAGCACAACCAAAGAATATTATGAAGCAGACCGAGATTTACAGTTTAACAGGTCTAAAACTGTTTTTAGTGGAACTTCTTGGGAGGAAGTTATTAGGAATGGCAATGCAGGTTTCGAAAGTGTGTTTGAAGCAAGTGCTACTGGGCCAGGAAAAATCCCTTATCAAGATGATTTGGAATTTCGGGAGCTTCTTACAAATGAATTGATTTCCAAGCAAAAAGATGCTCAAGGAAATGATAAGGAAGAGTCCCTTGTTAATTATTCACAGGTCATTATGCATTCCTTTCATCTGGGTATATGTTTCCATTAATCATATTGTGCATCTTTCTTACTTCTATGTTTCTTTTAGTTAACTGAGTTGATATGCTTCTCAGTTTTCCTCTTTTATTTCCCTTTGCCTTGATTTTTAAGTTTCTTGTAGAAGATTTAGGTATGGTGGATGACAAAATAAAACAGGCGATGTCTGTGATCAACATTTTTAAACATCAGTTTTGTAATAATACTACAAGGAAAAAGTTTTATGATGTGTTGTTGTTATGGGTGTGCAAAAATAACTTAAGAACCGAGAACTGGACCGAAACCAAACCGAACTGAGTGGTTTGGGTCGGTTCTCATGGGTCTCGGTTCGGTTCCGGATCCACAAAACTTAGAACCGAGTAGTTCAATTCGGTTTTCTTTAAGATGAAATATTTGATTTTATAAATATTTTGTTTAAATATTAGGAATGCTTACATGTGTAAGGGTATGCAAAAAAAATTATGAAACCTGAGTAGAACTTGCAGTTCGCATCTGGTTCTATATCTTGGGTACATGGATCAGTTCCGTTTCCCAAAAGTCGGAACCGAACCCAAATATAACAGTTCTTGGTTTTGGTTGGAACCAATCCAAACCGACTCGAGTTGCACCCCTAATTGGTCTGCGAGAATAAGAATCTAAGTTTTATACTTTACTACTGGAATGAACACAAGACTTGCACATAGTGATGATGCACAAATACTTTAGAAGGGAGTTATTTCTATATTATATATGTTAGAATAGTAGTAATTTCTTATACTTATCAAGGTGAACAAACTCTTTTATGTTTATCATTATTTCATGCAGTTTAAGATTTAGATGACATGTGACAACAATCGTCGACTAGAAAAGATGCAACACCACCACCTAGTTTCACAACATTTTTAAATCCCGCCCGACACTTATATGAAGTAAATTAAGCAGCAGTAATAAAATTGGTACCATATCAGAAATACTAAAAAACACAGTAGTAACAAAATACTGGATCTAGGATTGAAGGAATATCTCAATATCGGAATCACAGAGCCAACTAAAAAGTAAAAGTGAACATATATGAGTACTATAATTACAATATAAGCCGGATACACCGAGTTCATACAAATCATGAGTCCATCACAAAACAAGAGGAGAAAGTTCTAATGAAAGACCCAGTAAAATTGCATAAAGACATTCAGTGGTTCATCCTAAGCAAAATTTCGACCTATGTTCCCTTAAAAGAAATGTCCAAAGACAGGGTTACCCCACTTGTGAGTATGAAAAACTCTTCCTCCCATTGACACTAAAATGACATAAGTAATACTTATATGATTATCTATAAATATTCAACAATTGAATCTATGAATCATGATTTCTAAGAAGGTAATTATATATGATTTTGAATAAAATAAATGTAATAACATAAATCAATGGTACGAACTAGGTATTGAAATACGAACGAGGTATTACAATCGTGAAGAATGGCTATGAGAGGGGGGGGGGGGCTGGAGGAGAGGAGATGAAGGGGATGAGGAGAGGAAGAAGATAGTTAGAGAGCAACCCTAAATTCCCAACATCCAAAACATGCCTATTGAGATAGTCTCCCCCCTCTTATATACATGAGGGGGGGATAACAACAAAACAATTAATGTTGAAATTAAGATAACGGGCCGGCGTGTGCGCAATCGTAACAATGCCGGCGTCTGGAAAAACTATCTTGACCTCAAGGCAGTGGTCAGTGAGCTGACGGCGAACGGTCCGTGGCGGCAACAGTGCCTGAGGGGTCGGCCCTCATGGGTTCCCGAGGGACTCGAAGTCCTCCCAGGTGACTTCCGGGTCACAGTCGCCGATGATGGAGTGGAACTCTTTGACGGCGCCAACGTGCGCAGGGGTGCATGGTTGGCGGCAACGGAAGCACAGACCCCTGCTGCGAAGGTCATTGTACTCGCTGTTGGAGAGGTGCTGGGGCGGAGGTCGTCCAGGGCGCTGATCCCAATGTCCTGGTTGTGGCGGGACTGTCGGTGGTCGACCCTGCAGAAGGCCCGCCAGCGGAACGGATGGCTGCGGGTAGATGTCGGCCTCGACCAAGCGGGCCAAGTCGAGAGCATCGGAGATCGTCCGCGGATTGTGCGTGCGGAGGCGGGAGCGGATAGTGGGGAGGAGGCCTTGCATGAATAAGACAAGGTAGTGATCCGACGGAAGGCCCGGAACTTACGTGACAAACTCATCAATGTATTCTTCCAAGGAGGCCGATTGCCACACGCCGCACAGACGCTCGATAGTGGAGCTGGTGTAGCGAAATTCGTAACGGCTAATCATTTCTTGCTTCAAATCCGCCCAAGTAAGGGCGTGGTTGGACTGGCGGAGCCAACGAGCCCAATGAAGAGCCGAGCCATCCAATCCGACGAAGATGTGTGCGACTTTGTCCTGCTCAAGAGTGGAGTGTAGGTCGAAATATTGTTCTGCCTTGGCGATACACCCCATCGGGTCGATACCGGCGAAGGACGGAATGTCGAGGGAGAGGGCAGTGCGGTTTTCCAGTGGCAGCGGTAGCGTAGCAGCCAGTGTATTATCAACCGCCGGGGGTCGCCCTAAGATAAACTCCGCCACGGAGGATTCCGCCGCCGAGGCGGTGGTCGGCGGTACCAGGGAGTCCAAGCGAGTGAGGATGGCGGAAAGGGAGGCGTGGGGAGAGGCGATGGATTGGTCCTGTGCGTCGAGGCAACGGGCGATGGCGTCGTTGTCCATGGGGTCAGCGGGGTTGTCGGGATGCAGGCGGGTGGAGCGGGTCATGGACGGTGGTGATTCCGAGCCGATGCAGGAGCAGGGCGACTGTGCGGGTGCTATCGCGGGCGATGTCGCGGCCGAAATCGCGGAAGCGGAGCGACGCGATGGTCGGCGATGCAGCAACTGGGCGTCGCGGGCGCAGGCGCGGGCGATGTCGCGGTCGAGCGCGCGATGCAGCCACTGGGCGAAGCGGGAGAGGGCAACGCAGGGCGATGTCGCGGGCTTCTCCGGCGGCGATGTTGCGGGCGGAGCGGCAGGTCGGACCAAGTGGTACGAACTAGGTATTGAAATACGAACGAGGTATTACAATCGATAAGAATGGCTATGGGATGAGGGAGCCGGAGGAGAGGAGGAGACAAAGGGGATGAGGAGAGGAAGAAGATAGTTAGGGAGCAACCCTAAATTCCCAACATCCAAAACATGCCTATTGAGATATTCTCCCCCCTCTTATATACATGAGGGGGGAGGGGGATAACAACAAAACAATTAATATTGAAATTAAGATAACGTGTCGGCGTGTGCGCAATCGTAACAATCAACATTTCTATAATTATATCATATTGAGTTATAATCATAATTGTACATTGTTGAAGTAACGAGATTTCCAAGTTCTGAGTTTATGTTTCATGGCTAACTGAGCACATTCTGGGTATTGAATCCATGACAGTTGGAGGTGCTCTGATCTGATGCGTTCTTTGCTCCGAACATGAACTCGCATCTAACTGCTTCCATACCCAAAAGAATGGGCCATTGAGCCCTGATGTGGCTCATATGGTCTATTGTGCCCCATGAGTATGATTGTGTGAGTACATCAAAAATGAGAGAAACACCTCTCATTCCCCTTGAATTAATCATGTACCGTTTTGTTTGATCATTCCATTATATCAATTGATGCCACTAATCCGAGGCTTATTATTTGTTTTACTCATTTATTTTCTCTCTAGCTTTATTTATCCCTTTTTATCTCATATGGTCTTATTGTAAGGAATACATTTTTATGTGATAACTAATATGCCGATTTATATTAAACTATTCGACACTTAACATGTAGTAGAAGATTATGTGAAATTCGGATTAATACACAATCTCACATAACCTAGGCAGTGAATCTATAAGTAGTGATATGTTTTGGCAAGGGGAAGAGAATTTCCGACCTCGGTGTTATGACGTTCATAAACACGGTGTGACAACGTGATTCTCTGGGTTAATTTAAATTCCACACAAATTATCCTTCCTCGCTTCAAGGGTTACTCTGAAATCCCAAAAACAACATTTAAGCGAAGTGAAGTATAAAGAATAACGACATAAAGTACATAAGGAGGCTGCCACATACTTATTAGGCACAGTTAACTTAGGTCAAGCGACAGACTACAGTTTTTGGTAAAGAGTGACTGAAACTTGATTGGAAGTTGGTGACAAGAAGATACAACTGAAGAGGCTCGCCGATAAAATAATCAGAGTAAATAAAGACCTCGACTGGGATGAAAGAGGAGGTTCAACGATTACCTGCTCAAAATTAATGAAAGGGGTCGATCATGGACAAAGATCAATGGGAAGACATTACTAAGACTCTTTGACTGAAAAGAGCGGGTCGTCGAAGACTCCCAGTGAGAGAGAGACGATCAACGTATTGAATCTATAGGAAGAAGCGAGCCCTAACCGCAAAATCCCGATCTCGTACGGCTTGCGCTGCTGATGAAAAAAAGGGGATTGTCGGTTTGGGAGATGGCTTTGCTTAAAAAGGAAAACTAAAATGCTCGTTCTTAAGTAGTAGGGCTTGACTTTAAACGCTCGATTTTTCCTATATTACAAAATCATCTCTCCTAGTAAAATTCTCATTAACTAAGGGTCTGTTTGGGGCAGCTATGACAGATTGAAAAGCTGCTGTCCGGATAGAGCTGTTTTGAAATAGATCTCTGGGGAGCAGTTTTGAAAAGCTGCAGAGTGTTTGAGTGTTCTGTGCAGAAGTGCGCTTTGAAGAGCGATTTTCTATTTTTAGCTGTTTGGAGAAACAACTTTTGGAAGCTGTTTTTTTTAAAAACTAAAATATATAAAAATAACAGGAGTCTTTTATATAGTTCTAGCAAATAGAAAAAAAAGGTATTGCAACATCCGACGACTCCTTTTTCCAATCCTTTCGATCACCTGTTCGAAAATAAATTGATATGAATCAAATTTTTGATATTTTTAACCCTTTAAATTTTTAGTAAGAGATGGATCGAACTTTTACCTGCGCGCACTGTATATCTCTTCGATAATGTTATCTCGTACTGTAGACATATGTTCTTCTCCAGCAGCATCACACATATCGCTTTCAATTTCATCCTCTGCCGCAGGTTCCTCAGCCTCTGAGGGAACGAAAGAAGACTCATCAGCATCACAAGCATTAAACTCAGGGTCCCAGCGAGAAGGATGTCTCCGAATGAAGTTATGTAAGGCCATTGTCGCTAGCACAATGGAACGCTGTTTCTTGAAGTTGTACTGTGGCATTTTGCTCAAAATGTGCCACTTTTTTCCACACTCCAAACGTTCGCTCGATCACACTGCGAAGAGATGAATGCGCCTTATTGAAATGTTCTTGCCTTCCTTGTACAGGCCGACTCCCACGGGCAAAGTCTGCCAAGTGATATCTTGTTTCTGGATACGGCTTCAAATAACCCATCTTTAACGGGTAACCAGCATCCACTAAATAATATTTACCTGCATTTATTTGGTTTGTTAAGCAGGTAAACATTATGAAATACAAACAATTTGAATGAATGTAAACATATTGATTAGTATACCTTGTGGGGGATGCGGAAAGTGCAATCTATCATCGGCCAATGCCCGTGCAAAGATGCGACTATCATGAGCAGATCCCTCCCATCCAGCCAGGGCAAATGTAAAACACATGTCAAAATCACAGACTGCCATTACATTTTGTGTCGTCGTGTCATGACGTCCTATATATCGTACTTGATCTTCTACGGGTATCCTCGCATCAACATGTGTACCGTCAATGACACCAACGCAATCCTTGAAAAATGGCATGTAACGAGGATCATACCTTATCTCAGCCGGAATCTCTCTGAACTGACGGTCAATAGGCTTTATAACATCAATTGAGAGTAACAAAAGAGATCTAAGCCCTTTCGAAAAATATCTACTTATTGTTTCGGTCGAGTGCTGGAACCATTCTTTCGTTAATCTAACGGAACCTCCTTGTGCTAAGATATACAATGTAATCCCTAGGACTTCTCTTGAAGACGTCCGCTGTGATCCTTGAAGTTCATCATCTGCTTCTAGTTTATGAAGTAATCTACGAAAATGCGTTTAGACTTTAGACATCCTAAATGCGTCATGAATTCTATCTGGATGTTCTTCTAGTAACTCTTTGATCCATTTCGCACCTGTTTGGGTAGATGTCATGCATGGGCGTGTGTATCGAACATTATAATTCATCCTCTCGATCGATGACATAACTACACTGCAATATTCTATATTTTGTCTCCGCTCTGGCGAAAGACTGGTTGAATCCCAGAATCTTCAGGGGAGGAGTCATGCTCTTCCATTATTAGTAGCTGCATTCAAAGCATCATAGAACATTTATCATATCTATATGAAGATGATAACAAAAAATCTATTATAGTTTTAGATCCAGTATTACTCAAAATAAAGTACGACATTAAAAAGTAAACATAAACATCATAGTGTTTTACATGCAAAACAGAAAAGGAGGTTTCGATCAAGGTAAGCTCGTATCACTGAGCCTCTTCTCGTACGCCTTCATAATCCACCAAACCCTCATATCTTCTGGGATACTCATGAAGATCTCCCTAGTGGTCTTGTCCCTGATGTGCTCGAGAGCAAAGTAATATAGATCCAGGTTTGCCCGTAGCTCTGGGCTGCTGGAAATCAACTCCACCACCTCTTTGACCGTGACAACTGGTGGAGGCTTCAATGCTAGAGTGGATTGATGTAAATCTGACATCAAAGAAAATGTCATTCCTTTGTTCTTCCCGATCTTCCTTCTTTTACTCGCCGAGGAGGACGCATTCCCAGGATGTGTTGTAGCTCCCCGAACTCTTCAGGTCCACCTTGATTGTTTTTCATGTTATATGCCACATCATCGTCTTCCAACTGGATCCTCCCCACATCCGATGACAAACTCCCAATTGAAGGAGCCCACGAGTCTTCTCCAGTTGCGACTACCTGACTGAACATAATATTCAATTTCTCCTCCAACTCAGGTGCAATACCTCCGCATCGAAATTTTTTCGCCGCTGGAACAACCTGTTGTAATCAATGTATCAATATTAAAATCTGTAAAAATAAGAACCTAATTTAATGAAATGAAACTTGAATTTGTTCAGATCTTCTCTGTCCACCATTCTTCTGATGCAACAATAGTTCTCTTCTCTGGATCCCAGCCTAAACCAGTCTCACCATGTTTCAGTTCCTTCCATAACTTCCAATCTTCTTCAAATGATCCCATTTATTTTTCATTTGCAATCGATCGTAACTTTTCCCTGTTCGTTCTTTAAACCCCGCAATCAGATTTTTCCACCCTTCTTTGCTAAAGTGGGTGGTTGACCGATTCCCCAAAACAATCTCTTTTATGCAGAGATCACAAAATAACGTCACTTCACCTGACTCCCAACTCGCTACGATTCCTCATTCCTTTGGTTTTACCATTATGCTATAAACTAATAAAATTAAAATAAGAATTACTAATCATACACATATACACAAAAAAGCCTAACACACACACACATACGTACACACACACATTCACACACACACATTCATACACCCACATAAACCAAAACAAACAAACAAAAAAAAACACACACACACACATATAGCACATACATTAACACAAACCAAAACAAACACAAAACACACACACACACATACATTCATGCACACACACACATATTCATAAACACAAACACACCACATACCCCCAAAAAAATCACACACACACACACATTCATATACACACATTCATACACACATTCATAAGCACATACGCACACACATTCATACACACACACATACACATTCATAAACACATACACACACATATTCACAAACACATACACACACAAAAAAAATAACACACACACACACACATACACACACATACACACACATAAAACCATACACACACAAAAAAAATAACACATACACACACACACACATTCATACGCACACACACACATTCATAAACACAAACACACACCACATACCCCAAAAAAATCACACATACACACACACACACATTCATACACACACACACACACATTCATAAACACACACACACACATATTCACAAACACATACACACACAAAAAAAAATAACACATACACACATACACACATACACACACACACATTCATACACACGCACACACACATATTCATAAACACATACACACACCACATACCCCCAAGAAAATCACACACACACACACACATCATGAGATACACCAATAAACACAAACATCATGAGATACACTAAAAATAAACAGAAACATGATGAGATACACCATGAGATACACCAAAAATAAAATCAGGTGGAGGAAATATACCTTGCAATGGAGAAGAAGATCCAGCTAGGGCAGAGGAATGTGGAGGAGGAGATCGGGTAAAGAAGCACAGCACGCCGAAGATCTGGAGCCGGAGATCTGGAGGCAGATCGGGAGGAGCCGGAGATCTGGAGCTCTGCGGGAAGGATGGATGACGCCGGAAATGGGCGGGAAGGCAGGTGACGCCGGTGATCTGGAGCTCTGCGGCTGGACGACGCAGGGGATTTGGACCTCTGCGGGAAGGTGCGCCGGAAATCGGCTGGAGGAGGCGCGACGGGATCGGGAGGAAGGATTTGGGAGAATCGCGCGTGGGAGAGAATAGGCGGAAAGGAGCGCGATTTTTCGGACGCCAGACGCTGTCCCAAACACGAAAAAGTGCCTATTGTGGTATCATAAAATTTCCCACTAATTGGTATTATTTAAATTATCGACTAATACAAAAAAATAACCGTAAAGAGTGTAGATACCTTGATTGGGCGATGACATTGATAAAAATTACTCGCGATCAGACCCTGAAAAATGAGAAGATGCGTAAATTTTGGATGTTACAAGAGATTGGAAACTTCTCATTTCCTTCTGAACAGCATGCAGTAGCTGCACAAAGTGATAAATTGACGAGAGAGGAGATCAGAGAAGAGTTTGACTAAGTTTTCAAAGGAGCCATAATTAATGGCATAGAGGATAGGGACTTTAAAAGATTGAAACTACAACGCTTGCATTGCGATTGATTGAGGTTTGATTCCGTCTGGTGATTCAGTTGTAATCAAAGGAGTTGATTCTTTCCAGAGAAGAGGTTGATTGTGTAGTTGGAGAAGAGATGAAGCGGTGGTTGTCTCTTTCCAGAGTGGTAGATGGCTATGTAGTTGGAAGAAAGGGAAGGAGTGGCTATTGTTTCTTTCCAATGTAGGAGAAGGTTTTGTAGTATGACAAAGATCTGTAGTGAGTCATTTCCATCACAGTTGTTTCCATTCACAAATTCAACTAGTTCACTGAATTGCATTGGTTGTAACTGATGTTGTTTACACAATTGACCAACCAAATGGTGAAGGGGTTGGAAAATTAGTCCATAGAAAAATGTGGTGATGATGTGCTTGGAAAGTAAGGAAAGTGAAGTCTTGTATGATAGGGATCATGCCATCTACACGACGATCAGAGCCGTCCATTTTATGTAGATTGACGATCCAAGATGTTTAGTTATTTTTCTGTATTTATTTCATGTATTTTAAGAGCCGTCATGATCGGAGAATCATGACCATTCATGATGACCCCGTAGTCTATAAATAGAGATAGAAGGTTCAATTGGAAGGCATTGAAAGTCGGAGTGAAGAAGAAATCCTCCTTTCGATCACTCAGTGCCGAAGCCGGAAAATCCGAGTGTCGAAGTTTGGAAGTTATCTCCTCCTCATCCCCTCCACCACCCAGTGTGATTGCCGGAAAATATTTCCGGCCACCTACGTCAAACCACCACCACCTCCACAAAATTCCTTACATTTTTCGTTTTCTGGCGACCACCGGCCACTACCACCACCTCCGGCCAGCCACCGCCGGCCAGCCACCGCCCCCTCTACCAACATAACTTCCATAACTAGCTCCCCACTACCTCCACTAGCCACTTCCCCATTTCCCCATTTTCCTCAACCTAAATTTTAAGCCCACTCCTAAAATTACTCCCATCACTCATTCCCCACTCTTCACATAATTCCCTCTATAACTCCCATTTCCAGTATTTGGACAGCCATTCCCTCCCACTTCTGGAAACTGTAACCTGCAATCCCCACTAAAATAACTGCTCCCTCCATCTCCTAAATACCAGGCGCTGTTTCCACTACCCGCAAATCCACATTCTTCATTCCCGTAACTGGTCCAACCTCCCTTTTTCCCTCCAGGTCCATCCTGAGTCTGTCCTATTCTGCCTGAATTTCACTCCAAAACAGTTTCTGGAATTTAATTCTAAGATCTGGAAATTCATCCCTTTCCCCTCAAATTCCCCTCCGACTCCTACAACCCTCGTTACTCATCCCCTCCTCCACTAGCCTTCATTCAACCCCCCTACAACGTACACAATTCCCACTCCCACGCAGTCCAAACACCATCCAGTCCTCAACTCATGCCCCCGTCATCGTACTTACAGAAATCCCAATTCAGCACTCAAACCGCCACGTGCAGCCCTCCAAAGCTTCTTTGACAGTCCATATTCAACTTCAGCCACTGAAAACCTCAGGTTTCTCCACTTTCCTGCAGCCAACCACCAATTCCAGCTTTTGATCTTTGCTGTCCAGCAGCCTTCATCATCATTTGGAGCCTAGAATTCGGTGCCTACTTCAATTCCAGTCCTGGGAAAACCCTCCAAGCCCTCTACTACATAGTTGTGTAAGGTTTCTAGATTGTGGTCACTTATGTTATGTTGAAATTAGTGTTCTTTTCACTACTCTAGTGATATTTGTTTGTAACCATTGTCTCCAAACTTTTGTGGCTTTGTATGTCCTTATTAAATGTACTCTAATTATGTACCCTCTCTCATCTATACAACTTCTTTTGTTTTCTTTTATTAAGCTTTGACTACTGTGGTTTATCTCATAGTTCGATTTATAAATGAAAATTATTGCAAGTTTAAAATTCGTCGGGCTCATAATGTTACATGTAGAGTCCACCCATTATCCCCCTTTATAGGACCGTTCTGCGTCAATGTAACTATGAAACATCCAGATGGATCAACCCATGAAGGTATCAAGTGACACGTAATGGATGCCATTTGGTGAGTGCTTTGTTGGATACCATGAAACCAAGGGTTTCATATTTAGTTTAACATTGCATAACGGTGAAGCCTGTTTGGAATCACCATGCAGTCTATTCAGGGAGAAACAATATTAGACGTGTGTATGGCATTTCTCGGGATTTAAATCAGTGAAATGTGTAATAAAATTGGAACCACCCGCTTTGCAGGATTAATTGAAACATTGAATTTTTTCTTCCCATCAGGTATAATGTTAGATGATATAGCAAGTAGAATTCTTGGCGATGATGATATTTTTGGATAGTTTGAGACCTGAAGTTAGCGTTGTTCGTTTCCAAATCTTAGGGGATGTGCCAGTGACCCCCATGGGTGAGGTCTTCTAAAGGATTTTGATGGCCACTCGTGAGGATTACATAAATATCTGTTTTTCAATGCCAAGCCCTCCTATTTTACATGACGCTTTGTTAGAGAACAGATTGGAGGAAGTAGAAAATGTTGTAAAGAAAATCATGGGAATTCCATGGAGCTTGGGTGTGGCAAGTCCCAATTGTTATACTTGAGGTTATGAAGGCCTCGTCACTTCTAAATGTTGGATGAGACCTCCAGCTAGAGGAACTTCTATTGGGCTCATAGAATGTATGGAGTCTATCAGTCTAAATGAGAATCAAGAATGATAACTGTTGGAGGGTTTGTATTTCTGTTATTTTTCAAGTTTTTGTATTTGGTCCATCTTGTCTTTGTATGTATTTTTCTCACTACTACATATGCTAGAGTTGGGCCGAATAATAGAATTAATCTTCCATTCAACATGGTATCAAATCGATAGGTGATTCGGGCTCCCGCAACCCGCGTTCGACTCCGTCCCGTCGCATCCCGCTTCTTCTTCCTCTTCGCATCCCGTCGCATCCCGCTTCTTCTTCCAGCGGCTTCGGCTGTACCAGAGAGCTTCACCTCCCTCTCTCTCCTTTGGGGAGCTTCTCCTTCCCGCGGGGTGTCTTCCCCGTCCTCTAAGGGCGACGGTGCAATGGGATATTGATCTCCCCTCTCCAGCGTTCCCTCTTTGATATTTTTCAGGACCTGAAGACGGGGACGGTGATTGGTTATGGTAGATTGTGCAATGGGCTATATGTGTTTGACCCTTCCACCTCCACTTGCTCCAGTCTCGTCCAGTCTCCAAAGGCTTATCGTGCTAATCGACTTTCTGATGTTGATGTCTGGCACTGTCGTCTTGGACATCCCCCCGTCTCCTTTATGAAGTTTTTGCTTCCTACTATGCCCACCACTCAATTTACTGGTTTTCATTATGATGTCTGTGAACGCAGTAATCATCGGAGTTCTCTTCCTCTTGTGTCTCCGCATTCCTTTGTTCTCTTTGCCCTTATTCATACTGATGTTTGGGGTCCTAGTCCCACTGCATCCATTTCTAGTTGCTCCTGGTTTATTTCATTTATTGATTGTTACTCTCGGTGTACTTGGGTCTATCTGATGAAGCATAAAAGAGACGTGTTTTCTCTCTTTCAACGGTTCCATAAGATGGTCACTAATCAGTTTGGTGCTACCATTAAGATCTTATGTAGTGACAATGGTCGTGAGTACATTGACTTCGTTTTGAGAAATACCTAAGTGATCTTGGTATCATACATCAGACTTCATGTGCTTACACTCCAGCTCAAAACGGTGTTACCGAGCGCAAGAATCGACATCTTCTTGAGATGGCCAGATGTATCCTCCGAATAAACCTACCGAAATATTATTGGGGTGATGCCGTCCTCACCACTGCCTATCTCATCAATCGTCTGCCTACTCATGTTCTTGGGTTTCAGACTCCTCTAGCCACTCTCAGGGTTCACACCACTTCCCTCTTGCCTCGTATCTTTGGGTGTGTGTGTTTTGTGCACATCCATCTGAAGACTAAACTCGACCCCCGTGCTCTGCGATGTGTCTTTATTGGCTACTCACCCACCCAAAAAGGCTACAAGTGCGTCCATCCCATCACTAAGCGGTCATTTGTCATTGTGGATGTCACCTTTCGGGAATCAGAAGCTTACTATGGGACCTTTCTTCAGGGGGAGACGAGTACTAGGGAAGTGAGTTCCTCTGCTTCTGTTCCCTTGCCTATTGTGCCTGCTTATGTTCCTTTGCCTTCTCTTCCAATGCCTCCTCCATTGCAGGCTTTCTCTCCTAGCCCTAGTGATCCAGTGATACCTCCTTCTATGCCCCCCATTGCAGGTTTACTCTCGCTGACGTCGGGGAACAAATACATAGGTCTTACCCACTCTACCTGGGCCATCACTCGATCCATCTTCCGGCACTGACAAAGGTAATTGTGTTTCTACTCAACATGCCCTTTCCCATTTTGTGACTTATGACTCTGTCTCATTGCCATAGAGCATTTGTCACATCCTTGTCTTCCATATCTATTCCTCGTTCTTGACAGGAAGCTCTTGAGCACAGTGAATGGAAGAATGCTATGTTGGAGGAAATGGCGGCCCTTGACAAGAATCATATTTGAGATCTTGTCCACCTGCCCAAAGGGAAAACTGTTGTGGTTGTAAATGGGTCTTCTCTGTGAAGCAGAACTGCCAAGACCTGGTTGAATAGTACAAAGCTAGATTAGTTGCTAGAGGATACACTCAAATAACGGGCATCGACTATCAGGAGACATTTTCTCCGGCTGCTAAAATGAATTTAATCCGGATACTGCTTTCATGTGCCCTGTGCAAATGGTGAAGTCTCAGTCAGTTGGATGTGAATACATTTCTTCACGACGATCTTGAGGAGGAAGTCTACATGGCCCTGCCTCCTGGTGTTCTTCAAAAAGGTTCTTTAGGGAAAATTTGCAGATTGAAGAAGACTTTGTACGGCTTAAAACAATCGCCTAGTGCGTGGTTCGGGAGATTCCACTGGGCAATGATATCCGTCGGGTACAAGCAGAGCAACGCGGATCATACCTTGTTCGTGAAACACCGACATGGCAATGTGACTGCCCTTATTGTCTATGTTGACGATATAATGATAACAGGTGATGACACAGAGGAGATTGAGAACTTAAAGTCTAGGCTTGCAAAGGAGTTTGAAGTGAAGGACCTTGGGACTCTCAAATATTTTCTGGTCATCGAGGTGTCCAGATCCAGACATGAGATCTTTATATCTCAACGGAAGTACATTCTTGATTTGTTCGAAACAACAGGAATGATTGGGTGTAGACCTGCTGACACCCCAATTGAAGCAAATCACAAGCTTGGTAGAGATGGTGGAGAAATGGTTGATGACATACCAGGTTTCCAGCGCCTGGTTGGGAAACTTATATATCTCTCCCATACCCGTCCAGATATATCTTATGTTGTTGGTGTTCTTAGCCAACATATGCACTCACCGAGATCACATCATCTTGATGCTGCATACAAAGTTTTGAGGTATCTCAAATCCTCTCCAGGCAAAGACATACTGTTTAGACTAGGCGAGACATTAACAGTTGAAGTTTACACAAATGTAGACTGGGCATGTTCTATTGATGATCGACGATCTACATCTGGATATTGCTCCGTTTTTGGGGGTAATTTGGTGACCTGAAGAAGCAAGAAACAACATGTTGTTGCCAGATCCAGTGCTGAGGTGGAGTTCCGGGCAATGACACTTGGAATATGTGAAGGGATATGGATTCAATCAATGTTGAGGGCTTGGGTGTGGAAGACTATGGTCCAATCAGGATCTATTGTGATAGTAAAGCCGCTATTAGTATTGCCCACAACCCAGTCCAACATGACCGTACTAAACACGTGGAGATCGACAGACATTTCATTAAGGCGAGCATAGTAAAGGGGATGGTGTGCACTCCCTTTGTCCCATCAAACCAACAACTGGCAGATGTGCTTACTAAGTGGTTGAGTCTGTGCTCCTTTGACAAGATATTGGGCAAGTTGGGCATGACCGACATTACACGCCCAATTTGAGGGGGAGTGTTGGAGAGTATATTTTTGTTATGTTTTAAGTCTTTGTATTTGGTTTGTCTTGTCTTTGTACGTATTTTTCCCACTCCTATATATGTTGGAGTTGGGCCGAATAATAGAATTAATCTTTCATTCAACAATAACTTATCCAATAAAGAATGTGTGGTGGATCATTTCTAGAGGAAATTCTTAATCACAGTATTCAGACACATTTACTGTTGCTTTTGTTCAGATTTCAAGCACTATTGCTGCATATCTCTCATCTTCTACTCAATTTAGCGGGGTCATTCAATCAGGAGCATTCAATTTATTGGATGACTGGAATTGCAATTATATTCACATCTACTTTTTTTTAAACTCAGTGCCACTTTAGCTTATGGATATTATTGGAGTTATCGCATTGAGTTACTATTGTATTTCAGTATATGTATTACCGTCCTTAGGTATGTGTGTATGAGTTTAGTTCCACATGGACTCTTCATGTTTTGTGTCTTTGTATTCCTAATTTCCTATAAATACCCCTTTGAGGGAAGAATAATATGTACTTTGTATTTTCGCAATATTCGAAGATGATATCAGAGTAGAAATATTTTCCTCCTTGAAATTTCTTTAGGTCCCGTGAGCGTTGTGGCGTTGAAGAAGGCTTCCACTTTCACTATTCTCATGGCCGACCTATTTTCTGTCTGCTGCATTCCCCCGTGTTGAGGCCGCTTTTTTTGTTGCAGATCCACGACATCAAAAACATTCTCCTGGTTGTGACAGATCCATGGTCCGTCACAACTTAGCTATTTTTGTTCGTTGCAGATCACGACATCTCACGTTGTTCTCGTCGACTGAGGCTTAATGACGATTTCCCGGCTCCAGAGCGAACACCCTTCTTTTGCGTCTTTGGTCCAACGCTCTTCTTTATCGCTCACCCCTACTGCAGAACGACGACTCCAATGGAAGGACGATTGATCTTGGAGGTCGGTCCCTCTTTCCTCGAGGATTTCCACATCCTTTGCCAACTTCGAAGCATGGGCTTCTGTTCTAATTTCGATCACCACTCCGGCGGTTCTCGCTTCAAGCATATTTTCTCAGTTTTCTTGAAGGAGCTCCGTGGCTTGCCACATATCCTGTCGTTTCTGGTTATATTATGCATTGCATGGCCAGTGAATATGTACAGACTTTAATGCGTTGTTTTCGAATGGGGCGGATAAGACTCCGTGACAGACAAAGTTTTGGGCTATGGTGGCCAAAATAATCGAATTAGATTAGGCGACTCGGACCCGACTACAGTTGACACCATATAGTGAAATTCATTCGAGTGGACCCCCACATGTTGAACATTCAACACAGCGTGGTATTTACCAACTCTCACCTTAGTCCCACGTGGCCCACCAGATTTCTATCTATACGTTTTTAGATGTAGCTCATTGCATCCCCGTATTTCCTCATCTTGATAGGTGTGTGTGCTGTGGTATGAACTTTCTACGTGAATGTCTCATTGTGTGTTTAAATGCATAAACTCAATCCCACATCTCCTTTATCATATTTCTTCCATATTTTTTAGTGCAAATGATGTTGTCATCTATGTAGCACAGGGACGGAAACGGGATACGAAATACGATATGAAATGGATACGGGAAACGTGATTTTTAAAAGAATTGGGATACAAGAAACGTTTTTAATTATTTTAATATAAGTATTAATTAATATAAGAATAAGACAACTAACAAACTATTTGTACCTATCTTGAATTGTAACGAAAAAAATTAATAAGACTATATTATATATCATTGACATTTCATATTATTAGAAAAGCCCATGTAAAGGGCCCATTTATTTCCCCTCTTATTACTTCCTCTCATCCTTCTTTAGTCCCACATCTTGTATAAGATTTATTCTTATCTCCTCTTTCCTATATATTTGTATTCTCTCCCTGTATTTAACTACCAGAGTAATACATACAAGCTTTGAGCTTTTTCAACATGGTATCAGAGCCAGGTTCGAATTGAGCGGACTGTCGTTTTCTACCCGCTCGGACTGTTTCTGTCCGCTACCCGCTCGGCCTCCTGCGGCCTGCCAGTCTGTCCGCTCCGCTCCTCCTCTGCCTTGAACTCCTCTTCCCGTGGTTCCACCCCTCCCCTCCGTCTTTTATAGCCTTCCCTCCCTCTTCTTCTCCGTGGGTCCACCCTCCCTCTCTCTCCTCCAGACCGCTCTCTCTCTCGCGGCCTGTTCTCCCGCGCTGCGGCTTGCCCCTCTCGTTGCCTGCTCGCGGCGGACTCCCTCGCTTGCTGCGGCTTCCTCCGGTTCGCTGCGGCTGCCCCTCCTGCTCTAGCTCGTTGCGGCTTCTTCCTGCTCTCTTCTGCTCGCTACCCGCCCGGCCTTCTGCGGCCTGCCTCTTCTGCGGGTTCTTGTTGGTCGCTGCGGTCTCAACTCTATCCGCTCGGTCTCTCTCCTCGCGGGTTTGCTCTCCTCCGTTCTCTGGTCCGCCTGACCGTGCAGGTTGTTCCTCTCTCACCTGCATCTTGGTCGCGGTTTCCTCCGGCTCTTCCCCTCTCTATCCGCGCGGCCTGTGTCTGCCCGCTGCGGACTTATCTGTGCGCGGCCTGTCTCTGTTCGCGAGGACTGTCTCTGCCCGCTGCGGCCTGTCTCTCTCCGCGCGGCCTCTCTCTGACCGCTGCGGCCTGTCCCTGCTCTCCTTGCCCGGCTCCAGTGCGCTGCGGTCTGTTCCTATCCTCCGCGACATCCTCCAGCTCGCCGCGCCCTCCTCCAGCCCGCTCCTTGTCGCGCGTGTTTGTACTCGCTGCGGCTTGTCTTCTGCTGTGCATCAGTCCGCTGGTTCTGTCTGCGCCTCCTCTCCTCCAGGTCGCTATGTCATCTAGTGACTCCACCACCGCTCAACCTCCGGCGGCCCCCGTGGCTCCTCCCGAACTCCGCGATGAGCTTCAGATTACTACTCTTTCCCTCTCCGGCAAGTCGAATTTCATCCCCTGGGTTCACTCCGTCCGGCGGGTCTTGCAAGCCAAGGGCCTTGCTCGTCACCTTACCCAGGGACCTCCAACTCCTCCTACTGATGACTGGCTCCGGAATGACGGTCGCGTCCAGACCTGGATCCTGAACTCGGTGGAGGGTGAGCCGTACCAGATGATTATGTATCATGAGACCGCCAAAGCAATGTGGGATGAACTACATTCCTTGTACTCCGGCAAGGACAGTCTTCAGCACCTGTTTGACATCATCACCGCTCTTCAAGCTCTGGATCTCGGCACAGCTATGGACATGACCTCCTTTGTGGCCCGGGATAAAACTCTCACGGAGGCCTGGATTCAGCACCAGCCCCCTACTACTGATCTCGCTCTTCAACGCGCCCAGAAGGAAGCGGTCTGTATTGCTATGATTATGGCTCGCGTCCCGCCGCACCTTCACAGTATCCGGGCCCAGGTTCTGGCATCCCCTGCTACCCCTTCCTTCTCCGATGTTTGCTCTATGTTACTCCGCGTACCACCTCCACCGGAGGCTTCTGCACCACCCTCGTCGACTCTTCTTCAACATGCCTTTCCTCCCTTACTTCCCCCACCTTCTCTTCCTCAAGGTGGACGTACGGGCTCCCGCGGCCGGGGCCGTGGTGGTCGCGGTCGGCCCAAGTGCACCTCTGCGGCCGGGATGGCCACACTGAAGCGGTCTGTCACAAGAAACATGGCTACCCTCCTCGCCCGCCTACTGCTGCTGTTACTGATGGCTCTCCACCCACTGGTACAGACCTTGAGGCTCTTCGCCTTCAGCTTCAACAACTCCAGGGGCTCCTCAACCCTCCATCCGCTTCGGTTGCCTCCACCTCTCCTGCAGGTATTGCCCCCTCCATTACAGGTACTGTATGTCTCTCCTCTGGTTCTCATTGGATGCTTGACTCGGGCGCCACCCACCACATTACCTCTCTGCTGCCACCACGGTTCTCGGATGCTCCTCATCCCCCGTCTATTACTGTGGCCAACGGTGCGCTTGTTCCGGTCTCCGGCTGTGCTGATCTCTTTATTCACCCCTCTCTCTCTTCGCTCTGCTCTTTATGTGTCGGCCTCACCCTTTAATTTATTCTCTGTTGGCCGTCTTACTACTGATATGAACTGTTTTATCACCTTCACCTCTTCTGGTTTTTTGATACAGGATCGGCAGACGCAGATTACCATTGGTAGGGGTCGACTGTAGAACGGGCTCTACCTCCTCGATGTCTCTTCTACCGCCCTTTCCTCTGTCTCCTCTACTGACTGACATTGTCGTCTTGGGCACGCTCCTCTACCTGTCCTCCAGAAGGCGCTTCCTGACGTCTCCCTTCCTGCTTTTAAATGTGATTCATGTATTCTTGGCAAACAACCACGTTCTTCTTATCCCGCACATTGTACTTGGAGCTCTGCTCCTTTTGATCTGATCCATTCTGATATTTGGGGACCGTATAAGATTCCAAGCATCTCTGGTTATCGTTACTTTATAACATTTATTGACGATTACTCTCGCACCATCTGGTTGTATCTCCTTCATGATCGCTCTGAGCTTCCTCGGGTCTTTCGGGCTTTTGTGATCGAGACTCGTACGCAGTTCTCTACTACTATCAAACAATTCCGCTCTGATAATGCCCGGAACTACACTAGCCACGAGTTTGCTACTCTCTGCACCGACTTCGGTATTATTCATCAAACCTCATGTTCCTACACCCCTCAACAAAACGGGGTCGCCGAACGGAAGAACCGTCACCTTTTCGATGTTGCTCGCTCCCTCATGCTGCACATGAATGTTCCCAAAATCTTCTGGAATTTTGCGGTCTCCACAGCGTGTTTTTTTATCAACCGTCTCCCCTCCCCGGTTCTCCAGCATGCTTCCCCCTTCAGCCTTCTTTTTCCCTCTGCACCCGCCTTTCCTCTCCCACCCAGGGTTTTTGGCTGTACATGTTTTGTCCATACCCTGGGCCCCACTATCGACAAACTCGATCCACATGCGGCCAAACACATTTTCGTCGGCTACTCCCGCACCCAAAAGGGTTATGTCTGTTATTCCCCAGCCACTCGGAGAGTCTCCGTCTCTGCTGATGTTACTTTCCGGGAGGATCAACCCTTCTTTCCTCCTTTAACCCCACCCACTCTACCACCCTCCCTCCCAAGGCCGGTGATCCCGGTACACTCGCCTCCCACCCTCCCTCCCCCCTCCCACTATTGACCCTCCTAGGCCGCCCGTCATTCGGGTCTACACTCGCCGCCCTCCTCCTCCCGTTGCCCCTATGCAGTCGGCTTCGACCTCAGGTTCTCCGTGTTCTGCTGCTCCGGTGCCCGCTTCTACGGCTCATCCAATGGCTAACTATGTTTCTCTACATCGCCTCTCTCCACCGCTTCGGACCTTGGCTACTTCACTATCCTCGGTCTCTATTCCTACCTCTGTACAGGATGCTCTTCAACATCCTGGGTGGCGCGCTGCCATGGAAGACGAGATGGCTGCTCTTTGGGCCAACCAGACTTGGACCCTGGTGCCCCTTCCTCCCGGCCAGAAACCCGTTGGGTGCAAATGGGTGTTTGTCATCAAACATGCGCCTGATGGGACCATTGATCGACTCAAGGCTCGTCTAGTTGCTCGTGGCTTCACCCAGCAACAGGGTCTCGACTACGATGAGACTTTCTCTCTGGTCGCTAAGCTCAACACAGTCCGCATTCTCATCTCCGTCGCTGTCCATCGTCAATGACCCCTCTTCCAACTAGACGTCAAGAATGTTTTTTTGAATGACGACCTTCAGGAAACGGTTTACATGCAACAACCTCCCGGGTTTGAGACCACGGGGGAGCCTCGGGTTTGTCACCTTCTCAAATCGTTATATGGTCTCAAACAATCACCTCGGGCATGGTTCAACAAGTTTAGCAAAGCTCTCCGGACAATTGGCTTCACTCGAAGCTCGGCTGACTTCTCGTTGTTTACTCGCCACCGGGCAACGGGTACGATCCTCCTATTGGTATATGTCGACGACATCATTACTACTGGAAACGACTTGGACAGCATACAGGCCGTTAAGCAGCATCTGAGCTCCATCTTCCAAACTAAGGATCTGGGACCCCTTCGGTACTTCCTAGGTCTGGAAGTGGCAAGAAGGCCCGATGGTCTGGTTCTCTCTCAGCGCAAATATTGCCTGGATCTTCTTCATGATGCAGGCTATTCTGGCTACAAACCGGTAAACACTCCCATGGATGCTAATCACAAACTGTGTGCTCCGGGCTCAGATTCTGATTCTCTTCTACAAAATCCAGAGTATTACCGTCGTCTAGTTGGGAAACTTATCTACCTAACAGTAACAAGACCTGATATATCCTTCGTTGTGGGACTTGTTAGTCGCTATATGCATTCTCCTCGAAGTTCTCATCTTCAAGCTGTGGAACGCATTCTCAGATATCTCAAGACAGCCCCTGGTCAAGGCCTTGTGTACAAAATCTCATCTTCTATTCCTACACTAGTGGCATACTCTGATGCCGACTACGCTGGCTCCCTCGATGATCGACGATCTACTAGCGGGTTCTGCACATATTTTGGAGGACACCTGATTACTTGGCGGAGCAAGAAACAAGCAGTGGTTGCTCGGTCCTCAGCAGAAGCAGAATATCGGGCAATGGCGGTTGTGGTCTCGGAACTCACATGGATTGAGAGTCTCCTTACCGACCTTGGTGTTCGACTATCTTCACCAGCTCTCCTCCTATGTGATAGTCAAGCTGCTATACATATTGTTAAGAACCCGGTCTTTCACGAAAGAACGAAGCATATTGAGGTAGATTGTCATTTCATCCGAGAGAAAGTCCACATGAAGAAGGTCGAGCTCAAGCATGTTCCGGGTACTGAACAGGTTGCAGATATCCTCACCAAAGCTCTACCAAGTACCCTCTTCTACCAGTGCCTATCCAAGCTTGGCGCCTACGACTTGTACGCTCCAGCTTGCGGGGGAGTATTAGAAAAGCCCATGTAAAGAGCCCATTTATTGGCCCTCTTATTACTTCCTCTCATCCTTCTTTAGTCCCACATCTTGTATAAGATTTATTCTTATCTCCTCTTTCCTATATATTTGTATTATCTCCCTGTATTTAACTATCTGAGTAATACATACAAGCTTTGAGCTTTTTCAACACATATAATCGTATAAATAACATTCATGAAAATAAGCACCATAAAGAACAATATATCACATGTTCACATCAATACATCATTATATCAATTGAGAGCATTGTTTTGTTACATTCACATGCAAAAATTCAAGGAAACAAGCACCATAAAAAACTGAAGAAGAAGCAGAAGGAGGAGAAGCAGGAGACGAAGAAGAAGCAGGAGAAGGAGGAGGAGGAGGAGGAGGAGGAGAAGAAGAAGGAGGAGGAGAAGAAGAAGCAGGATGAAAAGAAGAAGAAGAAGCAGGAGGAGGAGAAGAAGGAGGAGGAGTAGAAGAAGAAGCAGGAGAAGAAGAAGAAGACGAAGAAGGAGGAGGATGAGGAGAAGTAGAAGGAGAAGGAGGAGGAGAAGCAGGAGGAGAAGAAGAAGCAGGAGAATGAGCAGGAGGAGAAGAAGAAGCAGGAGAATGAGCAGGAGAAGGAGAAGAAGAAGAAGCAGGAGAAGAAACAAAATAAGAAGCAGAAGAAGAAGAAGAAGAAGAAGAAGAAGAAGAAGAAGAAGAAGAAGCGGGATAAGAAGAAGAAGAAAAAAGAGGAAGAGGAGGAGAAGAAGAAGAAAAAGGAGGAAGAGGAGGAGAATAAGGAGAAGAAGATGAAGAAGCAAAAGAAGGAGGAGGAGGAGGAGAAGAAGAAGCAGGAGAAGAAGAAGAAGAAAAAGAAGAAGAAGCAGCAGCAGGAGAAGAAGAAGCAGGAGAAGGAGTACCTGCGGGATCGGCGGAATCGGGAGCGGAATGTCGGCTTGATCGGGAGCAGAACAGGAAAACCTAATGCGTAAAATGAAATACGCGAGCTCTATATCTCACGGAATCGCGTATCCCCCTTGCGGGATACGCGATTCCGAATATAAAATATATTTTTTAAAAAATGCATTCCTGGAGTTTCGGAAACGGGTTTCCGCGCGTTTCCGGGAGTTTCCCGTATCTGGTACGCATTCGAGTCGATACATAGACCATTTTTAAGTATCCGTGCTTTGTAGGTTGTCATATCACCGTGTGTTTGTGGTATTGACTGATGGAATCATGTGCGCATTACTCGTGTGTTTTGTGTGCTCATGTCGGCGCACCCGTCCCACCAGGGATGCCCATTCTATTCCATCTCCACCTCTATTACTTTTATCAACATATGGAATTTTCAAGCTCTTGGTTATATCCTTCAGCTTTATCCAGAGTGAGTTAATATTGTATTTCGGTCTATGTATGAGAGTCTTTAGGTATGTGTGTATGAGTTTAGTCTCTCATAGGCTATTCATGTTTTGCGAGTCTTTGCTGTTCTTTAAATACCCCTTTGAGGGAAGAATAATTTGTACCTTTTGTACTCCTCTCATAATCAACAGATTTAACTGCATTACTAAAGGTATCGGTATTGTCTCCTTATCTTCTTCTATGTCGTTGTATCTTATAATTTGTTAATAAAAATACTATTTTTAAAAAATTGTAAATTGCTTGTCATAATTACCACTACTCCAATTTGATGGACCAATTATTCAAAATCTTAGTAGTTGGTCATGCGAATAAGTCATATCAAAGAGTGTGATCATATCACACGTGCAATTGAGATGCATGAACATAAAATGCGAGCAAAAATGAAATGCGTAAATAAAATAAACATGGTAATACCTTGCGCCGTAGGTTGCATCAACGTTATAGTTTTTTTTTAATCTATCTATTACGTGTAAAAATATGCATAAACTAAGTATATACATTCTGGAGTTAAATTTAGGTGATAAAATGAAGAAATGTTTCATTAGTTTTACGTTGTAAGAGTATCATAGAGATTTAAAGACAAATTTCACTACAATGAGATCATTTATGCTATATGTAATGAAGGACACCCGGCGGACGACCACTCACCGGATGGCGAAAGTGGCGACGTCAGGATCATGTGGCTGGAGCGCATCGACCCACTGTGGAAGCCGCGGGCCATTTAACTACCTTTTTTTTAACGTGTTGTTTTATTTCGGTGTGCGAATAGCCTGTAATATTTATTTGGACTCTTTATGTTTGGCGTGCTGATAGACCTCCTCATAGTATAAGAGGAGGGATGTTATGTTGTTTTGGGATATTGAATGAATTGTGTTTTCCTGGAAACCCTACTGCTGCCGCCTCCCACCTTCTCCGCGAGAGAGGAATCGGACCGGAAGGTCCCCACCGCCACTTCCACCTCCTTCCCGTGAGGAAGATCGCCGGACCGGAAGGTCCTCTCATCCTTCCCGTGAGGAATTTTGTTCGGAAGTGTTTCGTGTGCCAGCAATACAGGGGTCAAGCACACAACACGGGGCATTATACACCGCTCCCGGTTCCCGCCGACATTTGGGAGGATTTATCCATGGACTTTGTCTTGGGGCTCCCGCGCACCCAACGCGGGGTGGTTTTGGTGTTCGTCGTGGTGTATCGTTTTTCAAAGATGACACATTTTCTCCCTTGCCGCAAGGCGTCAGACGCTTCTCATATTGCGCGGCTCTTTTTCCGGGAAATAGTTCGTTTGCATGGCGTTCCGACATCTATTACCTCCGTCCGTGATCCCAAGTTTCTCAGCCACTTTTGGCAGATGTTGTGGAAAATGTTTGACACCTCTCTCAAGTTCAGTAGCACCGCCCATCCTCAAACGTACGGCCAAACCGAAGTCGTGAATAAGACGTTGGGGAACCTCGTTCGTTGCATATGTTAGGACCGCCCGAAACAATGGGATCACGCGCTGGCTCAGGCTGAATTTGCCTATAACAATGCGGTGCACAGCTCGACCGGCCGCACACCCTTCTTCATTGTGTACACGAAGGCTCCCCGGCATGCACTCGATCTGGACAGCCTACCCGCGGCCCCCCCTTCGGCGGCCCAACTGACGGAAGATGCTCGCGACATCCAGACTGACACTCGGCTCAAATTGTTTGAGTCAAATGCCAAGTACAAAGCCATGGCTGACAAGCACCGACGCGAGAAGATATTTGAAGCTGGAGATTTGGTTATGGTTTTCCTCCGCAAAGAACGGTTCCCCGCAGGACATCATCACAAGATCATGCCGAAGAAGTATGGCCCGTTCCCCATCACCCACAAGATCAACCACAATGCCTATGTGGTCGACCTCCCACCGGAACTCAATATCTCCAAGACATTCAATGTGAGCGACTTGTCTACCTACTACCCGGATGTGCCCCCTTGTCCCGCGCACTCGGGGCCGAGTGCCTCTCAAGGAGAGGCGAATGATGGACACCCGACGGACGACCACTCGGCAGATGGAGAAAGTGGCGACGTCGGGATCATGTGGCCGGAGCGCATCGACCCACTGTGGAAGCCGCGGGCCATTTAACTACCTTTATTTTATCTTGTGCTGTTTTATTTCGGTGTGCGGATAGCCTGTAATATTTATTTGGACTCTTTATGTTTGGTGTGCTGATAGCCCTCCTCATAGTATAAGAGGAGGGATGTTATGTTGTTTTGGGATATTGAATGAATTGTGTTTTCCTGGAAACCCTACTGCTGCCGCCTCCAACCTTCTCCGCGAGAGAGGAATCGGACCGGAAGGTCCCCAACGCCACTTCCACCTCCTTCCCGTGAGGAAGATCGCCGGACCGGAAGGTCCTCTCATCAGCTCCTATGCCAATATGGATCCAATGTTGGATGATAAAGAAAGTTGAATAACTAAGTTGAATGTGATAGAGATAAGATTGTTAAGATGGATGTATGGAAGATTGCAAGGATAGTTTTTGAAAATATTATATAAGTGGAACTGTAAGAGCGATACTGACTAAAAAAATGTATTGTTAAATTAGGCTAGTTGTAGGGTTGATGTCATGTTAATCTTTAATGAGTTTAGCTCAACTGAAACTCAAACTTTTGATGTCAACTCGATTCAACCAAAATCATTGCATGTCCATCAGACTCAACGAAATGGATTTGATTTTAAATCTACTCAAGATTGATTTTTAAGTAATAATAATATACATAAGTATAAATTTCATATACATATAATGTATTTTATGCATTGTGTTTTACACAGGTAGTCCTTTCTTTTCATGTCAAACTGACTTAGGCTTCATTTGTTTCGGCGGTGGCGGGTCGATCCGGCGGGTGGAAACGGAGTGTTCGAAACGGAGGGGGGAGGTGGCTGCTCCAAACGGAGCTTTTTGGGGCGTTTCTCAAGGCGGGCGGGTGGAAACGGAGCAAACGCCGTCGGAGGTTCATTTGTTTACCCGCCTTCCGGCGGCGTTTGCCCAAAACGGAGCACCGAAACGCCCAAACAAATAGAGCCTTAATGTATATGCTTAAAATTGATTTCAGTTCTAAAGTGGAGCTCGAAATTGACTTAAGCAAGTTGAGTTTAGTCAAAACACAATCTAGTTTTTGGTTTTTTTAAAACCCATACTTAGGTGGTTGGATCTTGTATAATTAATAGAATGACACAAATAAGATAGATGAAATTTGAAACTATTGTGATCACCTTAAACTGAGAATGATGATTCAAAAAGTCAGCTCAGATACTTGGATCAAGTGTTAATGATAATGAGGATGATATTTTTGTTGGTGTTTTCAAGGTGATCACAAAGCAATCAAACAGTTAATCTCAGTGTCAACGCGATATGAGCCTATAAGGTCGCACAAAAGAGTGTTTGGAGAAATTGTAGGAAAGATTGTGTTGTCCCTCACTCATGTGGGATATGATTAAGGGACCAAATTTATGACATAAAGTATACTGACGAGTTGCGTCGAGTGCGTATCGACGCACGTCGACTAGTTGTCGACGCAGCCAAGCTTAACGTCGAAGCAGTTGCTTTATCGACGCTACATCACGCAACGTCGAGTTCTACTCGACGCAGGTACGTCGACTGTGTGTCGACGCAGTTGCGTCGAATGCCGTCGAGTGTATCTCGACGTTGCGTCGAGTTCTTATCGATGCATGTCGACGCATGTTGAGTTTTGGCGGATTTCTACGGAGGCTCTTGTCTGTTTGATATCCCTGGGTATAAATTGACTTGCGAGTTTTCCAGTGTGTGGGTAACTGTCAGTGTGTGCTTTTAAAACCGTCACTAATCCTAGATCTCGTCGCGACTTCATCTTGTCGTCGCCTCTCCTGGATCAAACCTAGCAATTTGTGGAGATGCAGATGACATTCTTTTCTCCATCCCAAATCTTGTTAGACATGGTTTTGGTGTTCTCCTCCGCTCGTGTGGATACCTGTAGAGCCATAGATCTATTTCTGCATGGACTCAGCCTTCTGAAGCATCTTGGTTGAGTGTTGACTCAATCCCTCTAAGGTATATTGCAATCCTTTCTCAGTTTTACTTCTTGATCAATGTTTCATCGCAAGATCCAATTTCTCTTTAGTGTTTTCTTGTACTCTATTCCGCTGCGCACATATGATATGTTGTTCCACTCCTGTATAGAAAACCTAACAGTGATATCATAGCCAGATTGTACGATGATCATTGTTTCAGAAGTTTACTGAATCCAGTGCGTGTAAATCTGGAGATTTAGAAGTGTTTTAAATGCCCAGATTTTTTCCCGGTGCATCAAATATTGATGTATTTTTGAGTGAAATCGGAGGTAGTTTTTCCTAAAAAAATTGGTCGGGGCACTGCCCCGTAGGGGATCTGCCCCCTGACCCTGCTCGTTGATCGGTCAGCGAGACCACCGCCAGGGGCTCTGCCCCTAAGACCCCGCCAGGGGCTCTGCCCGTAAGACCCCGCCAGGGGCTCTGCCCCTAAGACCCCGCCAGGGGCTCTGCCCCTAAGACCCCGCCAGGAACACCTGTGATTGCGTTGTGTTTTTCCTGTTTTCAGGAATTGTTTCTCCTTAGCAGTAACCGCCCCTTTGAATGGTTTGTGAAACAAAATGTCTCAGATTTTGAATCTGACATTGAGAGATGAGCTTGTCTACTGCATAAGTTGAGTTGTTTTGCCTGTGTTCAATGCATGTAAATCTGAAGATTTAGAATGCTTCTAAATGTTCAGATTTAGCCCTTTTTATCAAGTGTTGATGTTTTTATTTTGTGCACATCTGGTATGTATTTGGATTATGAATGTTGTAATTTTGTAAATGTGCACAATGGTTAAGTGTTAATCATGATTAAGTGTTAATCAATCATCTTAAAATCTCTTATTCAATATTAAGTATACGGATGTCTTCCGATGGATGACACTCTTCCTGCCTCAATCGATGAAGTGTGTGCTTTCCAAAGCAAGACACATTAATCTATTTTGGTAAGGATGCGAGCGGATAATTGTGATATCACACAGTTGACATCGGGTCCAACTTAACTAGGTTACCTCAAAGGTTGAATGCTTAGAGATATAGGGTTGACATGCACCATATTATGGATGCGAATAAAGAGTTATTCACCAAGCATACAAGAGTTGTATGATATGCAATTGGCAAGCGTTTCCTACTTAAATGACCACGCTATGGGTGATCAACCAAAACTGACTTGTGGTGTTGGTGAAATACGGATCTTGTCCACCAGCGAGAAGCTCGTATAAACTCTTCGAATTGATATTGAGGGTTATTAATTTAATTAAAATAGTGAGAGTTTTTTTAATTAAAGTTCTTATTAAAATATAAAATGTATTTTGAAATATAATACTAAATTTTACTTTGCATAAATTCCTTATAAAATTTTCATGGCAAGTGAATCGCACTTCATCCTGTCCCTGAGAGCTATCCTTGAGAAGGATAAGCTGAATGAGACAAATTTCCTGAACTGGTACAGGAACCTGAGAATTGTTCTCAGGCAAGAGCGCAAGCTTTGTCTTGGAAGAAGACCCTCCTGCTGAGCCAACCGCTACTGGTCTTCGGGCAGGTAAAGATGCTTACAAAAAATACTATGACGATTCCCTGGATGTCGAATGTCTCATTCTTGCCACTATGAACTCTGAGCAGACAGACCTCCAGAGTGCGAAAGACCTCTAACTCCATAGCAGACAGACCCCCAGAGGTTTCTTCCCGTACCTCAGTCAAGTGCGCAGAATACTGAGTGCGATCACCAGTCTGACGGCCACCACCACGGTATCCACCTCGACCACGGGCACTAGAACCACGACCAGAGGGAGCAAGGTGAGGGTGCAGACGTCCTTAGTATGACCTTTCTTCCCACAGTGGCTGCACACAGGAAGAAGTCCTCGAGAAATCCCAGCTAGCGCAGAGTGATCAGTAGATGAGCCAAGAGAGCGACGACGATTCTCATCACTGAGGAGCATGCTGAAGGCCTATCGAAGAGAGGGAAGAGGATCACGATGGAGGACATGCAGGCCAACATCGTCAAACTCCATGTTTAGCCCCATAAGGAAGATATGAACCCGAAAATGGTCTTTATCCTTTTGAAATGCCTGAAAATCAGCAATGCACGCAGCAGTAAAGGTGTTGAAGCAATCCAACTCATGATACAGACGCTCGGACTCAGAATAGTAGGCAGAAACGGTCATAGTACCCTGCTTCAACTCCAGAACACGACGAGTGAGCTCATAAATCTGCGTCGAGTTGCATGCCTAAGAGTAGGTGTCACGGGCCCTTTTGCAAATTTCACATGCCGAATCCAACAACATATAACTGCGATACACCTAGGGAGACATCGAGTGAAGTAACCACGAGACACCCAAGGAATTGTCTGCATCCCATTTTCTCCACGAGGGATCAGTACGTGGTGGCTCAACAGTGGTACCATCAATATGTCCGTAGAGCTGGTGACTGTGAATAGCATGTTGTGCTGCCCTGGACCATTCCAGATAATTCGTGTCATCCAAGGAAACAATAATGATCTTCAACGAGCTAGACTGACCATGACTCCTAGGAGGATCGACAGAGGAACCAGGAAGAGCACCAGATTGGGAAGCAGAGGAGATGTCGGATGGATCACCCATCGGAGAGAGACCGAAGAAGACGAATATCTCAAATTGAAAACATCCTACGAGTGTCCCTTAGATCGTGCCGCCGGAGAGGACACCGAAGGATGTGAGCGCGATGTCTCCGGCAGCCCCCATGGAGGACAAAACGGTTAGAGACAAGGGGCCGCTCGGAAAGACCTGGTGGAGAAGGCTGTCGAGGAGAAACGTCGCTGAGAAGGAAAGACGCTGAAGAGAGGCGGTCGAAAAAGAGAAGAAGCGGGCGAAACCTCCTCTCCGACGCTACCCTGGACGACGGTAAACGACAAGCGAGTCTACTTCCCGGCGAAGAAGCGGGCTAGGGCACGACGAGTCTACGTCCTGGCGGAAACGGCGAAGCAGAGCGACCGACGCCCGCGAGCGAAGCGCCGATTGACGTGGCGAAGCATCGTCCTGGAAGTAGCGCGGACGAGGGCTGAACGGATCGGCTCGCTCGGCTTTGATACCAAGTAGAGAGGAAGAATAGAATAGGCAGAATGCCCTAAACCGGGCTAAGACTTCATATTAATAGGCAAGAAATACATGTGACCTATCACGTGAATACATAAATGTGATAACATAAAACGTAAAAATAAAGCGCGTCTAACACGTATATTCAACTCATCATTTACTCCTTTTTTTGGAGTTCGTTGTAATCTCGGCTTGTTATTTGATAATCCTTATAATATTTATTATTGTGAGTTTAGTATTACCATATAATCCTTATATAGTTGCGTTCATTAATCTCCATAGCTTCGCTTAGAGCCTACCCTGTCGCATATTGTTATGGTCACACATGACCCATTATCTATTTTTAATTTATGTATGTTTAATTTATGTTCGTGTCGACGCATGTTGCGTCTTTTAATTATCAAGGTTACAAGTTATTTTATATAAATCCAAGTATTAAGATTTATTACAATTTTGTCATTTTGTAAAGTTATATGTAGACCCCCTTGGGCCATGCAAGGATTATCAATCAAATTATCTAAGTTCAATATTCTCCTCTCTTCTCTCTCTCTTCTCCTCAAATTCTAGGGTTAGGGTTGAACTCGGCTTCCCTTCTTCCTCCTCCATCACATTCTTCGCGGGTAGAGCTCGGCTCTCTCTTGTACCTCCGCCTCCACCACCACCTCCGACGAAGCCCCAAAGAAAGCCCGTAACATCTTGGTATCCGGGCTTCTTTTGATCCTTCTCTTCCACCAAAGCCACTCTCATCGTCGAAGCCGCACGAGACATTGCCTTCTTCCATCATCGATCCGTACGATGTTGATCGATGTCGTTTTCGCCGAGCTTTTTCATCGCAGATGAGTTTCTTTGTTTTTGTCTTCTTCATCAGCATCACTCGACGCTTCCCTGTTTTGAGCGGAACCACGACAGGAAATCCAAGAGCGTCGGGACCTCCTCGATCGTTTCAAGCAACAACAGATCCTTGATCATCCGTCTTCCTCGATCGACCACATCGCCTCCTCGATCAATCGACTAGCACGCCTCCTCGATCAATCGACTAGCACGCCTCCTCGATCAATCGACTAGCACGCCTCCTCGATCATCAACTCCAAAGGTTGTCTTCCTTGATTGTTCCAGCAGCAACAACTAAATCATCACTGTTACTGAAGGCAACTCCTGCATTCTTGAGGAACACCCCACTCTACTTCATCGATCCCATCTCGTTTCCAGCTTTACACCCTCATTTTGATCCCTGCGGACGCATGTCATCGACTGGTATCGTGCCCTGTGCTCTTAGTTAACCGCCTCCTTTTGTTTGATTAAAAAAGGAGAAAGGCAGTATTTCTTTTTTTCGGGGGGGGGGGGATCCTCATAGGGATTTAATTAATTGATGAACGAATTAATTCTTTATTAGATTAATTACATAATCAATTAATTATGGACATGAAATAAGCGCCGCCAATACGACTATCCTTCATTCACTGATGACTTCATATCAGGACGTCATGTCGCAACTCCTCGCCGATTTCACCAATGGGTTGATGTTCGTGAATCCTCCACCAAGACCTTTGGTTACACCTCCGCAACTCCTGCCACTGTCGTACCCCGCATGCCGCCTCCAGACACAACTTCCACCTCCCCCGTCGATTCAACTAAAGCAGTCGCCGCTTCCACCAACGACAGCAGATGCTCTGCCGCTCTCTGCAGTTCTAGTCGCTCCACTATTGCCTCCAGTTATTCTCTCACCCCAATTCATACAACCGACATTGTTGCCTCCACGCTCTACGGTCGTACTGCCACAAATTGGCGTCATCGTCTGTTCCCCTGGTCTCCGTCCTGCAGCATCTACTCAGGAAACATGCTCTGTCAGCCCCTCTCCAGGCATTACTTTCGACCACCGCCCCCAACATACGCCGCCACTTCTAATCTCTGAAACTCACATGCAGCTCAATTCTCCATTGCCCTCGACTGTTGACATTCACCGGGCACACTCGCCCCGACTCCAGTGCTCCTGTTTGACGATCTTCCCTCTACAAGCACCTCTGCCATGCCAGATCCTCGCTGGCTTTCGGGCCATCTGTGGGCACGATGACGGCCCGCCACTCGATGCAACCGCCGCCACAGCGGCGCTCGACCAAAAGCTATTCTAGAAGAAAATTAAGGAGCCATACGATCATTTCATTCGATCCTCGTTCTAGCTTGAGGACAAGTTCAATTTGAAGGATGGGTGGGAGCTGATGGTCCCAGGCGGCCCGTTATCAATTTTTAATTTATGTATGTTTAATTTATGTTCGTGTTGATGTCTGTCTCGCGTTTTAATTATCAATGTTTAGTGTTATTTTATATAAATCCAAGTGTTCGAATTTAGTACGATTTTATCATTTTGTAAGGTTATATGTAGACCCCCTTGGGCCATGAAAGGATTATCAATCAAATTAACCAAGTTCTCTATTCCCTCTCTTACTCTTTCTCTTCTCCTCAAGTGCTAGGGTTAGGGTCTCGGCTCCCATTCTTCCTCATTCATCGCATTCTCCGCAGGTAGAGCTCGGCTACCTCATGTATCTCTGCCTACACCACCACCTTCGACGAAGCCCCAAAGAAATCCCATAACACACTTGTTCTAACAATATTTTTTCCTTGTATCATGCTCCAAAAATCAACAAAAATTGTACAATGAGAAACCACATCTAAATGAATTGCCTATCAATCCTACAACATTATTTGTTCAGCTGGTTCTTCAATTCTTATGCAGAGACGACCACATCTCACTCGTCCTAGAAGATATTTTTAATAGTGCTATTCATTCTTTAACACTCTCTGGCTGTAGATAAGATTATTTCTTTGCAATGTTTCTTATTGACAACTTTTTGTTGATTTTCTTTTTGTGGTGCAGCTGTTAGATTCTGAAGATTCACCTGTTTTATGCAGAACAACTTTAGAAAATGACCATTCTCTCCATGGAAAGAGGAATAGTGTCTCCCTTCTGAAAGATGCGTCTTTGGACCTTTCCAACATTCATGGGGATGGGTTAAAGAAACATGATAGCTTCTCTAGATGGATGAGCAAAGAACTTCGAGAAGTTGATGATTCAAATATGAAATCCAGTTCTCAGTCATGCTGGAACTTTATTGGAAGTGAGCTTCCCGAGGACGCTAGCATGACCACTGCCGAGCATTTAGATTCTTATATAATGAGCCCATCAGTTTCTCAAGATCAACTGTTTAGTATTTTGGATTTTTCTCCCAACTGGGCATATACTGGATTTAAAACAAAGGTATGGAAGTCTCCACTTTAATTTTTTGTTTCTTTATTGTGATTTCTAAAAATTGTCAGCATTTTATTAAAGGTACTGTTTTATGCTTCTGATTTTCTTTTCATGTTCTCTTCACAGGTTCTTATTACCGGTACATTCTTAAAGGATAAAAAGGATCTGGAATTCTGTAAATGGTCTTGCATGTTTGGGGAAGTAGAAGTTCCTGCAGAGATCATAGCTGATGGTGTTCTTCGTTGTGATGCTCCATCACATAAACCTGGAACGGTTCCATTCTATATCACCTGCTCTAATAGATTTGCATGTAGCGAAGTGCGTGAATTTGAATTCCAAGATCCTCATTCTCAATGCATGGACACTTTAGATTCCCAGTGCGGCGAAATAAATGAGCTCCATCTTCACATTCGTTTTGGGAAGTTGTTATCACTTGGTTCTTTAGACTATTCGACCCCTGTTAACATGACAGACGAAAAACTTAATCTATGCTACGAAATAAGTTCATTTTTTATGGAGGCTGATGATGAGTGGTGTGATACTCTTGAAAGAACTAATGACGAAGAGCTTAACAAAGACAGTTTAAAAGATCACATATTTCAGAAGTTATTGAAACAGCAGTTGCACGATTGGCTTCTTCGGAAGATTTCCGAGGGTGGTAAAGGACCCTGTGTGCTTGACAAAGATGGGCAGGGCGTCCTTCATCTAGCAGCAGCCATTGGTTACGAATGGGCTATAAGACCTACGGTTACTGCAGGTGTGGGACTTAATTTTAGAGATGCACTGGGATGGACAGCCCTTCATTGGGCGGCCTTTTGTGGAAGGTAAAATTTTATATGCATCCTTCTTATAGATTATTTTAACGTAGTACGCCATTCAGAGTAGTGTTATCTATCTATTGTATTTGCAGAGAACGTACAGTAGTTTCACTCGTCACACTGGGTGCAGCTCCTGGCGTGTTAACCGATCCGACTCCGGAGTTCCCTTCTGGGAGAACCCCTGCAGATCTTGCATCTGCAAATGGTCACAAAGGAATTGCAGGTTTTCTTGCCGAGTCTACACTTACTGCGCAACTTGAAACCCTCACTTTTAAAGATGTCGGTAGAGGAAAAATTTTCGAGGCTGTTAGCTCGAAGGACATTGAAGAATTTGCGAAGTACGATGAAGATGCACCTGATGAGCCTTCTATGAAGGACTCATTCAGTGCCGTTCGCAATGCTACTGTAATTGCGGCTCGGATACACCAAGTTTTTCGAGTCCAATCTTTCCAAAGAAAGAAATTAGTCCAGTACAGTAAAGAAATGTCCAGAATGTCAGATGTACAAGATTTTTCATTTATTTCTTTCAAAGCAAATAAGCCTGGACAGCATGATGCGCCTGCGCATTTTGCGGCAATACGTATACAAAACAAGTTTCGTGGATGGAAACGGAGGAAAGAGTTTCTCCTAATTCGCCAGAGAATCGTAAAAATTCAGGTGAATTTTGTCTTTTTTTTAAACATGAACTTTCTGAATTGTTTTCACTGTTGTTCCATTGCTAGGTTTTTTTTAATACAACATAGTGATGCCCTTTTAAATGCTGCTATGCAACTCGGCCATTAACTTAGAAGGTGAAAATTATCAATCTTTTTAGATAGGTTGTTAAAAGAGCAAAACTGGAATTCTGTATGAGATAAGATGATTAGTTCTATTATAAATATTACATTAGACATTTTAGGAGAGTTTGGAAATAACATCTCTCCTCGTTAGGAGGCTCAGTGATACAAAAAAATGTTGTGGAAAAGAAATCTACTTTTATGATTGAGAAATGACTAATGTGAAGAATTAAAATGACTATAGACAGCTAGAATAAGGCTCTGTTTAGCGCGGCATTTTTGCTCCGGTGAGTTTGTAGAAAAGCACAACCATCATAGAATGAAGTTCGGCATGACAACGGTTCATAACCACCACATTCATGACCGCCACCACTGCGCCTAATGGAGCCTTAATTCTGGGCAGTAAAATGGAGAAGTTACTCATGACAAGGAGGAAACCTGCAAATAGATTCTATAAAACTGCAATTGGACTATGTTTTATGGATCCGAGCGATAAAAAGTAAAAACCCTTCTTTATTGTTTTATCCTTTCGCTGGTTGTCATGAATAATTAGAATTTTATTCATCAAGATAACTTTTTTCTTGCACTGATGTGATAACACTAGGCGTATGTACGCGGTCATCAAGTGAGGAAGCGATACAAGAAAATTGTGTGGACAGTAGGCATTATCGAGAAAGTAATACTACGCTGGAGACGAAAAGGGAGTGGCTTGCGCGGGTTTCGATCAGAAGGCGTTCTCGAGGCCTCTTCGAATCAAAACGCACAACACCCAAATGAAGATGAGTATGATTTTTTGCAAGAAGGTAGAAAGCAAACCGAATTAAGGATGCAGAAGGCGCTTGCCAGAGTGAAGTCCATGGTTCAGTACCCTGAAGCAAGAGATCAGTACCGGAGGCTGCTTGATGTAGTTTCAGAGCTCCAGGACTCTAAAGTAAGCATCGTTTTCAAACTTTTTTTTTTTGAAATTTTCATTAACTTAATATTTTGTTTGGCAAGAATAATAGAAATGTCCCGTTGTTAGAATTTGCTCTGTTGTACGTTTATACTTTCTTAAAACAGTAATTTTGTTAAGAGGTTTAGGCTCTGCTTGACCGCTGTGGAGTTTGAGCAGTGACAGTGTGATTATGGTAGTTGTTAGAAATCACGTGTGGGCCCCTCGTCGGGAACGAAGTCCAGATCATCGTGGTCGACTGGAATGGCTAAGAATCATCCCCAACCAAATCTCTTGGGCGCGTGTGGGACCCTCGTCGGGTACATGAACCCAGATCACGTGGAATAAATTCTCAGGTAGGTTGTTGAGGCCCGAGATAGAACCCGGGACCTCCTTTATCAAGCTCCTAAGCGGAGACTTGATACCCAACTGAGCTGCAGCGCAATTGGGTATCAAGTCTCCGTCTAGAAGCTTGATAAAGGAGGTCCAGGGATCAATCCTTGGCCTCAACAACCTACCTGGGAATTTATTCTGCGTGATCTGGGTTCATGTACCCGACGAGGGTCCCACACGCGCCCAGCAGATTTGGTTGGGGTTGTTCTTAGCCATTCGACTGCAGTCGGCCATAATGATCTGGTCTTAGTCCCCGACGAGGGGCCCACACGTGGTTTCTAACAAAAGATGGCCAGCTCAGTTGGGTATCAAGTCTCCGTCTAGGAGCTTGATAAAGGAGGTCCAGGGATCAAGCCCTGACCTCAACAACCTACTTGGGAATTTATTCTGCGTGATCTGGGTTCATGTACCTGACGAGGGTCCCACACGCGCCCAGGAGATTTGTTTGAGAATGTTCTTAGCCATTCGACTGCAGTCGGCCACGATGATCTGGACTTAGTCCCCGACGAGGGGCCCGCACGTGGTTTCTAACAGTAGTAAATGCAGTTGCTGTGATTTTCCTTTATTTGGAGCTTCTGTGACATTTTTTAAACTCAAATTCCAATTTTGTTGATTTGGTCGTTAATGTTAGATATAGTGTACATTATTGTGGTGGAGTTGGTTTAGGCTCACCTTGGGTGTTGTGGACACCCTCCCTTGTACATGTATATATTCTTTTGTTCATAGTGAATACACAAAAAACCTTTATTCATATCATGGTATCAAAGCCAGGTTAATAGGATATATAACGGTGGACACAGCCTTAGGACAAAAATGAGGAGGAACGTGGGAGGAGATAAGAAGGGTGCGGGTTGTCTCAATAATGTGACGATGCTTACTTTCAGCGGTGTCATTCTGAGCATGAGCAACAGGACATGCAATCCGAGGGAGAGTGTTGTAGATAGCTAGCGGATCTTGAAAAACATGAGAGAGGTACTCCCCCCCCCCCCCCCCCCCCCGAATCAGAACGAAAAATACGTATGGAAGCAGATAACAGTGTGCGCACCATAGCAAAAAAGCAACATAAATATGAAAATATTTAGAGCGAGAATGCATAAAGTACACTCAACTATAACGTAAATAATCATCAACAAAAATAACATAATACTTGTGTCCGCCCTTGGATATAAAAGGTGTGGGACCCAAACATCAGAATGATCTAGGTCAAAAGGACGCTGAGACCTAGACTCACTAAACGGATATGAGAGTTGTAGTTGTTTACCAAGCTTACAACTCATACAAGAGTGAGACCGATCAACAGGAACATGACCAAGGAAGTCATGACTGATGAGAGTCGCAAGACGTGAACCACTAGGATGACCAAGACGATGATGTCACTGAGAGAAACTCACCGAAGGAAAACAAATAGTAGAAGTTGTAGGTGACGAGGTAGTGGATGGAAGATGAAGACGATCAAGGACGTACACCCCGCTACGATGACGACCAGCTCCAAGGAGTGCCCCAGAGAGACGATCCTGCATACGACATGTAAACTCATTAAAGGTAACAAGACAACCATGAGATGTGAGTTGGTTGGAGGAGATGAAGTTCATGGATAACTTGGGTATGTAGGCAACATCGGGAACATGAAAGTGACTGGTATGAAGGAGTCCACGACTGGTTATGGGTTGAATGGTGTCATCTGCTACCATGATACTAAGGGCAGAGGAGACGGGCTGGCATGACAAGAGGTGGGTAGCATCATATGTCATGTGAAAGGAGGCTCCAGAGTCGAGCAACCAGTCGAAGGGAGAGATACCTGCCGGGGCGGAGGCAGGCCAGCTGAGAGATGGAGGCGTCAGAAGCAGCCGGTGGAAGAGCGGAGGTAGAGGAGCGAGGCAGTGAAGCTTGCTGGGAGAACTACTGGGCAATCAACTGAAAAAGCATAGATACATAGAGAAACTGCGCCAGAGCCGAAAATTGAGCGAAAGGTGCACCGGGGGCACGCTGTTGACCAGACTGCTTAGCCCTCTGAAGTTTGCGACATTTAGATTTGACATGACCAAGACACTGATAGTAGTTGCAGCGGACAGACGTGCGACGTGAAGTACCCGAACTGAGCTGTAGAAGGTGTCGGAGGAGGACGAGCACTGAATGTCATCGAGATGATCAACCAAGGAGGGCGGTGTTGCGGACTGTAGCGGAGAGCGGGGTGTAGCGGGAATGGGCTGGCGTCGGACTGCAGCGGAGAGCAGGAGGCAGCACGTTCCGTCGGGCTGCAGGAGGCAGCGTCGGACTGCAGCAGGGGTAGGAGGCAGCACGTTCCGTCGAGGAGAACGTGAGCAGCGAGAGCTGCAGGATCCGACGTCGGTGCCAGGTGAAAACAGCGACGAGAGAAAGCACGGGAGAAAACAACAACGGATCTGGCGTCGGCGGATCTGGCGTCGGGAGAAGATGTGGTTGTGTCACAGAGGAGTCGGGGGAGAAGAGGAGCGTGTGGAAACAGAAACCTAACGCTTTGTCACGTCGAGCTGTGACAGAGACTAGTGGTGAGCCCTTTATGGGCTCAAGCAGGCGCCCCGCGCGTGGTTTGCGCATTTCAGCACAACCATTACAGTCGCCGGTTTCCAGCCATGTCCACATGATCCAGCTCTATTTGTGCACTCCTTCCCGTGGTCGGATCCTTTTGTTACTTTACATGGATGATATGATTATTACCGGTGATGATCCTTCCCATGTGGCCTTCGTCAAGCATCACCTTCATTAGCAGTTTCAGATGACTGACCTTGGACAGCTGAGCTACTTCTTGGGCCTTGAGGTCAGCTCTACAAACCGTGATTTTCAGCTCTCTCAGCAGTGTTACACATTAGATCTCCTATCTCGGTCTGCTCTCTCTGACTCTCGCACAGTAGACACCCCTATGGAGCTTCACCTTCAGCTACGTCTAGATGATGAGGTTCCACTTTTTGATCTTACTCACTACCTCCACCGCGTTGGGAGTCTTGTCTACCTCACCATTACTCTGCCTGACATTGCTCATGTTGTTCATGTGTTGAGCCAGTTTGTTAGTGCGTCCACCTTTGTGCATTACAGTCACCTGCTGCGGGTCCTGCGCCATCTCCGGGCGATGACTTCTCTTGGTCTCTTTTTCTCCAGTAGTAGTTCTCTACAGCTCTGTGTTTACTCGGATGCTACCCGGGCTAGTGATCATATTGACCGTCGCTCTGTCGTTGCTTTCTGTCTGTTCTTGGGCTCTTCACTTATTGCATGTAAGTTCAAGAAACAGACTGAGATTTCTCTTTCCAGCACTGAGGCTGATCTTCGGACCATGGTTACCACCGCTGAGGATATTATTTGGCTTCCTTGGCTTCTTGATGACCTTGGTGTCTCTTCTCCAGATCTCACTTCACTCTACTGTGATAGCACCAGTGTCATTCAGATTACTCTAAATCCGGTGAAGCACTCTCTCCAAGCATATCGGGGTGTATGCTTTCTTCCTACATGAGCACTATGATCATGACACCCTTACTCCTTCATTTGTTTATTCCGAGCAACAGATTGCAGATTTGATGACAAAGTTGCAGACGAGGGCCTAGCATGCCTATCTACTGTTCAAACTCTCAGTGTATGATCTCCCGTGAGTTTGCGGTATTAGATATAGTGTACATTATTGTAGTAGAGTTAGCTTAGACTCACTTTGGGTCCTGCTGTAACTGTTCGGTTTGGTTCGGTTTTTGATCAACACCGCTAACCGAACCACCCACGCATGGTTCCAAAAAGCTGAAATCGAACTAAACTGTGTACACCATTGGAACCGAACCAAACCGCTCGGAGCGGTTCGGTTCAGTTCGAGTGGTTCAATACTTAAAATGAAAAAAATTGACAGAAATAAAGTAATTCATTACATTCTTTAATGTCAAACAAGCAAGGAGAATAATATGACAGAAATAACAACTTGAAGAAGATGATGATCTGAGATATATGGATATCAAAAATTAAATCATATACTTCTTCAAAATAATACAACTTATTATCAAAAATTCAAAATACCTAATTCAGTTGCCACTCGTCAGTCTTCAATCGCCGCTCGGCGCTCGCAGTCGCTGCTCTCTTGACTCTTGCGGTCCGGAATAGGCGGAACGGTTGTTCCTTAAAATGCGAAGTGTGTGACCTAGTGGGTTGTGGAGTGCTGAGTGCGGGAAAATGGGCAACCGAGCATATTAAAAATGAAAATAGACAAATAATTGTGCTGTCAAAGTGGCAAGTGTCAAGGCTTAATTAATATAAAATTATAAATAGTTAATATGGTTCGGTTCGGTTTGATACTCCGAACTGTGAACCGAACCGAACCACACGGTTTTTCAAAAATTGGAACCGTGACCGAACCGTGGGCTACTAAAACCGAACCGAACCGAAACCATGCGGTTTGGTTTGGTTCGGTTAGGCTGGTTCAGTTGGTTCGGGCTTACGGTCTTTGGGTGTTGTGGGCATCCTCCCATGTACATATATACGTTCCCTTGTTCATAGTGAACACAGAAAACCTTTATTCCTATCAGTTAACAAATGTTAAAGCTTGACCACATCTGTGTAACTCGGGTGACTTTTTGGCCTAAAATGTTGTTTTGAAAAAATAGTACTCATGATCCCCCCCCCCCAACCTAAACAGTACATGTATTTTTAATAACCACGTTCACAACTGCCGGCCCACAGCCTATCTCTCAAAAATGGCCCTGGCTACTCCTTTTCAGTAAGACTACACGTTACAACATCAATATTGAACAAGCATTATTCTTTTCCTATTAAGACTGGAATATACGGGAGAACATCTATATTAAGCGAACATTGCTATTGTTCTACAGTAGAACTTGTGTTCACGTGATAACGTAAATGTTACAGTTAAGTCTAACCATAGTGATAAAAGTTCGAAAGTAGATGAGCCATTGCAAGAACTGTTTTAATCATATTATATTTAAATAAAATTTTAATATATTTATTTCAGCCATTTGATGAGGTATTTGTCTGCTTAATAGCAGTTCATGAATGGGCACACCTTCAGTAGTTTGTTCATACTTGGTAAATTTCAGGCTGTGCAGGATAGAGTTTCCGACGAGGTTGAAGATGCTGACGCTGGCGATTTCATGATGGAATTTGAAGAGCTTTGGGAAGTCCCTAATATCCCAGCTTGGTACAGCTCGGACACACGCGGAGAACCGTCGTCGCATTTGTCGATCTAATTGTAACAATTTCGCTTTGCTAAGATAAAGCGGGTAGAGGCGGACGCAGCCTGTATGTTTGTATGTATGTATTCAGTCTTTGGATGGGGTAGGTACCTTTTCGAGCGCCCGCGTGAAGGGTTTCTGTTGTTTCGAGAAAATTTAACTTTTGTTGCCAACCTTTTATGAAGCAGGTAGTCTGATGTGTGCTTTTGCTGTGGCTGTTCTGGTTCTTTTTGTAATTTGTTGTGGAACCCAGTTGAATGTTTTTTAGGTGATATATACAGCAGCATATAGGCTTTCTGGAGTGATTAATCTGTAAGATTTCACCCATTTAGTTGGATGGATATATTTGGAATTGCCTTGGATACTACAACAATGTGTGGTTATTAGACATTTTGGTTGTTTTGTTTCTCAATTTTTGACCTTAACTCGGACCTGCCCACCCTGCCATTGAGTGTGAAGTGCATACATATTAAATCCAAAAAGAGCGGTGTAATTGGTACATGTAATGTTAAAGGACATTTTTTCCCAGCGGCTGCGAAGGCCCACGACGGACCGGACGCCGCCTTGTGGCCGCGGCTAACGGCCGGCTGCTGCTCGCGCATGCGGCCGGCTTCCAGGCCGGTCGCCGTGCCTCGCGCATGCGGCTAGCCTTCCGGTCGGCCACCGCAACTCCTCGCGGAAGTGCGCATGCGGCCGTGAAGGCCCGTGTCTGGGCATCCGACCGGCCGCCGCTGCGCCTCGTGGCCGCAATGGCTCAGGGTTGGCCTCCCAGCCGGCCACCGCGGCCTCGTCTCCGGCCGGCCTCCTCAGTCGGCTGCCTGGGCGGCCTCCCACATGCTGGATCTCGCCGCCGGTCGGCCCCCTCCCCACCACCGTATGATGGCCGGATCTCCACCGTCTGATCACTGATTAACCAATGCGTTATTGAGGGGTGTGCATAATTGAATTTAATATTTGTTGTGTTTAGCGAGTCTCTTAAAAATGTGTCATAAATTATAAGAAAATGGTCTGCAAATAGCACATAAAGTGATTATGATTTGCGGATAACCGCGTAACCATCATAACCGCCCTCAAAATCTATAAATAGGACCTCATGGTCTCTTTCATTTTTTATCTTCTCCTCCCACATCGCCTCCTACGCACGTGAGAGCTCTTCTAGGAATTTCTTGAGGATCTCCTTCGCCTTCGAAGACCTTCGAATGCCTTCGAAGACCTTCGAACGCCTTCGAAGACCTTCAAATGCCTCCAAAGATCTTTTATCGTCTTCGGCGCCCCTTGGAGATTCCACCATGGTGCACTCCACTCCACGCACATTTCGTCGTCCCCACGCCTCCTCCCACGTGCACTTTGCTACACGCACAACGCACACAGCACCCAGACTCAATAGCAAGCCCTCTGGCTCAGACTCCTTTGCAAGCAATAAGAGATTTCAAGTTGTGCAAAACGCACAGTCGCAGCCAGCAAGCACCAGCAAAGAACTTTGAAGTGCTCAGAACACAGCGCTCCCTGGAACAGCCAAGAATATATGAGCGGTCTGTCTCCCTCGCCTTCTCTTCAAAGTCTTGTACACCACCACAGTAATTGAAGTTCGGTCAACACGGCCCCGATCATGTGGGTTTTTACCTTTTTTCAAAAAAAATTTACATTAAAAAAATTATCTTTTTTGTCTTCTCAACTTACATTGATTATTTGCGCGCTCGACCGCTCCCGGGCTAAGACTGCAATTTACACTGGTCTTTAGGAGCACAGAGTTTGGCCGCAATAGTTTGTTAGATAAAATTCAATCTAAGAATTATAATTTTATGATTGGTGATAAAAAGCAAAACATTCTCTCATATATATTATGAAAAATATAACATCACACATATATTGACATTAATTATATCATAATGCATTCAATAAAAACCTATCAATTCCAACCAGGCAAAAAAGGTGAAAAGCGCGCCCAGAGAAAATGCAATTCTTGGCGAAAAGAGCGCACTGGAGAAAAATAAGCGCGTTTGTGCTAATAACACGAGCACGAACAATAAAACATGTTCTCAAGCGAAAAACGCGCACCGCGAAAAAATGTTCGCCCGGGCGAAAAAATGCGCTCATGAGTGAATTCTTGGGCACGTGAGAAAAAATGCGCCCCGAGGAACAAAAAAGTGTGCTCGGGTGAAAAACATTCACACGAGCGAAAAAAACTGATTGCCGGCGTGAAATATGCGTGTCTAGGTGAAATACGTGTGGTCGGGCAAAATACATGTGACAGTCTCTAGTGTAAAAAAATGCGCGCTCCGACGAAAAAGCACGCACTTAGGCAAAAATAGTGCGTCCTATCAAAAAAAGTGCGTCCGAACTAAAAAAACCCGCACCCGGATGAAAAACACTCGCTTGTGCCAAAAAAATATCTGTGGAAGTGAACAAACGCGCACCTTGGTAAAAAAAACATGTCCCCGGTCAAAAAACAGTAAAACATGTCCCACCTAAAATTATCCAATTCTTATATAAATAAAAAAAAATTTTTTTGCTTTATTTCAAAATGAAAATAAAAAAATTTCTTATAATTTCAATTCCAATATTCAAACTCACAAACAAACAACAAAATTAGAATTAGACATCAAATTAATTGCAGGATCTCAATTCCATTCATACAAACAGACCGTTAGAATTCTTCCCAATGACTCCTTTCTTCTGTTATTTGCCTGAAATCCAATTGGATTTATATTCGGTTGACCAACAATTTTTGCTGTTTGACTTCATTGAAATTCAATGGTGAGATTCGGGCCGTTAGAAAAAAAGCAGCAGTGAGAAATCAAAAGCAGTAGTAGTCGTCGTTGTCAAGTCACTGAGCGGACCTTGCAGAACCTCAGTAGTTCCATGCAGTTTGCCTCTCGCAGGCAGTGCAATTTACTTATCCAAAATTCCACCAGAGATGGTTTCTTCTTAGAATCCCTCTTTCTCTACTCTTCACTGGTAAAATCTTCTCTTCATGGCGACCACCTCACCTTCCCCTTCGTATTCAAGGCCTGCGCTCATCTCCCTTCCTTACGCGACGGAAGAAAAGTCCACTCCCACGTCGTCTCTCTTGGTTTTCATTGGGATGTCTTCGTTCAGACCTCTCTTGTTGATATGTATTCCAAATGCTCTTCTCTGTCGGACGCACGCAGGGTGTTCGATGATATGCCTACAAGAAGCGTGGTTTCCTGGAACTCCATAATCTCTGCATATTCCAAGGAGTTGCACGCCCGGGAAGCATTTTGTCTTTTTAATCAAATGCGGTCTGTTTACGCCCTTCCGACATCGAGCACTTTGGTCGGCCTTCTGTCGGGTTGCTCTAAGTCAACTTCCGCCTTGCAATTGGGTCTATCTGTGCACTGCCATGGGATTAAAATTGGGTTTGATTCACACTCTCGCCTTTCGAATTCGATCATGCATATGTACGTGAGGTTTAATTTGATGGATGACGCTTTAACCATTCTTAATTCGTCGAAGAATCGATCGTCGGTCGCTTACACCACAGTTATTGCAGGTTATGCAAAACTTGGAGATTGCTCCAATGCGTTCAGCCTGTTCAACCAAATGCGCTCAAAACAAACAGTTTTGGATTCAATCGTGTTCATCAATCTCGCTTCTTCTTGTGGTCTGCTCGCGAATTCGCTGCTATTGTCATCCGTGCTTTCTCTCCTGATCAGAAGTGGGTTGAATCGGGGACCGGATGTTTCCGCCTCAGTAGTCAACATGTATGCGAAATGCGGTGATATAACTTCTGCCAGGAAGGTTTTTGATTCAGCCATGGACAAGAATATTCTTCTATGGACATCCATGATTGGCGGTTATGTTCGAGTTGGACTCCCTGGAGCATCGCTAGATCTTCTTAAGGATATGGTGGGCGCAGGCCTGCCACCAAACAGGGTAACAATCCTCATTGCTCTCTCAGCATGTGCTAGCATTGGCTCACTCTCCATCGGCGAACAAATTGTCAACCATATAAATTCTCTTGAGCTCAGCTCAGACTTGCAGATTCAAACATCGATGATTCACATGTATTGCAAGTGCGGGAGTTTGAAAAAAGCGGAAGAAATATTCAACGCCGTTCCTCGGAAAGACCTGACCGCATTGAGCTCCATGATAAACTGCTATGCTTCACATGGAAAAGGAGAAGCAGCTCTCGCACTCTTCAAGGAGATGACAAATGACAAAGGCATTAAACTAGACGCAGTAGTTTTTACCGATACCTTATATGCTTGTAGCCATGGTGGTTTTGTCGAGGAAGGTTTGGAATGTTTCCGTAGAATGCGAGAAGAATTTGGTATCGAAGCAAGCAAAGAGCATTATTCATGCATGGTAGATCTTTTGAGCAGAGCCGGTGACTTCGATTCCGCTCTGGGTGTCATTCATCGTGCTCCGATCAAATTGAGAAGTCGGTTATGGACCCCATTTCTTAGTGGATTAAGGTACCATAATAGTCTAAGTCGGTTATGGACCACATTTCTTAGTGGATTAAGGGATCATAATAGTCTTCTTCATGCGAATATCGTGTCTAACAAGTTTTTGGAGGTGGGGAGTGAGAGCGCTGAGAACCATGTGTTGCTTGCTATCCTATCTGCTTCTGAAGGGAAGTGGAAGGAGGCTGGAAAGTTTAGAATTTTGATGGATAAGAGAGGGTTAAATAAGGAAGCTGGATGGAGCAGGATTGAGCTTGGCAGCTGAGCACGCTGTGCGAATATAGCTGCTGGACAGTATGATTTGAAACATAAAGACATTGTCTGAGGAAGAACTCACAGTGATTGGAGATTTGGTAATGTTCTTTGTTATATGAGCATTTAATGGTAATTGAATCACATTGATGAACTAAACCACTTGTTTTTCCATGGAAATGAAACATTACCAGATCTTTCATTCATTGCATCACCCTTTGGTGTATACTCTTAACTATTTCTGAAGTAAGCAATACGGATGATGTAAGTTAATTTTCTTTTCTTTTTGTGAAGGAGTTGTTAATGTAGAGATAATCTACTTTTAGTTATTACTTCCATTTTGTTTTCCTTCTAAACTTATAAGGAATCAACTATCTGATCATATCCCTCTTCTTTTCATGTTTATGTGAAGTCTAACCTCTCTAACTGCCTTCAACAATCCTTTCAACGCCCTTTCATATTATGTATTTGCTTATTTACTGGTATACCTTGTGACGCCGACCAGAGCGATAGGTATTAATTAATAATTATTTAACGGGCACGTCAAAATTTACAACGTAAATCGACATTAATATTGTGCAATGTGAAATCGACCTATGTAATTCATATGCGTGTGTTACTAGTCTAAAATCGTTACATTAATTAGTTTAATAAAAAGTTATTAGGTTAAGTAAAAGCAGTTTAAAAGGGGTGGGCTAATTTAATCCAAAGAAAAGAAAAAGAAAAGTTGGACTGGTAGGTTATGAGAATCACACTGCATGCGTGCCACGGGCCTCGATTCTTTCTGTGTTGGATGGGTCATTCGGGAAATTTTTCCCACCGGGCTCCGTTTCGAAATCCAGATCTGGGATTCCCGCTAGGTTGCCGCGTGGAGGAACGAAGGATGGCAATCAAATATAAAAAATCAAAGGGGTGTGAAGAACCTGTTCAAACCGTGCATGATCTCCTAGGAGTTCATATTTAGATCTCCAAGGAGATCAACCCGGAGTCCGAAACCCGGATGTAAACATTTTGCCACGATAAGGAGGAGCCGCCGCTTCTAATAGGCATATTGATCCTGCATCTTTTTATATTTCTCCCATGACAAGCTTCTCGCCTCCTCGCTGCCGCACGACATCATGCTAGCTGATGGTCCAAAATAGCTCTAAATCACCCGATTCTTCCTTCAATAGAAAGGTAATCTCTCTCAACTCCTCTTCATTTCTATGTAAATATTTTGCTTGGATTGATTAGGGACAAAAACCCTAGGTTTGGATTTCTTGGGGTTTTTTTTCTTTCATTCTAAAGAGTAAATAAAGTTTCTAAAATGAAATTTAATGTCAATACTCCGTTCCTTTTACAATTTCATCAAAAAACATAAAATTCTAATGGTAGGAAAAATGACGGATTTTTCTCATATTACGTTGTCCGGAGGATGAAGAAGGGCCGGTATGTGTCACATGTGTATTTCATGCAAAAAGTGGTGGTCTTGTGGAAGGGCAGTCAACGTCTAGTTTGATTAGGGCTGATTTTTGTGGAATTAGATTAATTGAAACCTACATAGAGCCGGCTTGCGGTTTAATTTGAAGGCTGTCACTGTAATTTAGTGGCTTCAATCAACATAAGTTGAATATGAGAACTAAAAGGGTGATGATCAGTGCCATTAATTGTATGCTTAGCCTATGTCTTAGTGTCAAATTAAGTAAAGAGTGCTTAAGGAGGAAGGGAAATTGTAATGCTTAACCTTAATTGTCTTCCTTTAGGTAAATACCTATTAGTATGATCGTGGGAGGATCAGAAAAAGGGTTGATTTTTAGAGCATCGATGTATTAGTGTATAAAAATATGGAGGCAACATTTGTAACATGAGAAATATTGTTGTAAATTTCTAGACGTGCACTCATTAGTACGTGAGCGTAGTACATCCACCCTCTTAAGGACATTAAGGATTTAAAACCCTCGCAAATGTAACCTCGTAAGCAGAAAAAATTGAAAAACTGAACATATGATATTTCAAATTTTGATACGCAATAAACTATGTAGGACATGGCGTCTCGTGGAGGTAGGGATAGTGATCACCGCAACGACAAGAGAAAGGGAAAGATCTGAGTGAGTTGTTATTCCCTTATTTTAGGCTCTATTTGTTTGGGCGTTTCAGAGCTCCGTTTTGCAAACGCCGCCGAAGGCGGGTAAACAAATGAACCTCCGGCGGCGTTTGCTCCGTTCCACCCGCCCGCCTTGAGAAACGCCTCAAAAGCTCCGTTTGGAGCAGCCATCTCCCCCTCCGTTTCGAACACTCCGTTTCCACCCGCCGGATCGATCCGCCACCGCCTAAACAAATGAAGCCTTAATTTACTTGCTTTCTATATGAATTGTGTGTTCTTGTACTACGTGAGAATTTCTATAGCGTACTAGAATAGAACTTGTTATAAAAGGAAAATTGTCAAATTTACAATAAAGATTCTTGATGAATCAATTCTCCAATAATGCAACGAAGAAAAAGATGAATAAAGAGGAATCATTTTTATAATGATTAATGAGAATAAAGAATTGAAAAGATAACGAAATGAATGATGCATCTATGCAATGAGCTATGTTAAGGGTTAACCCAACTCATGGATGTGTGGTGTGAATGTCATCCCATTATGAATGTTATTAGATTCAGGAGTCCTGATTGGGCACCAGGCTTGTAGAACCTGTAATTCATCGAGATCAAAAATGTCTAAGGAAACATCTATTCGCAGACCATTCAACCAGTATGAACGAGTCCCTTTTCTAACTCGCTAGCATGGCGAGCATGGGCGAGCATGGGCGAGCATGGGCGAGCATGGGCGAGCATGGGCGAGCATGGGCGAGCATGGGCGAGCATGGACGAGCATGGGCGAGCATGGGCGAGCAAGGGCGAGCATGGGCGAGCGAGCATGGGCGAGCATGGGCGAGCATGGGCGAGCATGGGCGAGCATGGGCGAGCATGGGCGAGCATGGGCGAGCATGGGCGATTAGCCCTCAATACTCGCTTGTATGTGCGAGTATCCAAAGTCCACGGAGGTATTCTCGCATACATACCCCTCTCCTCCCCCTCCCCCCAAGATTTGTATATAAACAGACTCTCAGTAGTACCAGAAATGACACTTTTGGAAGACGTTGAGATCCCCCCAAGTGTGATACTCGCCAACTTCGTGTCTTCCTCGTACCTTGCTCAGCCATTTTGGTTGTGGAAGGGAAGTTTCTGCCAAAATTCCAGGTACATGGTGGGACCTCCCTGCTGCAGCACTTGAGGTCCATTAGTAGTTCATTTCTTTCTTCTTCTCTCTAGCCTTCAGAGTCGGTCGGCCGGATCACGGGACCAGTAATCTCGGGCTGCACTTAGATCTGAACATTTGGAGTAGGGATTTTCTCAGCTTCAATAAGACTAGATTATAACTCTGAATCTGAAAAATATGAGTGTGTCAAATAAAAGACATGTAATGAATGAATGATGAAATTTATTCTTAGCATTGCCCAAATGTAGAAAATTGGAAACAAATAATGAATGAAGAAAGAAAGGATGAAATGCATAAACTGAATGATGAAATGCATATAATCAATGAAGAAATAAATGATGAAATGCATAACGATTTCAAAAGAAATAAATGATGTATTTCCCTATTATAAACTGTTGCTAACACTTTTGTAGGGAAAATATTAATTTGCTTAGTCATTTGACTAACTATTTAAATAATTAAATTAATATAGGACATCGTGGGCCCCGATGTCGATGAAAGGAACTTCAAATAGACAAGTATCGCTTTTGGGTGGACATGACTATGGTTGTACTTGTGATACTGGATACAAGGAACCGAACTGCCCTCATAAGAGTTTCAAGTTTTATTTATGTAGATTAGTCACATCTGCGTGATATATTTATATATGTTGACAGAGAGAAAAATAGAATGAATAATATTAAAGCGGGGTTCCCTTCCTATATATGAAGGGAACAATAAAGGCTAAACCAGGAAAAAAAATAAAAGTAATTCCAACACTTCCCCTCAAGTTGGGTGGATGATATTTTGTATGCCCAACTTGAACATAATCTTTTTGAACAGTCTAACTCAAACTCTTGGTGAGAACATCCGCAAGTTGTTGATTTGAAAGAACAAATGGTGTGCTCACAACTTCTCTTTCTATATTCTCTTTGATGAAGTGAAGATCAACCTCAACATGCTTTGTGCGGTCATGCTCGACTGGATTGTGAGCTATGCTAATGGCGGCTTTGCTATCACAGTAGAGTCTTATGAGGTCTTTATTTTCGATGCCAAGATCATTCAACAAGGATTTAATTCACAGTCCTTCGCAAATTTCATGAGTCATAGCTCTAAATTCTGTCTCTGCACTTAACCTGACAACCACATAGTTTTTTACTCATCCACATTACCAAATTACCGTCAACTAAAGAACAATAATCAGAGGTGGACCTCCTATCATTAACTGAACCGGCCCAACCAGCATCAGTGTAGACCTCGACAGTCAATTCTTTGTCAGGGGAGAACATGATATCCCTTCCAGGAGAGGACTTGAGATAACGAAGAATACGATATTTAGGTTCTACATGACGTGCTCTGGGTGCATGCATGAAATGACTGATGACTCCCACCACATATAAAATATTCAGACGAGTGTGAGATAAGTAGATTAGGTGGCCGACTAGTCTTTGAAATCCAACGATATCAACAACCACTTCTCCGTCATCTCTACCCAATCTGTGGTTGACTTTTATTGGGGTGTCAACAGGTCTGCTCCCACTCAACCCACACGGCCGGAGCAAGTCAAGGATATACTTCCCCTGGGATATGAATATATCATACTTTGATCGAGCGACCTCAATTCCTAAAAAATATTTGAGATTTTCTAGGTCTTTTACCACAAACTCCTTTGTCAATTTTTGTTTTAGAGACTAGATTTCTTTGGTATCATCACCTGTGATAATGATGTCATCCGCAAACAATAAGAGTCGTGAACCTCCCATGTTTGCGCCTTACAAATAAAGTGTGATCAACATTGCTTTTGGCATAACCAAATGCAACCATAGTCCTATGAAATCTCTCAAACCATGCCTGATGAGATTGTTTTAGGTCGTATAAGGCTTTTTCAACCTGCATACCTCCCCCCCCCCCCCAGATCTTGCCAGAGTAAGACCGTACATTAACATGTAGATCTCTTCTTTCAGGTCCCCGTGGAGGAATGCATTTTTCACATCCAACTAAGTCAGAGGTTACCCTTTGCAGGTGGCACATGAGAGTAAAACTTTTATAGAATTCATCTTCGCCACAGCGGCAAAGGTTTCTTGGTAGTCAATTCTCATGGTCTGGGTGTAACCCCTAGCAACTAACCGGGACTTGTACCGCTCAACAACACCTTAAGAGTTCTGCTTGACGGAGAACACCTATTTACATCCAACCACAGAATTACTCGGTGGAAAGGGGACCAAATCCCATGTGCAATTCTTTTCTAGAGCCAGCATCTCCTCACACATAGCATTCTGCCACTTTGGGTGAGCAATAACATCCTGCCAAGTTGAGGGGATAGAAATGAAGGAGTGAGATGCAATAAAGAGCTCATGTGAGGGAGATAATGAGTTGTAGGACACAAAATGAGACATCAGATGTTGGGTAGAGGTATCTTGAGAGCCCAAAGAAGGGTCCAATGTTGGAGCGGTTAGCTTGGGAGATGTTGATGTACCCGGACCCCTTTTCCGCCAAGAATACACCTATAAAGGAGGAGCGGCCACAAGACTAAGCTCAGAAGGAGGCACAAAAGTGGTGACATGAGGAGGTACATGAGCGGGAATAACCACGGTAAGAGGAATCAAGGTTGTAGATGTCGGATGTCTGGTTCATATCGGTTTGTGTTTGAAATGTCGTATGTCGGATTGCGGGGGATATATCGGGGATATTTTACAATATCGGATTTTAATATTTAAATAAAGATTGCAGTATTTATAAACATATTTTTTGCAAATTAGTAAAAATGTACAGACAAATAACTATAACAATGTATAGACAAATAAGTATTTATAACATTTTCTTTGAAATAATTTTGAAAGATAAAAGAGAAGCTCATGTAATTATGTAAAGTTGGAAGAGAGTTTTTTCTTAGCATAGGAGAACCAAAAATCACTGCAGATTTACACAAGGAAAGATATAAACTTAGTTATTGAAAGAAAGAAACCTAACTATAGTATACGTAAGAATCTTACAGTAACACATGTTTAATAAAATTTTTAGATCTTATGACTTGATCAATATAATAACTACAAATAAAATTTCAATTGTCGCAGAAACAAGAAGAAAGAAGAAGAATGAAGAAGGGGGCTTACAGTGTAGTGAAGTAGCAGAAACTCTAAAACCCGACATCGACTGCTCGCGTCCTCACCTGTGATGTCAATTCGTAGAAAGCCCGACGTCGTCGTCTACTCCTCGCCTGCGATGCCGATGCGTTTCCTCATCACCATAGAAGGAGCTGTCGAGTGTCGACCACTCCGCCAGAGCAACTCTCCCGTAAAATTTAGGGTAGAGCGAGAAATGTCGAATGCGTGAAATGCACTCGTGAAGTAGAAAAATATGGGTCCCGTGAACTTTGTTTTTATATATATTAAATATAATAACCGGAATATCGGGTTAGAGATATATCGATATATCGGGATATATCGCCGTTTTTTTACAAAACGATATTTTTGACAAACAAATCGGTTTCGTTGCGGTTTGCACCCAAAACCTTTATGTCGGCCGACATGTCCGACATGTCGGACGATATCTACAACACTGGGAGGAATAGGAAGAGAAAAAGAACTCACTTCCATTGGATGAGACTCCCTCTAATGAGGACTCCCCCTGAAGTGAAGACTCGTTGTAGGATTCCGACTCCCGAAATGTAACATCTATAATAACAAAGGTCTTTCGGGAAGCTAGATGAAAACACTTGCTCCCGCCGCTGGCAAACCTTAAGTGTTGTACTGCGCTTGTCGCTCATTTTTGCGGCGCGCACATGAGTTTGTGAGGGGTGGGAGAACACATTTTTTATTGTAAGTAGAAGACTTTGGCTCTATTTGTTTGGGCGTTTCGGTGCTCCGTTTTGGGCAAACGCCGCCGGAAGGCGGGTAAACAAATGAACCTGGCGGCGTTTGCTCCGTTTCCAGCCCGCCTTGAGAAATGCAAAAAGCTTTTGGAGCAGTACCTCCCCCATCCGTTTCGAAATCCGTTTCCACCCGCCGGAGAGACCGCCGAAACAAATGGTTTATTTGTATGTGAGCATTTTTAAAATAAGAAAAAGGTTTTAAAAATGGGTTTTTTTTAAAAAAATGGGTAAATGAGACTGTTAATGTTTATCCAAATGATGTTTTTCATTTTAATAATATATATATACACACACAGAGAGAGAGTGACAGACACAGGGCTCTGCCCCTGCGGCCAATCGTGACAGTGTCTCGCCTGCAATAGGTTCAGAGGAGTCTATCAGTTATTTAATGCAGCTTAAAATAAATAAATTGTTATTTAATCAACTTTAATAAAGTTGATTGGTTTAGTAGATGCTCCTCGAAAATACTGTTGATATGTCTAATGATAACCTTCATTGAATAATCCGCTGACATTCCTAATAACACCCGACCAAAGTAAGTGTAAGAGCTCTACCAAAATTGTTTTGAATTTTATGAATTTTCATCATTACAATATTAAGAGAGAGAGAGGGAGAGGGAGAGGGAGAGGCAGTGGGAGCGGGAGCGAGAACGGGAGGGAGAGGGAGAGGTGGAGGGAGAGGGCAGGCAGTCTAGAGAGAGCAGTCTCAAGTCTCAGGGAAGTGTAGATGTATAAGCAATTAGAACTTTCTTCAAAGAACCCCTTCAACGAGGAAGTGTACTTGTAATATTGCCCCCACCCCCCTTGTTCAACCATAGCACCAAGTGCCCTTATTTTGGGAAAAAAATGGTATAACCCGGTCTCGAAATTTAGATACAAGGTCTTTTGATATTGTTATGTGGCAGTCTATATATCATTTTACCGTAGAATCATCATGTTAATTGTTTGGGTATCCGAAGTGATATCTTTGAGCGTCTTTGGTTATAGGAATATCATGTATGATATCTTTGCTTTAATTTTTACGAGTGCCCGACACGGGGCTCCGCCCCTACGGCCAGACGTGACAGTAACCGGCCGGCGACGGCGGGCTTCGCCCACCCCGGCTCGATGCTCTCGGGAGGCCTTCGGCCGCATCCAGGAAATGGATGCGGGCGAAACCCGACCGCCAACAACGAGTTTCGCCGGCCTCATTAAGGCGGTTTCGCCCGCAACATATACATATGAGTACTCAAAATGACCGTAAAAAATATACATAAATATTACAATTTTTATTTTGTAAAACAGTATATGTTTTGATCTAAAAATATTAATTTTGACTTTAATAAAGTTGATTGATTTGATGTCATCACCTCGAAAATACCACTGATATGCCTAATGACAACCTTCCTTGAATAGATCGCTGGCATGCCTAAGAGCAACTCCAACCGTCCGGCATTTCTTAGAAATGTCGGACGGTTTCCCTCCAATGCTTCGGCATTGCCGCCTCTATATTTAGAGGCGGCTGCATTTTTCCTCTCTCTTCCTTTAAATTTAGAGGAGGAAGAGTCGGGCTGCATTTTTTTTTAATGTTTTATTTTTTTAAAAAAAATTTTTAATTAGTTAATTTAAGAAATTTTGATAATAATTTATAATTCCTATAGTGATTAAAATAATTTTTCAATTATAACATATAATATATCAATAAAATCGTCTTTTCGAGATCTACAAAACGAGTCTAATATTGAATAAATTCTAATTATTATTTGTCATACAAAAAGAAGGAGAAGACATTTTTACTGATTAAACTCGCGTAAAAATAAAACTACATTCAAAATAAAATGCATAAAATATTCAAAATTACATTGGTTTATTTTCATGTCGTTCCCACAAATGTTCAACTAGTGCATCTCGAAGTGCAAAATGCGCATCCCTGTCTTTGATCTTTTTATGCCGATTTAGGAACTGTCGAAATCGTTCGGCTTCACTTGTATTCAACTCTTCAACATTTTGAGTTGGTGATGGAGTAGAAATAGTGACATAGTCATTTTCATCCCGCTCGTCTTTGACGATCATGTTGTGCATTATAACACAAGCAATCATAATATCGTGTAAAACATGTTTATTCCAAAAACGGGCTAGCCCCTTAATTATCGCAAATCTTGATTGAAGAACTCCAAATGCCCGCTCTACATCTTTTGGCATGCTTTTTGCATCATTGCAAAGTGTTGTTTTTTTTGTCATGTGAATGAGAAATAGTCTGAACTAGTGTTGATCACTTCGAATATATTCCGTCGGCTAAATAATAACCAACATCATATTTTTTCCCAAAATTTCATAATTAGTAGGAGGCGTAATACCTTGTGCTAAGTTAGCAAACAAATGAGACGATTGCAGGACATTGATATCATTATTCGAGCCTGGTAAATCAAAATATGCGTGACATATCCATAAGTCATAAGATGCTACTGCCTCGAGAATAATTGTTGGCCCACCGTGTCGTCCTGAATATTGTCCTGCTCATGCTGTTGGGCAGTTCTTCCACTGCTAATGCATGCAATCTAGACTTCCCAACATCCCTGGAAATCCTCGTTCTTCACCTTTCCATAACAATCTAGCAACATCATTGGCATTGAGATATCTCAAATATTCTTTTTTGTACACTTGTACAATTGCCCTGCAAAATCTTTTCAAACATTGAATTACGGTTGACTCACCTATTCAAATATATTCATCGCAGCTATCAGCTGCTGTTCCATATGCTAACATACAGAATGCTGCCATAATTTTTTGTAAAGTTGACAATCCAAGTTTTTCAAGACCATCCTTTTTTTGAATGAAAAAATTATCGTGCTCCCGCACCGCGACAACAATACGAAGGAATAAATTCTTTCGCATGCGAAATCTTCTTCGAAAATATGTTCCCCCATATGTGGGATGTATTCGACAAATTGAGCAACGAAATCCGAGTGGTGCATCTGAACTCGATATTGTAAGTATTAATTTATATTTTAAATATTATATTAAAGAATCGCTATATTATAATTATTGTTTGTTTGTTTGTAGATCAATCAGGCCAAAATTTTATGTGGAGAAGATCCGAACGAGAAAAGAGGCTCCTTGTTTGATCATGTTTGGTCAATCTTGAAAAATACAAAAAAGTGGATAGAGTCGTTCGAGACTACATAAGGTAACAACTCTCAGCATTTTGAAATATTGCAAGCTTTTGATTCTAACTCTTCCACTCAACGGATACGAATAGACCTAAACACAGACAGCAATGAAATGAACCTTAATAGTACTGGTGATGAAGAATCTCCAGCCTCAATTTCAAATACCCGACCTACTGGAAGAAAGAAAGAAAAGGAGAGAAGAAGACAAGTTAGTGGTAAGAGTTCTGATATTGAAACTCATAGTAAAGCAAATGAAGAAATCTTAGAGATTTTGAAGAGAGGACAAGAACAACGAGCAAAAGATATGTCTTCTATGACTGAACTCTTGAAGTTAAAGGTCGAAAATGAAAAAAAAAACTAGAGCTTCAGAGTGCTAAACAAGATCATGATATTATGATGATTGATTTGGAAAGCATAAAAGGAACTCCAGAGCGGCAATATTTTCGGCAGAAAAAACAAGAAATTATGAATAAAAATATAAAATAGTCCTTGTTTAGAGGATCATCATCACTCGAAGCAACCGGGTATGAAGGAGCCATGTATGGAGGTAGTGGTGATGGAGGAAGCCATTATGGAGGAAACCAACATGGAGGACCTCAGTTTGGAGGAGGTTGGCATGGAGAAGGCCAATATGGAGGAAGCCATTATGGAGGAGACCCACATGAAGGACCTCAATTTGGAGGGTCTCAATTTGGTGGACCTCAATTTGGAGGGTCTCAATTTAGTGTACCTCAATTTGGAGGACCTCAGTATGGAGGAAGCCGGTATCGAGAAAGCCAATATGGAGGAAGCGACTATGGAGTACCCAGGTATAGATGAGAACAACAAGGGGGAAGCACACACGGAAGTCTTAGCGAACCCGATGATGACCTCCCCGAATTTTAGAATTATTTCCAAATGTAATTTTTTATTTTGAATTATGTTATGTATGTTCTATTTTAGTTATGTAATGAAATTTGAAATTAAAAAAACTTTAAAATTAATATAATATAATAAAATAAGATAAGAAAAAAATATCATAATAATATTATATTTATTTATTTATACATATTAATATATAAATATAATATAAATATTATATATATATATATATATTAAAATAACATGTTCTTCAAATATAGAGAACATGGTTGGAGTTGCTCTACTCTTGTTCTCTATATTTAGAGAACATGGTACAATGAGGATCTCTAAATATAGAGATCCCCATTGGAGTTGCTCTAATGACAACCTATCATAATAGGTGTATGAGCTCTATTAAAAAACTTTTTAAATTTAAATGGATTTTCATCATTGTTTCTAATTTTTTGATAGTGTAATTACTTGAATGAAAATTGTATTTTAATTTCTTTGAAATATATTATAATATATGTCAAGTCATTAAAATATAAAAATGAGCGCATAATTGATATTTTTGAATGTTTCACCCCAGACAATTTTCCCTTATAATAGTGAAAGAAATAGTGAAAGATATGTCTAGATATTATAAATGATATTCAGTTAATCAATTTTGTGTGATTATTGTGCACTGCTTATGATCGTAACAAGTCCAATATTGATCGTTTGTTAATAACATGTGATTCTTAATGCATGATAATTAAAATGTGAACGCAAAATAATGCATCACAAATAAGCATTTAATACGGGCTGTCATGCGGCAACATCTCCAGGGCACGTCTCAAAATATGAGGATGGGCCAGACTACAAAAATTCCCTTTATTTTGCGAGCCGCTATTCAGGTGGCTGTACAAGCAAGCGAACCCGGGCTCACATTGTAGAAGCGAATCGCACTATAAATATAGCCTATTGGCGGAAAAACCTCTTTCAAAAAGCATCTCGTCGTTCTGATCTGTAGCTCAACTCGGTTTCAGGCGGCGAAAAACCAGAGAAATCGTCTTCATCAATGTCCATTTCCAGCTCCAAGTAGGGCAAATCTGGTTTCAGGAGTAGACAGGACGGTCGAGGAAGGTGAGATAGATCGCTCTTCGGTTTCGTCGAGGCCAGCGTTTCAGAAGTTTTATGTCCGTCGCTGTAGATGCTACGAGCTCTGTAAACGAATCCGCATCGATTTTTAGTTTCTTAAAAGTTCATCACCCGATCTCAGTTTACTGGGATTAGAAGGAGAAAAGCACGATCGTTCCAGAGCAGCGGCCCCCTCTTATTAAAGAAGGTATATCTTCTTCCCAGCGTTTCATCGAGCTTCCCTCCATTCCGCGAGTAGGAGTCTTCTTCATAAGTAGTGTTTTGATTCCGTGGCTAGCTGTTCTTTGTCTAGGGTTCGGGATGCAGAAGCTCGGGATTTCCAGTTTGCAGAGCTTCGATAAACTCCGATCCTTGAGAAGATCCGAAGTAGGAACAGATAAAACGCCTCAGAGCGCAATGGCGAGGTCTTCACTGGATTCTGCATCACATGGAAGTTTAACGAACCTAAAGCTGACTGCAGGTATTTTCATTTCAATTTCATTTCCTTGAAGAACCTTCTTCACCCGACACATACCTCTCAAGGATTCTTGTTTGCCTGACCCTTATCTTTCTTATTGAGCTTTATTTCAGAGAAATTGGTTAAAGAACAAACCTCAGTGAAAGCTGACCTTGAATTTGCGGTAAAAGATTAGTCTGTAACGATAAGTATTTGTCTTATGCCCTAAAATTTTTTAGTTATTATTATTTTCCTTGTCTTCTTAGGCTACGTTTGGGGGGACTTATTTTCACTGGTCAAGCGGTCACGACCGCATGAATCGGACCTTAATTAAGTCCTGGTTCATGCGGTCGTGATCGCTTGACCGGTGAAAATAAGTCCTCCCAAACGGAGCCTTAATCCGTATGTTTATTGGCACTGTTTGTTACTGAATTATTTTTCTACATCTATCCGAAGAAGATTTGTTCTATTTTTTAAAAATGTTATTGTGTTTTTGTTTTTTGTTTTTGTACTTTTATATTCAAGTTAGAATGTCTGGTGCTCCTTGAAAGAGGAATTTACAACTTTCAAAAAATATGCCTCTACATAAGATACACATATCATCCGATTTGTATTTTAGATGCACGCTTTTTAATCTTGATAATTAATAATAAATAACTTACATAGGAGTTTGATCTTTCATTTTCTTCATTGGTTTATAATCAGAAACAAAAATGACTTGCTTGTATAAGTGCTATTTTTCTATAGAGTTGACTGATGTTTTAAATATGAATTTTATTTGTGTTATTGTAGAATACAAAACTGAGAAAAGCAACGGAGCAGATACATATGCTAGAAGCCAAGCTACAAGACGCAATCAATGAAAATACAATGGTCAAAGTGAAGCAAGTAGAAGATGCAAAGCTTTGGAATGAATTAGATACAAAATTCAATTCAGCTAAGACACTTTATGATCAGTTATGTGAGACAGTACAAAAAGTAGCTGATCAGAATGATACTGGTGAGGTTAAGTACTGTTTTTTCTATGTGCTTGATGGCCCTTTATTGTTTAACTTATAAGCTTACATATACATTTTTGTACTGGTAGCCGAGGAAGACAAGAAGTTGATTGAGGAAAGGCTTTCGAAGAATACTAAAGCTCTTGATAACTTTAAGTTGCAGTTTAAGGAATTATCTACAAAACTTGAATGTGCAGAAAATAAAATAACAATTGGTTAGATCTTCATCATTTCCCATTAGTGTTGTATTTATTTTCTTATTTCTAGTAATAGATTGGAATAAAAATTATCTTAGTCCCCGTTCTTCATTTTTTTTGTAAGATTGTTTAATAACATCTTCCATTGGTAGGAAAACAAGAAATTTGCAAACTTATAGAAGAGAAGGAGGCAGCAGAAAAATGCTTCAAGGATGAGCTCTTTGCAGCTGATGAAGTAATGGTAATGAAAGGTATTTCTTTTTCAAAATGGTTTTAAAGGTCTTACCATGACTATGTTAAAAGAGAATATCAACTTAAATGATATGTTGTGAGTTTTGATCAACACTAGGTTGAATATAGGACGAATACTAATATCTTCTATTTGGATAATTCTGAAATAACTCCATTAATTTTAATAATATGTTTTTTCAATGTGGAATCAATCTTAGTGCTCAATCTCTTTTCATTTAATTCAATCAGATGAAAAATCAATGCTTATTAAAGCATGTCCAGATCTTACTTTTTTCCGATACATGTCTTTGTTGAAATATTGTACCTATACTATATATTTAGTGATTACATAATGCTAATATCTATTCTCCAGTGTACTACACATAAGACTTCTATTCTATTTTTTGTTTTCCATTTTGGAATTGTATGTCAGTTTTGGTATCGTTGTTTTTCTGCCATGTAACTGTTGAAGAAGTTATTTCAGATGTTTTTAAATCCATGAGTTACAGATTTCAACCAACAAGGAAATTAGATATAAGTTATTCTCATGACTAAATTTATTTTAATATGCTCTGACTAGATCTAAAGTAGGCCTGCTATTTGCAAACTTATCTAGGTGACTGTTGTTTTATGAAGTTTTGTTAGATTTGATTTCATGGGTTATGCTCTTTCTTTATTTTCATAGTCTTCATTATTCATTATTTTTTAGATAGCTGTAAAGTGATCTTTAATTCTTTTGTAAATGCAGATGCTACAATTAAAGATTTGGAAGATGTGGTTGAGCAAAGTAAACAACACAAGCAGACTCTTGATTCTCAACTACAAGTCTTACAACACGAGCTCATTTCTAAAGAAGATCTCTTTAAGAAGCTGAATCTTACCAGGGATGAAGTTGAGGGTGAAAAGAAAATGTTGTTATGCAATAACCTTGCTTTGAAGCAGCAGCTAGAGAATTCATGTCTGGAAATCAAGAATCTTGAAGCAATAATCAATAATTTGATGACTAAAATATCTCAACTGGATAAGGATTCTTTAACCCTATCAAATAATGTTGTGAAGCTGATATCTTCCTTCGAAAAATACTATGATCTTATACATCAGGAAAAGGATTTGGCTTCTAAGAATAATCAAGAAAAAATAGATAAACTTCAACAACAATTGTTGAATGCCATGACAGAAATCAATTCCTTTAATTTGAACAACGAGCAACTCAACAATAGGATCATTGAGTTGCAAAGAGCCCAGGAATTTGTTATGGTCCAGCATGCTGATGAATGCCGTTTAGCAGAAGATAAAGTAAGGAAGTTGGAATCCGAAGTTGATGGACTTCTTTTAAGGAAAAATGAAGTAGAGAAGATGGCCACTGAACTAGAAGGCAAAGTTGTACATTTATCTGAAGTTTCTAAAGTTGCTGAGAACAAAATGGTGACCTTCTATTATTTTTGTAGCAATCAAGTAACTATTGTGTGATACTTTCTGATCTTCATTGTTAATTTTTAGCAAGATCTTTTGCATACAATTTCAAAGCTAGAATTGGAGAATGAAGACATTCGGTGTAGGATGCAACTAGAGTTAAAAGAGAAGTTTGAGGAAACAGAAGCATTGCGTGATGAGATAAAAAAGTATGATAAGCATGCAAACTCACTAGGAAATCAAATTGAAGAGCTTCGTGGTGCTTTGGATGAGAAGGAGAAGTTTATCACTAACTTTGAAGATAGAGCAAAACAGCTGGAAGAACAGAAATCTGAGGTTTAACCTACAGATCACACTTTTTTCAATTATCATCTCATCATTGTTTCCCTTATATTAATTATTTTAGGCTATCGATTGAGTCTTTCTCCATTATATCATGTCGTGTGATAATGGATTTTAATTTTAGTTTACACAGTTTTTTTAATTTTTGCTCTAGTTCCAATCATGTAATTTTTGGTGAGTCAATGCTCTAATATACCTCTGAATGTTGGACCCCTTCTTTAGGTCCAGACATCACTTATTGCAGCAGAGTGTAAACTCACTGAAGCCAAAAAGCAGTATGATATGATGCTTGAAGGAAAACAGCTTGAATTGTCTAAGCATTTGAAGGAACTTTCACAGAAAAATGACCAGGTATTGATCCTTGCGAAAATCCACTAAGAAGTATGTTATAAATTTGGCTTGATCTAGAAGTTATTGGACAATGGCAGGCTATCAATGAGATCAGAAAGAAGTATGAGGCTGAGAAGGAGGAGATTTCTTCTGAGGAAAAAGAAAAGGTTTTCTACTTCTGATTTCCTACAGATTCTCCATCATATGAAACTACTTTATCTTAGAGCTGCATAAAATGTCAGGCAAACAAGCTTATAAGAGAAATCGAAAGAATTTGTGAAGAAAAAATCAAGAAAAATAGAGAAGGAGCAGAGAGGTGTTTGATGCAGGTTGAGGAGGAACATAAGGCAATGGTATGTATATTTTATGAGAGAAGAATTATTTACTTCTTTCTGAGTTGTTTGTTATGCTTTTTATTGCATTCTTGACAACATGTTTTATCATTTAATATTTTCTTTATAAATGAAATCCCTTTCCTGAATGTCTATTCATGAATATTGAAGCTATACCTAATACATGTACCTGAATTTGAATAGGTTCCATTGAAGCTTAAAGCTCCGTTTGGGGGACTTATTTTCACCGGTCAAGAGGTTACGACCGCATGAACCGGACTGTAACCTCTTGACCGGTGAAAATAAGTCCCCCTAAATGGAGCCTAAGTGTACTTACTGTAGAATTAGAGAAAAATTAGTTGTTCGAATTGTAATATTTAGTGATTATCACATAAAGACACCATTTTTCCATCAAAATTCAGCTTTCTTTGTTGGTAATGTGTATAGTAAGTTTCCTATTTTCGAGGTTTTAAATTCCAAATTAAAGGCCAGTCACTTGTTTGACTACATTCGTGGCTAGCTCAATTATGTAATCCTAGGTGATAGGAAATCCTAGCCAAACCTAGAATGATGTATGTATGTGGGGGTGATCCTACAACGCTTTCTAAATAATAATAAAACGCATATACAATTAACACAACAATTCACAGAAAACTTAAGAAGAGCAAGCAAGTTTACTTCTCCTTCAATGAGAGTGCTTTAATTAAATGCGCAATAAGATTAGGCCTTTCAAATCAAGATCAATCATAGAACAAACGAACTAACATAAATTCACATCCATGATCATATAAATAGTCCGATCCATGCATCAATGAAGAAAATAAGAAATCGAACTAAGGACCCACAAGTCTAGGGACCGTAAGAGACAAGGAGATATAGATTTGGGGTTGTAAGAGTCACGATGGATGTATGGAATGATAATACAACTGTGGCATGAGCTGTCAGGGAAAGAATATGCCTTCTGGTGGAGTGAAATTGGTTCCACTTGGTTTGGGGTGCTGGCTCAGTTGAGTGTATGGGGTGGGACTGGTGCGGGTAGGCCTTGGACTGGGCTTGGGGGAATGGTTAGGTTAGGGAATGAGGTGGGTGGAGTGATTTTTAGTATGGAAAGTTGGAAGGTGAGTTTTCAGCCAGCAGGAGGGCAAAGGAATGGTTAGTCGGGCCCTGGAATGGGCCTGGGAGGTGAATCTAAGCAGTGAGGTGCTGAGAGTGGCTCGACCTGATCAAGGAGACAAATTGGGAGGCACGGACAGGCAGGTGTAGCATTCAGGAAGGCTGGTTTTGGGGAGGAGAGGTGGCTGGAAGAGGGCTGGAATGGGCTATGCTGTTTTAGTGGCAGGTGTAGCATTCAGGAAGGCTGGAATGGGCTATGCTGTTTTAGTGGATGGAAGAGGGCTGAGGATGATATTCAACAGCTGGAAAGATGGCTGGAGTAATATTCAGTGGGTGACTAGACTATTTTAGGGTTGGGATAAGTGAATACACATGAAAACAAAGAGGAAGACAATACTTGGGAGTCAACAACTAGGATTCGCGGTCTATACCACTGGTGACTGATGGATTGTTGAAATGCTCTCCAAGATCTATTATTTTTTCTAAATCAGTCGCTACACTTGTTTAAATAGATAAATCATTCTAGAGCAACTGTCTTGAATGGTTTAGATCCATGCTCATGATAGTTATCCAATCTATCAAAATAACACACAAATAAAATAAAATAAAATAAAGTACATAAAAAATATTGAAAGATCGCTCTGAACACGATCACAAACTCAACTCGTCCATCAAGTGATGCCAATATGATTGGTGACAAATCAACCCCGAGCGGTCCTAAAAGGTCCTGCTCCAAAAGTCTTGTTGATCCTCATCCGCAGATTAAAAGAATTCGTCTTCTGATGAATATTGATGGGTATCCTCTCGGTGCAGACCGGGTAAAAAATCAATGAAGTTCCTTGGACGCCATCCAAGTATCGGTTGTGAATGGGTATCCTCTCCAGTGAACCAAGTATCTCTGCGTTAGTCTGCGGAGCATGGCTATGGTCTCATGAGCCACAATGTATGTGGTGCCTGTTGACTTACAGTCTCAAAAGTCAACTACTATGTTGGTTGTACTGGTGGAGCCACTAGCGATGTCGATGTAACTGTATGTGCTTGAGGGGTAGGCTCGGGATGAGATTAAGGCCATGGCATGTGAAACTCAGAGATGGGCTCAAGATATGTATGTGTATTCACAAAACTCAAAGTAAAGAGTCAAGTTCTCAAAGTTATATATGGATACCCTTAGGGACGTCGAGCTCGTAGGTATCTGCTCTGTCCTTCTCATCACAATTGACTCAACAGACTCATGCAAATGGCGAACAAATGACTCGGCAGACTCATCCAGAGGATGCAAATGAAAAACAACAGACATTATGCACTCTCTAGACTATGGTCCAAATTTGAAACATGGTAAGGATGTGTGAGTGAACTTTATGCAATGTAAACCATAAGTTCAGTGTTGTCGAAATCCTAGCCAAACCTAGATTGATGCATGCATGCAGGGTAATCCAACAAAAATAGGCGGCCTATTTGGAGGATCTTTGAGCGGTGTGTAAAGTATTCGTCAAGTGTGTGACCAACATACAAATGACTATACGATAATATGACATTACGGTACGAGTCCATGATGTGTCAAATGTCTCTTAAAGGATGCGACTCGCCATGAGACTTTCCAGGTGGTTTGTAGATTTCATTCTGAATGCGATGATCACGTAAATGAATACCTAAGACATCAACATTAGGATGAGGCTCTAGGTTGTGTCGAATGTATCCCAACGAAAATAACTCATATTGTGGATCACTAGACGTGGTATTGAAAAAAATCCTCGTACACGCAACGAATAAATGCACAAGATGTGAGAGAAGCAAGCAAATCGTGTGAATGGTGAGTAACGAAGCCTACAATCTCAGCAAAAAGATTCATAGATAACATGATAGACTATCACAATTTGTGGTTTGTTCATGAAGAGGTTCATCAAAGAACTCAATAATAGTATGATGCTCATCTCGTTGAGCATCAATGTCCTCCAAAGCGAGTAAGCTACCACTAGGTCAGTACTAAACTCTAGGTTATTGTTTTTGATGAGACTTGGGAAAGCGATGGGGAGAAAGTGGGAAAAACTTATATTCAAGAATGGATCCATGGGTGGAGTGTGGAGGGAATGGTTTATGATAGCCTGATAGGGAAATTAACTAGTCCTAGGAAGGGAGTAAGAAGAGGGCATTCCACTAGCCCGAGCTCGCTAGGTCGCTCATGATTGTTTTTTGTTGGTTCCATAAGGTTTAGGCCACACTCAACCGCATCAAGTGTCATGCCACTCATTGGACACTGAATCTCTCTAGAGTTGGATATCTTTGTGTCTGGAGTCCCATTTATGGAATCCATAAAGGCAAGAGTAAGCACCGGGTGGGTCTCAAGCTTGGGAGGACTCCTCATGATGGGTCGGTTAGGTTGTAGGCCCGCTCGTCTAACTCTTGAGGATCTCAGGGACTGCTCGTAGTGGAGCGCAGGTTGAAATAACTGTGAATCTCTATGCGAGCCCATATTACACCGGGATGTGACTGCGACGAGTTCCTCCTGAATATTGTTTCGCACAACATGTTCATTGAATCGCGAGTCATATAATTGGTAACAAACATAGTCTCTTGTCGTAGGGTGTAAAAGTAAATTTGTCCAGTAGCTAACATCTAAAGGAGGTAGAAAGATATTTCTTCTTTAACTCATGTTTCATGTCTTACACATCGGGATATGGAACAAAGACCATTGCGCTCTACCCAATGTTGCAAATGTCGAATGTCGGGGACACGTCGGTTTGGGTTTTCATGTCGGTTTTTTATATATCGGGGGATATATCGGAGATATTTCATATATCGGATTTTAATATTTAATTAATTATATATGTAATTATATGTTATTTTTTAATTTTTATACATATCACAGTACTACCTATTTTACAACCTATTGAACTTTTAAATATTAAAATCTATATGTAACATTTAACATACAACACTTTAATCTATATGCAGTAGTTGCATTTGATTCGGTTTGTGTCGTTTGCAACCAACTTCTCACCAAATGCCCAGAACGGATCTCTACCGGTTGGTACCAGTGATACGGGAGCCTCACTAGAACCAGCAGAAGAAGTCATTCTAATAGAACACGAAATGAAAATAATATTAGTTAAATGAAATGAAAAAATATTTTACATGACTATATCACGAGAAAAATTGCTAGTTGAAAAAAAATCAACATCATAAAAGCCTCATAACTTCATTAGATCGTTAGATCTTCAGATAACTTTTATATTATCCATGCAATACTTTATTTATCCAACAAAATTTTGCATTCTCAGTAGTATACTAGTATACAAAGTTATAACTATCATTCAAACTTTTAAAGTATCCAACAAAATGAACAAAGCATTCAAGTATCATTCAAATTTTCAAAGCATCTCACATTTTATTTATTAAAAGACACAAAGCAGCAGGACAACTAAAAATGTAATTGGATATACATGCATCATTGATTGCAAAATGAAGTTGGATAAATAACTATTAATAGGGGTATTTCAAATCATTTGTTGAGTAATAAATGTGTCAAATAAAAATAAAGCAGCAACTAATAAGACAAATAAAACAACAGCGCAGCCACTATGCTACAACCAGCAAGGCAGCCACAAATAAAATAGCGGACCGACATGTCCGACAACATGTCTCTAGTTCTTTCTTCTAGCCCAGAGAGTTTGCACAGGGCAATCAATGAAAGCTTCCGGCAGCAACTAATAAGACAAATAAAGCAACAAGACAGCCACCAACAACTAAATGGGTCGGCAGCCACCAGTAACAACCCACAAGACAGCCACCATGCTACAGCCGACAGCTAGCACAACAACCAACACAAAAAAAACAAAATGCAGAGCGATAGAATGAGGGGGAGGTAGGGAGAAGAATGAACCAGCCGAGAGAGCACCAGCGAGCAGGGAGAAGAAAGAAACACTGAGATAAAGTACTGACAACACACGAGAGAGGGAGAGCACCAGAGAACCAGAGAACCACAGAGCACCAGCGAGCAGGGAGAAGAAAGAATCAGAGAGATAAATTGCCGACAACGCGCGAGAGAGGGAGAGCACCAGCGAGCTAGAGAGCACCAGATAACTAGAGAACCAGAGAACCAAAGAGCACCAGCGAGTAGGGAGAAGAAAGAACCAGATAGATAGAGTGCCGACAGCGCGCGAGAGAGGGAGAGCACCAACGAGCTAGAGAGCACCATAGAACCAGAGAGCACCAACGAGCAGGGAGAAGAAAGAACCATAGAGATAGTGTCGCAGGCGCGCGCGGGAGAGCTCGGGCAGGAGCGATGGGGAGAGCTAGGGCAGAGCGACGGGATGAAATGAAATGAGCGGGGTCGGGGGTGTTAAAACAGTAGCCCGACCCCGCTCATTTCATTAATAAAAATTAAAATATAAAATTAATAATTAAATAAAAAAATTAGCTAAAAAACTCCCGATATGGGCGTTTTTGGGGCCGACATGTCGGTTAAAACCGACATGTCGGTCCGATATTTTCAAAACGCCACACATAATTTATACCGGTTTTGTGTCGTTTTTGCTCCCAAACCTTCATGTCGGCCGACATGTCCGACATGTCGGCCGACATGTCCGACATGTCGGCCGATATCCACAACCCTGGCTCTACCCTACACTTTAGGTCATCCAATAATCTTTAGCTCAATCCCGAAGCTTCATTTTAGCAAGGCGACACTCTTCAAATATCATAGCAATCAAAATAATAATCAATGTCTACGATCCAATCCATAAACCCCTTTCAATTTAATTGACCGTAAAACGATGACACATCTAGCCTAAATCTATGCATCATGTCATCTTCGTAAGATATCCTCTGAGATCTCTAATAATCATCATAGTATTCACCGCTAGTCCAATCGAATCGTGACAGAGGGTGAGGTGGAGTGGCTGTTAGTATGGAAGGCTGGGAGGAATGGTAAGTTTGGGAGGGTTTTTTCAGCCCGCAGGAGGGGAAAGGAATGATCGGCCAGGCCTTGGAGCGGGACAGGGTGGGTGGATCTGAGCAGGAAGGCGTTGGGATTGGCTTGCCCTGATGACCTAGGAGAGGGGCTGGGAGATGCCATCAGGCAGGGGAAGGGTTCAGTAAGGCTCGTTTTTGGGAGGAGAGGGGGTGTCTGTGTTGTTTTATTGTCTGGAAGAGGATTAGGGATGCTATTCAGCAGCTGGAAATAGCTTGGGGTGATATTGAGTGGGTAGGTAGGCTATTTTAGGGTTGGGATCAGTAAAAACACATGAAAGCAAAGGGAAAACAAAGTGGAAGGTAATACCGGCACCTAGGGTTCGTGGAGTCAGCACTACGGGTGGCCGGCAGATGGAAAAGCTCTCCAAAATCAGCGATCACCTCTAAACCAGTCCCTACACTTGTTTAAATAGACAAATCACTCTACGGACAACCATCTTGAAAGGCATTTAGATTGTGTGTTCACGATGGTGGTCCGAAATCTCAAAATAAAACAAAATAAAAAAAATTTATTGAAATGTTGCTCTGAACGTGATTGTGGACTCGGATTGTACATTTGGTGATGCCAAATATGACAAGTGATAAATCAGCCTCAAAAGGTCCCAAAAACTCTTGATCCATGAGCCTCGTTGATCCCCATCAAATGGTCTCATGGGCAACTGATCCCACATCCCAATCAACACTCCTAATTTTAGTTGACGATTTTGTAGTTTCAGCTGTGAAATATTTTACTAATAGTACCTTTACATCTTACAATCTAACAGAACAACTTACTGTTTGCTACCTTAACGTGGTTAATTGTCATTACGTGTTTGTGAATGAATGACTTCATTTATGATCATAACCCAGTGTCTAATTAATGAACATTTGTAATGCTACACAATTATGTTGATCTATCAAACGGCAAACCCGACATACAATTTACTGCATTTTTTCTTTGGAAAACATACTGAAATATTTTGCATCCTCCAGATTTTCAAAATGAAGCAGGACTGTGATCAGAAGGAAGTTAATCTCCATGCTCATCACAGAGAAGAATTGCAGCGTATTCAGCTTCATGCGGAAAATGAGCTGAGGGAGGTAATAAAATCTAATATGCCATTTGTCTATTCATACCCCTTATTGTCTTACTATGGAAATCTGCAAAATCAGAAAGCATCATCCCTACGGAAGGAACATGAAATTCAAATGAAATCTTTAAAGATGCAATATGATGATGAACATAAAGGGCTGCAAGAAGACTTGGAGATGCAAAAGTCAAAGGTATAACGCTTCTGATGTTGGGTAAATGTGCTGTTAACCGCCTTGATTATCATGTGTTGCCTTTGTAGGAGGAGATGCAGAGAAAATTGCTACAATTGCAGTGGAAAGTAATGAGTGAAAATCAACTGGACAATCAAGAAGTGAACTCTAAGAAGGTTTAGAAGTTTAAATGCTAATTAGACATAAAAAAGTTTTTTTTTTTTGAACTGTTTTATCCAGACACTTAAATCTTAACAGTCCAAGAATAATAATCTTTTCTTGTCTATTGAAATTTTGATCATAGATTGCCTTCCCTCTTGAAAATTGTAAGCTTCTCTTAAGGATATCATCGATTTTGGTAGTGTCTGATGAGGCCATAGTGTTTTGAAGACCTGTACACAAGCCGTTCAAATGAAATATGCAACTGCCTCACCTGAGAGCTAGTTTCATAAGAAGTCTTCTAAAAGTTAGGAGCCGAATGATGAAGTCTGGTTTGACATATTTCTGCTAATGTTCTTGAGAGGCCAGTTTTTGGCCCACTGAGTAACTGGTCTCTTGAACCATCCATTTGGGATGGAATGGATATTTGTAAACTAACCCAAGGTCTTATATTTATAGTTGAGGCCAATGATAGTCTTGATATTAAGAATTTCTAAAAGAAGATGTAGATTTGCTTCTTGTAGTCGCAGCACCTCTCCCCGATAAGCATTCTGGAATAATGTGCCCTTTGATCATAGGCAATTTTATCCAACAACAGATTCGAGGGTGTGTGTTGAGTCACATTGTCTTTAAAGGACATGTTAGACAATTATACTCACTGAGTGTAATATTGTTACGGATCTGCACGACGACGAGACGTCGTGCCGGGTATACACGTGAAAGAAGACGACGACGGATCCGTCTGGAGGAGAGACTGAAGTCGCAACGCTGGCGTGACTATTTATTTATTTCACACTTTATTATTTTATTTTATGTTGTGTATGCATTATTTATTTCTTTCGCACTTGCTATTCGCATCCCACGCCTATAAGGGTAGCGTTGTACTTTTTTTTCATTATGCTTGGACGAATGCAAATTAGGGCTGCTTCCTAAGTTTTCCTTCTCAACCCTAATCCCCTTCTTCTCCCTCATCCCCTCTGGCCCTCCTCTCATCTGATTCCTCTCGAGTTCGTATCAATTTGTTCCGACCTGCCTCACCAGTCACTGCCCACCCACCCCGCCGTCGGTGCTCGCGATCGTCCCACAAAGTCTATTTGTTCATTCGAAATCCGCCGCTATTGTGTATTGGTGATTCCGCGCGTAGTCGCGATTCTGCCTGCCGCGCGAATCGGCGTTCCGATCACTGGACCGATCTGCTCCCTCCTTGCGGCCAACCGCCCATTTTCGCATCCTGAACGTTGTTTCTCTTCCTCCCACGTTGTAACTGATGCGTTGCATCTCTGTGTGACTGCCGATCGACCGATCCCATCGATCTACTGCTGGAAGCCCTCGGGCCTGCTTTCTCTGTTGTTTTCAGCGGGATCCGCCCATTCCCACCGCTGTCCGGCGTCGCCGGACCCATGGCTCCCACCACTCGCTCCTCTGGCGACCCCGCTCCAAATTCCGCCTTCGAAGCTCTTAGTCGTCGTGTCGAGGTTCAGGAACAACATGTCGCCTCCATGACCGCCTCTCTCCTCGCCCTTTACTCCAAGATTGACTCCCTTCAGGCGTCCACTATCACTGCGTCCGCTACATAGGACATCGCCGCATACGACACTGGCTCGCCTGCGGATGGCGGCTCTCTCCTCGGTGTCGGGCCGCCGGCCTTTTCCTTCGGACATTCCCCTCCGACCATTCAAGGCCACCCTTCTTTCTCCCTCGATATTCCCTCGTTTGTCCACGTAGACCCGATGTGGTGGGTCGCTAAGGCGGAACAATATTTTGACCTCAATTACACCCCGGAGCACGACAAGGTGTCTATGACTGCGGTTGGCCTGGACGGCTCGACCCTCCGCTGGGCTCGGTGGCTCCGCCAATCCAACCAAAGCCTCTCCTGACTCGAGATCAAACAGGAGATGATTCGGCAATACTACACCCGCTACTTTGGCTCTTCCGCTATCGAGCGGCTATGTTCCTGGCTTGCCACCCAACCATTACCCGGGCTTCTTCATGCAGGGGCCATATCCTCTCCCGGCTTCACACGCACCATCCCCGCACTGTCTCTGACGGCCTTGATATGGCGCGTCTGGTGGAGGCCAACCTCACCCCCACGGCGGCTACGCTTGCAGCCTGTCACCACCCGCCTTGACCGCTCTGGCGGCCCCCTCCTTTGACAGCCCCGCAACGGCCGCCCCCTGGGGGACACCGACCCGGCCGACCGATTCCCCCAACGCATCTCTAACAGTACCTACAATGAATGTCACAACAAGGACCTCTGTTTTCGGTGCCGTCAACTCTACTCTCCTACGCATGTGAGCTCCCATCAAGGAGTTTCACGCCATCATCGGCGACTTCGATCCGGAGATCACCTTGGCGGACTTCGAGGCCCTAGAGCTCTCTGAGGGTGATGGCGTGTTCGACAACACCTCACGTACTTTTCACCGCTTAGAGCTACCGTGTTTCTCGGTGGGCGACATTTCCGGCCCGCAAACCATGAAGTTGGCAGGCATGTCGCGTGATCGTTCCATTGTGGTCATGGTGGACAGTAGTGCGAGCCACAACTTCCTCTCAGACCAATTGGTGCACCAGGTTCACCTCCTCTTGGATCTATCCCCTGATTTTACGGTATGTCTGGGTGATGTGCGCCTTCGACCGAAGGGTCCTGCCAGGTGACCGCAGACTTCCACGCTTTCGGGTTTGGCAGTATTGACGTCATTCTGGGAGTGGCTTAGCTCCGCACACTGGGAGAAGTTCAGGTCAACTGGGAGAGTATGACCATGCAGTTCCTACAGGAGGGCCAGACGTGTCGTCTGGTGGGCGACTCCGCTCTGCTTCGCTCCCCGGTCTCGGCCTGTGCGATTTAGCGGGCCGCCGACGTCGACTTTTCTGCATGGCTTCGGCCGCTCTATACTTTGGCACAGCCGCCCCTTCACACCCGGCCGACCTTCAGGCACTACTCGCCGAGTTTGCCGACATTTGTGAGGCCCCGACCTGCCTTCTGTCGGCCCGCCCGACGAATCACGTCATTCCCTTCCAGCCCGGTGCAGCTGCGGTGTCGGTTCGCCTTACCTCTATGGCCATGTGCAGAAGGATGAGATCGAGCGGTTGGTCTGGAAGATGTTTACGGGGGGCCTCATCTGCTCCAGTGCGAGCCCCTTCTCCAGCCCGGTTTTCCTAGTCCGGAAGAAGGACGGTAGTTGGCGTTTCTGCGTGGACTACCGGGAGCTCAACAAGGTCACCACTCCGGACAGGTACCTGATCCTAGTTATTCAGGAGCTTCTAGATGAGCTCTATGGCGTCATATTCTTCACCATGATGGACCTCCAAGCGGGCTATCACCAGATCCGGGTATGACCCGAGTACATCCCCAAGACCGCTTTCCGGATGCATGACGGTCACTACGAGTTCTTGGTCATGCCTTTTGGCCTGACCAACGCTCCGACCACCTTTCAGGCGACGATGAACGACATTTTTCGGGCGGTACTTCGTCGACACGTTCTTATTTTTTTATGATATTTTGGTATACAGTTATTCTTGACAGGATCACTTTCAGCACGTCCGCCTCACTCTGACTACCATCCGGCGCCATCATCTCAAGCTTCATCCGAAGAAGTGCTCCTTTGGGGCGTCGGAAGTGAGCTACCTCGGCCATACCATCTCGGCCTAGGGGGTCGTCATGGACGAGGAGAAGATCACGGCGGTCCTTCATTGCCCGACTCCTACATCCCTGCGGGACGTCCTGGGATTCCTCGGCTTGACGTGATACTATCACCGCTTCATCGAAGGGTACGAGGCTCTAGCTCGACTACTCACACAGCTCTTGAAGAAGTCGGAGGAGGGCCCTTTTCGGTGGACGGCCGCCGCCGCCGCCTTTGCCGCCCTTCAACAGACCCTAGTTTGTGGGCCGGTGTTGGCCATGCCAGATTTATCTCTGCCATTCTTAGTGGAGTGTGACGCATCTGGCTCCAGGGTGGGAGTCATACTCATGCAGGTCGGTCGGTCGATAGCCTACTTCAGTCGCGCTTTCTCTGGTACTGTCCGCAGCCGCTCCGCGTATGAGAACGAGCCCATGGGTCTCGTTCTCGCCGTTCAACATTGGCGCTCATATCAGCTGGGCCGCCCCTTCGTGGTCTGCACCGACAACCACAACCTATGCTACCTCCTCCAGCAGAAGATTGCAATGCCGCCCAGCAGGTGTGGGTGGCCAAGCTCCTAGGCTATGACTTCACCAATGAGTTCCGCCCAGGAAGGGCAAACCAAGTGGCAGATGCCCTCTCTCGTCAAAGCCAGTTGCTAGAGCGCACGACTGTCTCTCGACCGATGTGGGAAGATGCGGCGACCATCCAGCACGAGGTCGAGGCTGACTCTGTTTTATCCGGGCTCCGGACGACGCTCATCGCGGACGCCTCCGCCAATCCACCATACTCGCTCGTAGGGGGCCGCATGTTCTTCCTGGGCCGCCTTGATCTAGCATCCTCTTCTTCGAGCATTCCCCACTTTCTCGCCGAGTTCCATGCTTCGCCCTCCGTAGGGCACGTCGGGGTCTTCCGTACCTACCTTCGTTTAGCGGTCTCTCTCTACTAGCCCCACATGTTCTGACAGGTCAAGGCATTCGTGGCGGCCTGTTTGGTATGCCAGAAGGCCAAATACGAGGCAGCGTTTCCAGTCGGCCTCCTTCAGTCTCTTCCCATTCCGGACCGCATTTGGGAGGATGTGACCATGGACTTCATTACTCGGCTTCCGCGCTCCCAGGGATTCGATTGCATCTTGGTCGTGGTGAACAGATTGTCCAAATACGACCATTTCATTCCCCTTCGTCACCCCTACATCGCTGCCACAGTCGCGAACAGCTTTATCAGCGACATTGGACGCCTTCATGGGTTTCCCCGGTCAATCGTGAGCGATCGTGATCCGCTTTTCTTGAGCACCTTCTGTACCATGCTTTTCCGGCTACAGGGGACTCACCTCTGTTTGTGCACTAGGGGTGCAAGTTGAGTTGAGCCGGCTCGAAAGCTCGATGAGCCGGCTCGAAAAAAGCTCGACTCGAGCTCTAGCATGTCGAGCTCGAGCTCAAGCCTGATTTGGAGCTGAGCTCGAGCCTAAGTATCCATGTTCACGAGCTCGCGAGCCGGCTCGCGAGCTTTTTTTAATTAAATAATATATATATTATTAGTATTAAATATTTTAATATATTATAATATTAACATAATATTAATATATTATTATAAAAATAATAGTTTTATATTATTAACATAATATTAAGTTCGAGCCGAGCTCGAGCTCGAACCGTGCTCGTCGAGCTCGAGCCTTTTAAGATAGGCTCGTCGAGCTCGAGCTCGAGCTTGAGCTCGAAAAAAGAAGCTCGAGCTCGAGCCAGCTCTTTTTGATGAGCTCGACTCGAGCTCGACTCGTTTGCAGCCCTAATGCGCACTGCTTACCACCCGCAGACGGATGGCCAGCCCGAGATCCTCAACCGTTGTTTGGAGACGTACCTCCGCTGCTTCATGGGGGAGCAACCCCGCGGATGGTTAAGTGGCTCTGTTGGGCTGAGTAATCCTACAACACTGCCTACCACAACGCAACATGTACCATCCTGTTTGAGGTTATCTATGGCCGGCCTCCACCTGCCGGGAGAGTGTCAGGTCGAGAGTTTGGTCACCGCCTTGCAAGACCGTGACACCATCCTGGATCACCTGAAACATCACCTCCGACGGGCCCAACAGAAGATGTCCTCTTTTGCGAACAAGAAGCGACACGATCTTTCCTTCCGGGTGGGGGAGGTGTTCATCAAATTGCACCTATACCGCCAGCTGTCTGTGGCCCGAAGCTCACCCCACGGTTATTTGGCCCATTTGAGGTGCTTGTGCATAGCAGTACGGTCTCCTATCTCCTACGCCTCCCTACCGAGAGACGCATACACCCGGTTCCACGTTTCTCAGTTGCGCCGTGTGATGGGCAACCACATCACCCTGGACCACATTCCGGACGACGTCGATCTCGTCAGCGAGGCACCGTACTACCCGACCAAGATACTCGACCGTCACTGCCTTCTGTCAGGAGACCCCACTTCGGAGGAAATTTTGGTCTCCTGGGCAAATCACCTAGACTCTGATGTTACCTGGCTTTCTCGGCATGACTTCCGCCGCCACTACTGACTTGAGGACAAGACACATTTTCCAGACGGTGGTATTGTTACGGATCTGCACTACGATGAGACGTCGTGGCGGGTCTACATGCGGAGGAAGACGACGAAGGGTCCGTTTGGAGGAGCGACCGAAGACGCAACACCGACGTGACTCTTTATTTATTTTGCACTTTGTTATTTTATTTTATGTTGTGTATGCATTATTTATTTCTTTCGCACTTGCTATTCGCACCCCACGCCTATAAGGGGTGACGTTGTACTCCTTTTTCATTATGCTTGGATGAATGTAAATTAAGGTTGCTCCCTAAGTTTTCCCTCTCAACCCTAATCTCCTTCTTCTCCCTACCCCGCCTGCCCTCCTCTCACCGGATTTCTCTCGAGTTCGTATCAAATATATAGTAGAATGAATCTGGGCCCAAGGGCACCAAGTTCGGTGCTGCTGATTTTCTTTGATTGTAGAACAGATTGATATGCCTCAAGGACCCCTCTAGATTGGTATAATCAAGCAACTCAGAGGTTAATAGAATTAACTTACTATATGAGCATCATTGCATGATTGTCGGTTGGCATAGATCATGATATTGTTGATCAGATGGTTGAAATTAACAGGGAGTTAATTTGAAGCCATTTAAATCGTTCTTGTTTATGAGTCCCAAATACTAGTGTATGTCAGAAACACCATCTGAAATACTCCGAGACTACTTTCCTAAGATTCTCCAATAAGTGTTGGATAAGTACAATCTAGGAGAAGTTATTGCAGTGGAATCTACTTGTTACAAAAATTGGCTTCAAAGTCGATCCCTTTTTAGGGTTTTAGTAAATATTTATCTGGACTTATTCTCAACATGCTTCTCAAATGTAGGATTGACAGATAACTGAAGAGTACTTGCATAATATGCAGGAATATTCTACTTCATCTATCAAGAAGAGTTCTTACAGACATGAAATTGTCTTGCCAACTCCTGAAAGTGAAAGGAAGGTAACACCTCACTCTTATGAATATTTTCTGTATAATCCTATATCTTGCTATGATTATTTATTGATTATTTTTCATCGGCTGCTGCCTGCATGTAGGAAATGAAATTGTCTGGCTATATGCAAACACCTATGGCAAACTTGCTGAAGAAAGCAAATGACAAAAAAACTGTGCCTAAACACCGGAAGGTTATCATTTTGCACATTTCTTTTCATTGTTTTCTTCAGATTTTTCATCTAGATTATTCATTAATTGGCTCACCTTTTGTTTCCTTTGAATACTTGTGTGCTTTGATATCTGTTGACATGCTTTGAGATATTGCTGATTCTGATAATCGCACGTAGGATTACTAGCACCCTTTGATCCTGCTTTGGTTTTTGAGTTTATGTTTCTTCTATTGTTTCATCATGGCATGCTAGGTGACTCGACATGAATATGAAGTTGAGACTTCTAATGGTCAGACATTTATGAAGCGCAGGAAAACTCAGAGCACTATGATGCTTGGGGTATTATCTCCACTTACATTTAAGAAATATCATATTTTAGCATGTTAAAATGCTATTTTTCTTTTTCCAGGATCCAAGTTCTCATAAGACAATGAATATGAGGACCCCAAATTCCAACAAGGACATCACAAAAAAGACAAAGGTGCCCTTTCAATTGTTGCTATCTTTATTGCTTTATTTAATAAAGAAGGAAAGAAAGAGTAGATTTTCTATTTCAAGCAAGAAAAAACCTCTATCTATAGGTGGAGGGGATCATACAAAATTTAACATCTGACGTGGGGCTAATTCAAATATATATGCCTCTTATTGTAACATTCCTCCTCAATCTATAGCACAATTGGAGATAGCACATCCGATATGTGTAGGTTATTTCGAATAACACGAACCTGATTCCTGATTTAGACTTGGTGAATATCAGTCAACTGGTTATTTGTCGTCATAAATTTAGTGCATATGGTATCCTTCTTAAACTTTTTACAAACATAATGACAATCAATCTAGAAAGATTTGGTGTACTCATGAAATACTATTTTGATGCTATATACATAGCCGCCCAGTAGCTTAACATAACTGCATTGACTTTTTGACTTCCAATTTGTTTCACCCAAACCAATTATCGGGTGGTTTGAACCATGTTTATATACTCAGACTATGCACTGGAACATGAAGCAATTTTGTGCTTCTTTTTGTGATACCAAATTGTCATCAACAAGCACAATAACCTATATTTAACCTCATCGAATGGAGAGCCTACTCAATTTGCATTTAAAAGGACCTCAACCTTGAAATGAACTTTCTTCTCATAGAACATACTAATGCTGGGAGTTCCTCCCTGCGAAATTTTGAAAATTAAATTTATGATTTTATCAATCTTACATATTACATTGAGATTCTCCTCTTTATATAGAGTAAAAGAGAACAAATAATCTCCATTAAGAGATGTGAGGCTAAATACAAGAGAGATGAAAATTTACAATGGACCCATATATTGTGCTTTTATAATAATTAATAGGCGACTTGGACGTCTTCCATTGGCTTCATCAATCTCGTATGTTGCTTCCATCGGTGATCTTAACGGCTGTTTCCATCGCAGATTCCGCTAGCCACTGCTTTCGTCCGTCGTCGAACCCGCATAAGCTGGTCCAATCGACGCCAACTTCCTCTACTATTCCCATTAATGATGATCTCCTGTGTTGATATTGTCTTCAATTCTCGTTGCTCCAGATTTGATCCAGGTCCTCACTTCTTCCTTCTTCAACCGATAACGTCTTTTACTGATCCATCTAATGACGCCTTCTTCCGATCCATCTGATGATTCCTGTTTGTATCATTTCCTGCAGTCCTTTCCTTTCTGAAGTTTTCCCTGCTCGTCTGTGTCTCGGGCCAGTTTCCTGTTACTGATTTGGAGCTTCTACGCCTCTATGGAGCTGATCCCATGTCTGGCATTCCTTTCGGCTTTCCTGTCAAAGATCTTCTGTAGTTCCAGCCGTTTCCTCTTATTTTTGTGGACTCCAGCAACTTCTTATGGTGTTTCGATTGAGTCTAGACACTAGTGCCCCTTTTGGGGCGTTCTCTCGCGGATTATGAAGTTTCGTGATGGTTTGATCGTTTTATGTGTTTTTAAACATCTTTGTTTGGTTGTTGTTAGTGTTTTCTTAGTATGATATTGTTATGCTTCCATGCACGTGTGTCTCACATGAGGAGGAGTGTTTGGGACGACGACGACTCTGATGGTATTTCTCGACTCTCTCTTTAGTCTCACATGACCCTCCAGGCTCATGTCCTGAGTCCCCTCATTTTTTCATTAATTGGCATGTGTTTTTGTATGATCGTTGTTGGTTGTCCTAATTTCAGTGGGTTGTGTCGTGTGGGACCGTGTCGTGTGGAACTTTGTCATGTGGGAGCCTCGTATCAAGCTTCTTTCACAAAGACTTCAAAAATTAGTTGAGGAATTTCACATCCCTGTTTGATTTAATACTCCCGTGGACACCCTGCAAACAAATGATTTTTTTGAAAAATAAATTAGCAATATGCGAGGCATCGTTCGTCTTGTGTCATGGAAGGAAATGTGCCATCTTGGACCAATCCAAAATTCCATCACGATCATTTCTCTCCCCATATTGAATATGATGCAGTCTCAGATTGAAATCAACACTGAGATCCAGTCAAGTAATCCTCGGAATAGGAAGCGAAAGTTTAAAGGCCGTGCGAGCTATCTCGAATCTTGGAGTAATGGCAAGTGACCTCTCCACAATTTGTTGCACCTCATGATTCATTTTGGGCTAGAAGAAGTCTTATTTCAATACAGTGAGGGCCTTAACAAAAGGACCCACTAAGTCCTGCCATGAGTTTCCCTAATAAGCAACTATAGAACTACAAGGAATACACAGCTGCCCCCCCCCCCCCCCCCCGAAGAAGAATACATTGTGCATGTAAAACTTTCCCGTTCTTTTTTCCCTGTAATCCATGAAAAATTGAAAATGGCCCCAAAGTCAAGATTGTGCTCATACAGTTCTGTGGAGGACAAACCCTAACAAGTTCACGTTCAAAGAGATCATCAAATGAATATAGTCAAGATAATGCACCTGCTACTACATTCGAACTACCTGACTTGTGCTTAATCACATATGGAAACAGTTCCAAAACTCCACCCATCTCATGTACCTGTTACTGGCTTTTGCCTAACTCTTTAAGTGCTTCAAATATTCATGATCAGTGGGGATGGAAAGTTCTTTCGGTTGAAGATAGTGTCTATCTCTAGATCCCGAATGAGAACATATACCTCTTTGTCATAAGTTGAATAGTTTAGATGGTAGCCTAAGATCTTCTCATTGAAGTAAGCAAGAGGCTGACCCTCCTGAATAAGAATGACTTCAATGCCCACTCTCAAGGCATCACAATCAACTTCAAAAGTCTTGAGGAAATAAGGTAAGGCAAGAGTGGAGGTTGCACATAGTTTCTTCTTTACTTCCTCAAAACTGTTCTGGGCAGCCCTACCCGACTTGAACAACTTTTCAAAATTCAGTCATAGATGCCGTGAATGGAGCCAAAATATTATTCAGACTTTAATTTCATAGCTCTTGATTCTCTAATAACTTCTACCGAGGTATAATAATAAAAGCGCCAACAGCTCAGTTGGGGGTGGTGATTGAGTTTATAGATAAAGAAAAAAATAATTTTATCCTATTCAACTTGCTGCCGTGCTTTATGCCAAGCCGAACTATGCATTTTTATCAATTGTATATCATAGTTGTTAGAAAAGTCCATGTAAATGGCCCAGTATTGGGCCCATGTATTCTTTATTTCCTTCTTCTCCTATTAGTCCCACATCATTGTATAGGATTTCTTCTCTCCTTTTCTCCCCTATATATTTGTATTCTCTCCTTGTATTTAACTATTTATATACTGAAGAAATACATACAAGCTTTGAGCTCTTCCAACAATAGTTAATTTTTTATTTCTGTCCATATGCACGAACTTACTCTGGTCCCACTACTTCAGTAATCATTATCTTATGCAGATAACAAGTGGGCCACAATCTCATCCAGCCAATATAGGTGACTTGTTCTCTGAAGGCTCTTTGAATCCCTACACTGATGATCCTTATGCATTTGGATGAGAGGTATTTCTGCATTGATAGGCATTTCAATTCATTCTATCTAAACCGTTAACTGATCCCGAGTAAAACAAAATGATGTGTTAGATGAAAGAACATAAATTAAATTAGAGAAAATTGTGTTGAATATGAATAATTTAAATTAGTTTAAAATTCCATATATTAGTTTATTAATTAAATTCAACTTTTTAATTAATGGCTAAAAGGTCTTGTCAAAGGATTTTGGACAGAATTAGAAAGCATATCTCAATTCATTATTGAATATTGCTAAATTTAAATAAGAGGTTATTAAATATTTTTCCTATAACTTTTGGCTTAATGAAAATGATTAGATTAGGAAAATAAATAAATTTCAAAAGGCAGATATTCGGGTTCAAGCAAAACAAGTCTGCACTGCTGTACATCTGTATTTTAAGAAAAAGAATAGTTAAAAAATATTAAGAAAGAAGAGAGAGAAATTCTAATAAGTGATAAGAAATTTTGTGATGTATAAAATTGATCGTGTAGCTTCACTCTAGACTAGGGGGCATATGTCTCTATGCAGTTGTGGACTTAATATATTGTCTTATATTTTCTCCATATTTTCTCTTGCAGTTACTATTGTGCACTTAATGTGGATCATGAGCTGCTCCATCTATAAACCAATTAATTTGAGTTGGGATGGATGCGTAGATTTAATATGGTATCAACTATCAAGAGAGGCTTTCCCCAACGATCCACTCTTACATTACCCAATTTAAAATATAGTTTACATGTTTGTGGCTACATACTCTATATGTGACCTGGTGTGATGAAAATACAGTCCCATGTCGGAAAACTCAAGAAGCTTTATGCACTTGTAGATGATTGGACCCTCCAATGACCATTTAATTTTTATTTGGAATGTTGGAAGCTTTGGTTCAGCACTTTATCCTTGTTATTATGAGTAACACACTTGATCTCAACAACTGATATAAAAGTGCTTCCAATTGGAATGTGAAAATCGACAAACCAGATGAAAATAATTTTGGATATTAGAAGATGTAGATTGAGGATTATTAGAAGGTGCAATTCGACCTTTTGTTGACACCACTTTCTAGTTACTACCAGGACATTGTTACGATGCCTAAGTAGATGATAGTTATTGATGACAAGTTAACAACCTTGGCATATACTCACACAAGAGATCTTGTAAATGGTAAGAAAAGAACATGTAAAGGCCCATGTATTGGCTCATTTAGTATAGCTCCTTCTATTCTTGTATTAGTCCCACACTGTGTATATGGGACTCCTCTCACTCTCCTCTCCCTATATATGTGTACTCATACATTGTATTTACATACTCAACAAGGATATAAAAGTTTTACTATTTTTTCTTCATCGCTCATGAACTTCTCTATATGGTATCAGAGCCAACGATCCCTCTGGGCGGTCTCTAATTCGGTAATCGCAACACTCTATGCAGTTTGCTTAGCACACCTCCTCGGCGGATAGACTTCTTCTACCCGCAAACCTCTGTGTGACTTTTTATCCGCATCCCTCAGCGGATAAAAAAGATCTGGCTGCTCGGTTCTCCCCATGTTGCTTCCCTCTTCTTTTACTCGTTCCTCCTCGCTTTTATAGATTTCGCTGCTGGAACCCACCGTGCGGCCTGTTCTGTGTCCGTCACGGTCTACTTCCTTGCCGCTTGCTACCTTGCTGCGAGCTTGATCCCTTGTCGTGGTTTGTCTCTTTAGTCGCAGAGCGGCCTCCCTTCAGCCCGCCGCGGTCTTCTCTCTATTAGTCGCTCAGTCCACCGCAGTCTCATCCCAGCTTGCTGCTCTTCATCCCACAGCAGTCTCTTCTCTGTTGGTTGCTCTGTCCGCTGTACCATGTAGGCTGTTGCTGGATTGTGTCCGCTGTGCCTTGTCATCTGCATTGCTTGTCGGCCTTCTGCTCTTGCCGTGATCTCCACTCTACTCGCTGCTCCTCAGTCCGATGCACTCGTGGATTCCTCTGCTGCTCGTCGACGGTTTGTCTTCTGTTCGATGTTGCTCTTTCAGCCTGTGTTGTGTGCTTCACCAAACCTTGCTTCTGCAACCTCTGTCCTAGTCCGCATAGTTTGGCCTGTTGTGCCTGCCTATCCGCTTCTTCTAGAGCTTCTTCTTGCCGCAGCTCCAGGCCGCCTATCTCGGCCAGGTCGTGTTGCCTAACCGCTTCTTCTTGCCACAGCTCCAGGTCGCCTATCTCGGCCGCTTCTTCTGGCTACTACTGGCTTCTCGTAGCGGGCTCTTCGCCTTCAGTATTCTTATCCGGGCGGCTTCTTCCTCTGTTCGTTGGTCGCTGTTGCGTCCTCTCTTGCCTCGACCTCAGTCCCGTCTTTCCAGTATCCGCGGCTTCGTCTTCGTCGTTGTTCGCAACTTGAAGTCGCCTCTCCAAATAGCCAAGCTCATGTCCGCTATTTCTAGCTGCCAGGTCGCCACGCCATGGGTTCCTCTACTGGCTCTTCTTATTCAGCCCAGTTGGTTCCTGCTCCTGAGCTGGGTGACGAGTTGCGGATCACCACCATCTCCCTTACTGGGAAGAAGAACTTCGTTGAATGGATGCATTCTGTCAGGCGAGTACTTCAGTCCAAGGGACTTCTGCATCATCTCACCAAGGATCCTCCTTCTGCACCTATTGATGACTGGTTACCTGATGATGGTCGTGTTCAGACTTGGCTTCTCAACTCCCTTGATGTTGAACTTTACCGCATGTCCATGCATCACGAGACGGCCAATGCGATGTGGGATGAGCTCCATTCTCTTTACTCCAGCAAGGACAGTCTCCAGCACCTGTGTGACATCATCACAGATCTTCAGACTCTTGACACTGGAAGTGCTGCCGACTTAACCTCATTTGTTGCTCGGGCCAAGTCATTATTTGAGGCCTGGATCTAACATCGGACCCTTACTACAGATCTCACTGCCCAACGCGCTCAAAAGGAAGCAGTCGATATTTTTTGATGATGGTACGTGCCCCGCCTCATCTTCAGAGTGTTCGGGCTCAGATCCTCTCGTCTGTTGCTACTCGCTCATTATCCGATGTGTGCTCCATGCTGCTAAAGGTTTCATCCCCTCCTGATACTACCGGACCTCCCTCGCCGACCCTTCTCCAGCACTCTTCTGTATCATTACTACCTCTCTCTCCCCCTGCTCGTGGAGGACGTTCAGGCTCTTGGGGAAGTGGTCGAGGTGGCCGGACACGGCCTAAGTGTTCTTTTTGCAGTAAGGATGGACATCTTGATGCGACCTGCTACCGAAAACATGGTCTTCCTCCTCGTCTGACTGCTTCTGTTGCTACCCACAATCCCTCTGTCACTCGTGTTGATCTTGACGAAGTCCGCTTTCAGCTCCAACAACTTCACGGGATGCTCAGCCATCGTCCGGCCTCCGTTGCCTTCATCTCCAATTAAGGTATCGCTTGTCTCTCCACTAGTCCGTACTGGATAGTTGATTCAGGTGTTACTCACCATATCACCTCGCTAAAGCCACATCAATACTTGGATTCTCCACACCCTAAGTGTATCACAGTGGCCAATGACGACACTGTTCTTGTCTCTGGCTCTGCTGATATCACTCTCAGTTCCTCTATTTCTCTCCGCTCGGCTCTTCATATCTCGGGCTTCCCGTTTAATTTACTTTTTGTTAGTCGCTTCACTGCGGATTTGAATTGTTCTGTCGCATTCACCTCTTCTTCTTTTCTGATGCAGGATCGACGGATGCAGAGTATCATTGGTAAAGGATGACTGCAAAACGGGCTCTACCTTCTTGATGTTTCTTCTACCATCCTCTCCTCAGTCTCCTCCGTTGATTGGTATTGGCATCTTAGGCATGTTGCTCTTCCGGTCCTCAAGAAGGCTCTTCCTGATATTTCTCTTCCAGCTTTTACGTGTGATTCATGTATCTTAGGAAAACAACACTGTGCATCCTTTCTTCCTCATTGTACTTGGAGCTCTGCTCCTTCTGTTTTAGTACATTCTGATGTTTGGAGCCCGTACAAAATCACTAGTGTCTGGTTATTGTTATTTTATCACTTTTATTGATAATTATTCTCAAACAACATGGTTGTACTTACTTCGTGATCGCTCCGAGCTTTCTCATGTGTTTTGGGATTTCATTCTTGAGACTCGCACATAGTTTTCCAACAAAATTAAAACTCTTCGAACAGATAATGCTCGTGAATACACTAGTCATGAATTTGCTAATTTCTACTCAGAATTTGGAATTATTAACCAGACGTCGTGTGCCTATACCTCCCCCCCCCAACAAAACGGAGTTGTTGAACGTAAAAAATAGACATTTTTTGATGTTGCTCGCTCCCTCATGATTCAAATGCAGGTACTCAAGGCTTATTGGAACTTTGCGCTTTCAACGGCATGTTATCTCATTAACCGTCTTCCTTCCTCTGTTCTCCAGAATGTTACTCCGTTTAGTCTCCTCTTCCCCTCTACTCCGCCATTCCCTCTCATACCCCGCATATTTGGTTGTACCTGTTATGTTCACTTACTAAGTTCGTCCACCGACAAGTTGGATTCTCGGGCGGCCAAACGCATGTTCGTCGGTGGCTGGGGCCCAGGTGGGGGCAGAGGATCCACGTGCAGAAGAGATGGAGGCAATGGCCGCGGCGATTGGGGCAACCGGGTTGAGGAGAGTGGTTGATATGGGTAGAGTTCCGCATCGAGATACCTCTCCTGCTCCATTGCGCGGGAGAGAGTGGTCGGATTGTGTACCCGCAAGCGCGCGCGGAGGTGAAGGTGGAGGCCTGCCAGGAAATAACCCTAGTAGTGGTCGGGGACCAAGCCGGGAACATGCGTAGCGACCGTGATGAATTTGTCGATGTAGGTGGCCACAGAGTCAGACTGGCGGAACGTAGCTGGGGAGCTCAAAGGCGTTACTCGCCTGGAGGCTGTCGTAGTGGCAAAGGAGCGCCTCCTTCAATGCGGGCCGGGACATGTCAGGTGCATGTTAGCGCATCCAACACACTCAATGGAGCCCGGAGCCTTACATGTAGATAGTGGAGAGCGGGACCTTCTGGTCAGCGGGGGTGGCCTGCAAGTCGAAGAACTGTTCGGCACGAGCGATCCACCCGAGAGGGTCGGTGCTATAGAACACCGAAATTTCAATCTGGCGGAGGTGGGCCGGGGCACAGTCAGTTGTGGGGTGTAAAAACCCCATATGGTCAGGAACGGTTGGGATCAGTGGCGGTGGAGGGGTTAGATGGCAATTGACTGTCGTGCTAAGTCCGCGAAGGAGCGTGAGGTCCGCCAGTTGGGCTTCAATGTGATTCATGCGCTGAGAGTCTGAGTTGGCAGTAGTGGAGGAGTTCTTGTCGGTGTGGAGGGCCATGGCCCGAGTCTTGGGCATGAACCACGGCAGGAGCGGCAAGGACCGCCAGTAGGCAGTGAACGTTGGAGGGGGGGGGTGGACCCGGCAAAGGATATCGAGGAGAAGGTGTGGCCGCTGGGAGGCTGCAGGGGGGCCTCAGGAAGGCGGTAAGGAAGCCGGCGGGTGGCTGGGAGATGATCTAAAGCCCCAGAACTGCGGGACGGCGCCGGCAGAAAGGGTAGCAAGGTGCCGGCGGAGGCGGGCGGCGCTGGATGCTGCGGATGCGATGTTGTATGTCGTTGGCGGTGTTGAAATGGTCGGAGTAGATGACTGGGGGGAAGATCCGGCCCAGTCGGAGCAGACGATGCAGGCAGGAGATGCTTGCAGCGGACCCGACGGTGCGGTCGAGCAGACGAGGCGGTGCGGCGATCGGGCGAAACACGCAGAAGCGTGGCAGAGCGACGCAGCTGGGTCGCGGAATGACTATCGGCAGAAGGTAGCGGCGATATTGCGGGAGCCATAGCGGCATATCGCGGGAGACCTATCGGCAGACGCGCGCCGCGGAATCACCGAACGCTGCGGAAGTGGCCCGGCGGAACGGAAGGAGGAAGACGGTGTTATTAGGGTTCGGGAGAGCCCTAATCGAGGCAGGATGGACCAAGTTGGTAGAATACGGTCCCAATTAGATTAAGGAAACAAGAACATTGCATTAAACGGCAAAGATACAATCAAGACAAGTCTCGCCAAGCATCCGGAGGCTGGGTCCTCCTTGATGCTCCACTCTACAAGAGAGCCAAAACCACTCAAGACTCAAAGATAAGAAAGACTCTACCCCTAGGGCTCCTTATATAGATGAAGACCCCTTGCTACAAGACAAAACATTAAAATAACACAATAAAGAAATAATGTCCATGAGGCTATATAGACTCATAACAATGCGTGGCGGCCGCATCATATCAGGGGAGGGGAATGAGCTCATAGTATGTTAAAGGCCCCTTGGGTCTTTGATAGGTAAGCTCCACCCTCCCAACCCAGAACTAAACCGCCGCCGGCAACTTAGAGCTCTGCCGGCACCGGAGGAGATGGAGGTGACTACACGAGCGCCACCTCCCACTCCTGTCACCCTCATCTCCAGCTTGTATGAAAAGGCTCCTCAAGACCCTTGGCCCTCTGGGGGAACCACAACTCGCCGGAGATGGAACGACAACCCTCTCCGGGAGTGTTTAAGGTGGCGGAATTGCCAGAGAGCAGAGCTCCATCGGTGCCCGAGAGCTAAGGCTCTGTGGAGTTTCCTCCTGGCGTCCATCGGTGGCGCCAGGCCGTAAGTCCACTGCTTCCACCATGCTATAGGTGTCGTCCAATCTCAAATCAGAGATCAGGTGGCCCGGATCACCATATACTTAAGGATCCGCTGTGACACTGACAATCTCTTTAGTGCAGCTTGGTTCATTTAAACATAAATCTTCTGAATTTTATGTTTCCAAAATCAGAGGTTAAATGCAAAAGTTTTGAACATCAAAGTGGTAGGTCGCATCATGAACTACCCCCTGTAAAAATATGGTAATTTTCTAAAATGTTTTAATAATTTTAATAAATTAAAAGGGGAGCAATTTCTTTGTTATTAATTATCAGAGGACTGCCCTCTTATCAAAAAAATTTGAAATAATTAGGACAGAGCTGTGTTGGTGATTTGCACCCTCTGAAATTATTGGAGGATTTATGGAGCTATTTTAACATTTCACTAATTAAAAATAGGCTAAGAATACTGTTAAAAATTAACAGAGGGCAAATCTTTCTATCAAAATTCATAAATTTTTTATGATTGATCATTAAAGGCTACATGCAGTCTCTGGAAAAATTTGAGGATTTAATAAGTACTCCTGCTATTTTTAAGGTTTTATTTGGTGGTTAAAAGAAGTTAATTTAATTAGTAGAGGCTAATTGATATCTAATTGGGCTCTGCAAAATTTATGGTAGCAGTGTAATGGTATTATAAACCCACTACTATAGTTTGATGATTTTTGAAATTAGTCTACTATTTAAATAAATTTAAAATAAGGAAGAATGCTCTAAGTTTAATTCTCTAGAGGGGTTTTATAGGATCAAAATAATTTAAGAAAACTATGGGATATAGGTTAGGGCAACACTAACCTCGAATTTTAATTTCATAATTTTTCGTTCAAATGTAGAGATTTAATAAATAAAATGGTCGTTAAATATTGATGAAAATGTTTATCGGGTGTTAATTTTTAGGATAGAATGCCTTGACAAAAAAAGAGTTAGTTTTCCCATACTGGTCCTCCAGTTAAGATTTAAGATTTCTTCGATTAAATCGAGTATTTTAAGGGATTATTAAACGACAACCCTTGGGTTTTAAGTATGGTCCTCTAACTTGATTGAGCTCGATAAGACTCTGACCTTTGACTCAGTCTTTGGGTGTCTTGGTTTAGTTTTGTTTGACAAATATGAAAGGTTTTTATTAAACGCGACTTAATTTCTATCATTTCGATTTTGATAGAAATTATATTGCCTTCAAAGAATATTACTTCGGTAATAAACTGTGCTTTCGAGAAATAATTTCTACGAAAATTAAATGTGGCTTCGAGAAATGTGTCAAGGGAGAATTATCAGATGGCTGGCGAGTTATACTCTGAGGTAACCCGCATGAAGGACGGATTGAAAGGACAACCCGTGCAAAATTAATAGAACTACGTGGGTCTGAGACCGTATGCAAGATGATACAGAGTATGGATGTGGTGGTCGTGGGAAGACTGTCATGACCCAAAAGAAGTTTAAATATTACCCCCTTACAAATGCTTTACTGCACTTCATGCTAATAGAGATTGGATTCTATTCATTGTTCTATTAACTCATTATGAGTACAAGCGAGAGGTGCAGGTGAACGATAGCGCGCAAGTGATAGGAAAGTCGCTGGGCATGCTAGCTCAGGTATGAATTCATTAAGCTACGTCTCTCCACCTCTTTCTCATGATATACATTGATGATGGATCCCTCTTGATATGGTATATTGTGGCATAGATGTTGATGCTACTCGTGCAAGTCTGAGTATTATGTTTCTGCGAAAGTTAGTTTTCGCTAATACGACTATATCTTCCGCTAATTACTATAAAGTTTAACTCGTTAAATGTGTCTTCTGCTAAATAACTGCTTCCATACTCTGGTAATGTGGGACAATATTCGCTTAACATCACTATCAATGCAAAACATCGGAGTAATCGAGGGGAGGGTGGGAGATGGACGTACCTTTACTCTTATGCAAATCACTTCGGCGTTGCGTGTTGATAGTGGTGTGCAGTAAGATTCCCCGGTCGGACCGCTAATTCCGAAGAAGGGGGGTCTTGCACTTTATTTCCCTTCCTCCTTGCCAAACCTGCGTGAGATGTAAATGGGTATTTGTTGTTAAGCATCACTCGGATGGGACGGTTGGACACCGTAATGCGCGTCTTGTTGCTTGTGGTTTTACTTAACAATTTGCATCAACTACGAAGAAACGTTCTATCCAGTCACGAAGCTTAATACAATGCGAGTGTTGATCTCATTACACTTTATTGTCATTGGAAGTTGCATCAACTTGATATCAAGGATGCATTCCTTAATGAAGATTTAACGTAAATTGTCTATATGCAGTAACCTTCTAGATATGAGATCATAGGGGAGTCTCATGTCTGCCGCTTCAGAAAATCATCTATGGCCTAAAGTAGTCCCCTCAAGCTTAGTTTGGCAGATTTAGTCAAGTCGTTTGGGATTTTGGTTTCACTCTGAGACCGACAGACTTCTCCTTATTTACACTTTGTTGCCAAACGTACATGGTGATCCTTGTGTATGTTGATGATAATATCTTCACAGGCGATGATTTGAATGATATATATATATATATATATATATATATATGATCAAAAGAAGCTCTTAGCCTCATATTTTCAAACCAAAGATTTGTGGCGCCTCCAATACTTCTTTGGTATTGAGGTAACTCGCCGACCTTATTGGCTTATTTTGTCTCAACGAATGTACTACATAGGTCTTCTACAAAATGCCAACTACTGGGGTTGTATGCCCGATGACACACCCATGAATGCAAACCATCCGCTTTATGCTCATGAGTCAGACTCTGATCCTCTTCTCCTTAATTTGTAGTACTATTTTTGTCTAGTTGGCAGGCTTATCTATCTGGCTATCATACGACCCAATATTTTTTTTTGTTGGCGTGGTTAGCCGATACGTGCATACTCCTCAGACATCCCACATTCACGCAATCAAGCGGATCCTTCGATATCTAAAGAAAGCTCTAGGGCAAGGGCTTGTGTATAAGTCATCATCTTCTCTCTCGTTGATTATGTACTTTGATACGGATTATTCAGGCTCTTTCGGTGATGGTCAGTCTACCAGTGACTATTGTGCATATTTTGGAGGGCACATGGTCACTTGGCAGAGCAAGAAACAAACAGTTATGGCACTCTCAGTGGAGGATGAGTATCATTTGAGGACCTCTATCGTATCTGAACTCACTTGGTTGGAGAGTTTTCTTACTGATTTTGGTGTCGCTTTCCTCTCTCATGCAATCCTTTGTTGCGATAATTAGGCTGCTCTCCGTATCACCGAGAATCTATTTTTCCAGTAACGCACCAAACATATTAACGTATATTATCGCTTCATCCGGGAAAAAATGCAGCTTTGTAAAATTGATCTTTGACTATTCCTGTTACCGATCAAATTTTTTGATGTCTTCACCAAGGTCTTGTCTCACCCAGTCTATTGTTTGTTCATTTCCAAGCCTGGCGCCTACAGTTTGGACGCTCTATCTTGCAATGAAGTAGAGAAGAACTGTTCATAAAGCTCAATGTAAAGGCCCTCCGTTATGACCTATTAAGGTTTCGTTTGGCGCGACGTTTTTGCTTTGGTGTGTTTGAGCAATTACGCCACCATCATAGAGTGTATGTTTGACGTAACAACAGTTATGACCGCCTTGACTTTTGAACGTAAAATTGGATGATGTTCTTAGGCGAGGTCGGGCATTCACGAACGATGGTTCTTAACGACCACGCTCAGGACTGCTACCACTGTGCCAAACAGAGCCTAAATATGTGTACCCGTGTTTGTATTTATTTTACAACAACACTAAGCCTTTAAATGAAGTAATAAAATTATCAAGTTATAGGGACCTTAATTCCAATCTGTTTGGACCATAATTCAGCAGTAGTCTTTCTTTCACAACTTATTTACATAGTAAAATGTAAGGTAATATAGAATCCTTTATTTACTTTTGTTCAAGCTTTACTAATCATCTTACCTCGTGGGTATATTTAAACTTTTCATAGATTTGTTCAAGCTTTACTAAAAGTGTTGGTGTTTATGAGTTTTATAATAATACATCGATCTATTAGTATTTATGCATTAGATCCAATGTTATTTCTCCTTGTAATGTTTTATTTACCCCTATAAGAATGAATAATATGCATCAATTTTATTTCCCTTCTTTATTATTTCTTCCAACAAAAAGCTTCTTTTTTGTTGTTGTTGGTATGTTTGTTGTTAATCCTCTACCCTATGACAGGTTGTGGTAACAAAATCCAGAATTTCCTCTTCACATACACTGTCTATAGACAGAATAATCTGATCTGAGGTTGGAGGCCTGTTTGCTGTACAAGTCAATTTGATGAACTGGATTTTTTTAATCTTCCAGAACTCTTATATCTCATCTCAATCATAAGAAGAAACATACTAATATTGATTTGTAATATTTTGTTAGAATATATTCTTTTTGTGTGTGTGTGTATGTGCAGTAGCTTCCATTCATCTTACGGTTCGAAGCAGTGGCGGACGCAAAAAAAAAAAAAATTGTGTGCGTTCATTTATTTCAAAAAAATTAATTGACAAATATAAAAGAATATGCATAATGTCATATTTTTGTGCATTGTTCATAATTTTATAATCATTTTTTGGTGCAATACGTTTAAATATAAGAGAAATATATCTATATTTTTTAATGATTTTTTTGTCCATTTATCAGCATATAAAAATAGGTGATTGTTAACCGCAACCCGTAATTGGCTAGTCGCACCCCAAAATCTCTCAATTTATCCGCTTTTTCGAAATACGTCTTGTACATGCAATTTCAGGAAAAGTGTTCTACACAAAAGTTGTAGATTTCGACGAGATCTACAACTTTTGTGTTGAACACTTTTTTTGAAATTGCATGTACAAGACGTATTTCGAAGAAGCGCAAAACCTGCTCATATTTCCAAAGTACGCCTTGTACATGCATTTTTAGGAAAAGTGATCAACACAAAAGTTGTAGATCTCGTTGATATCTACAACTTTTATGTTGAACACTTTTCTTGATATTGCATGTACAAGGCGTATTTCGAAAAGGCGTGAAAATTTGAGAGATTTTGGGGTGCGACTAGTAAAAGAACGGATTGCGGTTAACAATCACCTAAAAATATCTATATTTTTAATGGTATGTTTACAAGAAAATTTAGATAAAATTATGATGCCCTGAAGAATAGAACTAATGATCTTTCAGTTCAAAAATATGAGATCAAGACTATCTCAATTTTATTTTATTAAAAAAATTAATTAATGGTTAAAATATATAATATATAAGTATAAAAGGTAATTTTAATTGAATTTTTATTAGTGCCTTTTTGATAAATATTCAATTTGGGCGGGCGGCCTACATTAGACCCCAAGCAATCAAGCGCACTAAAAATGAATGTCAACCCCATAGAAACTGGAGAGAGAGAGTATTGCTAGATTCCAAAACCACTCCAATGTGAAATCTAAAAAATCTAAAATTAGATTGGATAGCATGAAGGTTTTGTTTGGGATAGTTGATGCAGATGAAAGGTCGTTGAATGAATAGAGTTTTTATAAAAGATAAATAAATTGCATGTTGTTTAGTCAGTTTGTGCAAAAGTGTTGATCGAGAAGAAGTTTTTTTAAAGTGATTGTTAACCGTAACCCGTTATTTTGCTAGTCGCATCCCAAAATCTTTCAATTTTTCACGCTTTTTCAAAATACGTCTTGTACATGCAATATCAGGAAATGTGTTCAACACGAAAGTTGTAGATATTGACGAGATCTACAACTTTCGTGTTGATCACTTTTCCTAAAAATGCATGTACAAGACGTACTTTGGACATATGCACATATTTTGAGTCTTTTCGAAATACGCCTTGTACATGCAATTTCAGGAAAAGTGTTCAGCACGAAAGTTGTAGATCTCGTCGATATCTACAACTTTCGTGCTGAACACTTTTCCTGAAACTGCATGTACAAGACGTATTTCAAAAATTTGGGAGATTTTGGGGTGCGACTAGCCAATTACGGGTTGCGGTTAACGATAACCTTTTTTAATTGCTATTTTTTGTACTTAGATGCATATAGTGTCAAAGAATCCGTATAGCTGACTTCACTATACTGGGATAAAGGCTTGAGTGTTGTTGTTGTACTTAGATGCATATAATGTCAGAACCGTCATTGTCAAAGGATCATTTCCATGTTGGCGAGCACCTAGGACTCTTTTTAAGCGATAAACTTATGTGAAGCCATAAGCTGCACTCAGATAACTTATAAAAAAATAGCTTATCAATAATTTTAAGAAAAGTGATTTTTTAATAATTGTACAAAAAAATCGTTTGTATTTTGAATGAAGATCCATCAGTTGTTCCAAACAGGGCAATTCAACGGATTTTCCTTTGGCGGGCAATTTCATAAACGGTTGCACTTATTATTATTGTTATTATTATTTTTACTGAGTGCTCCTTTCCATGGTTGTGGGCTGTGAGAGCTACAAAAGTTCGTGGAGAAAGGAGACCGGTAAAGTCGCAGCAGCATGATGGAGGAGGAATGATCAATATTGTGCCACTAATTGGTAAGGTAGGAACAGACTCAGGCTCCGTTTGGGTGGACTTATTTTCACCGGTCAAGCGGTCACGACCGCATGAATCGGGCCTTAATTTAGGTCCGGTTCATGCGATCGTGACCGCTTGACCGGTAAAAATAAGTCCCGCCAAACGGAGCCTCAGCATCTAATAAGTATGGAGAATTAAGTAATTTAAATGCTTTTTTTCAAGTTTTGAGCTGGTATATTTATATAAGTGGCAGTATTTAATGAGAATTTGGGGGGTTTTGCACTCTCAAATTACCCTCCATTTGTACTTTGCATTAATGTTTATTTTGGCATTTTGCATCTTTGAAAAAAAATTTTAATTTGGCAAGATGAACACACGGTAAGTCTTTAAAATTTATTTATTTGCTCTAAAAAGTTCATTGATGTTGAAATTGAAGGGTATTTTGGTAGAGTGAAAAAGTTAATAAAAATAACTTAGGATGTATAAGTGCCTAATTAATTTATTTTCAAGGTTGCAAATTGTCAAAAATAAAAGTTGTGGGTGTAAAATGCAAAAAGGGTAATTGGACGGTGCAACATGTCAAAAGTTCATGTTTAATGTGTGGTGTATGCTCATAATTCGTCGAGATCAAAAATGTCTCAGACACTACAAGAGAGTACTCGACGGATGTAAAGAGAGTACTCGGCGGGAGTACTCGGGGGCCTTGACGAGAGTACTCGGCGGCCTTCAGAATAGTACTCAACGAGAGTACTCAGCTGTCTTCAGGAGAGTACTCGCACCCCATTTGGGTCTGGGAATAACATTTTGGTTAAGACGGGAGCGGCTATTTGCAGACCAAATCTTGCACCCCTTCCCCTTGAATTTGTCTATAAATAGGGCCACAAGGCACAAGTAGAAGACAAATTAACCCCCCCCCCCCCCCCCCCCCCCCCATGGTGGGTGAAATCAGCATCTGCCTTATTTGTGTCGATCTTAACTATGACTTTAGAAGATGAAGTTCCTATACACTTTCGGGTGTGTGACGAGATCTTCTCACTACATCACGCGGGTCTTGTTTGTAGCCATTTTGGAGATGTTCGGTGTGCTCACTAGCTTATTCTCGCCGAGTCTCGGGTAAGTCGACCACTAAGCCAGTTACCATTTGTCACCAACTTGGTCCGAACGTAGCTGAGCCGATTTTTGCGTTTCAACAGTTGCGGCTTGAGTGGAAGTGATGTAGGCACGATGTTGAGGAATTGAAGTGAAACACCCCGACCTAGTTTGACATCATTTCATAAGCCTGACCGAAATTTCTGATGCGAAAAACACTAAGCAATAATATAAAATTAGTATCATAGCAAAATTAACTAATGTTTACAGCGTAAGTAAATGACTGAAGCAATAAATTAATAAAATACCTCAGATCTTAAAACACAGTGCCAAATAGGGAGGATGAGCGAATAATTTGATCTGAACTTCCTGAAATAAAAATCCCGAAAATGGGTCAACCCACTGGCGAACAAGAAAGGTTTCCCCCAGTGACACTAAAAATATAATTTGATTGAAGTGTAAGAGCATGCTTTTAAAATAATATTTGTATACTAATAAACGTGAACTATGTTCAAAACATTCTTTTCTATTAATACTTAAGTCCTTAAATATATCTTTAATTTTTATGATTTTTTTGTCCATTTATCAGCATATAAAAAATATCTATATTTTTAATGGTATGTTTACAAGAAAATTTAGATAAAATTATGATTAATGAATGGTTACAATATATAATATACAAGTATAAAAAGTAATTTTAATTGAATTTTTATTAGTGACTTTTTTTCATAAATATTCAATTTGGGCGAGCGGCCTACACTACACCCCCAAGCAGTCAGAGCACTAAAAATGTTCAACCCCATCCCCGTAGAACCTGGGGAGAGTATTGCTAAATTCTACGTAAATTATAAAATTAGATTGGATGGGATGAAGGTTTTGTTTGGGACAGTTGATGTTGATGAAAGATTGTTGATTGAATAGAACTTTTATAAACAGACTATTTTGACAGTTTGTGCATAATTGCTGATCGAAAAGAAAATTTTAAATTTTTGTCGTTTGTACGTAGATGTACATAGTGTCAAAAATCCATATGGCTGACTCCACTATATTGGGATAAAGGCTTAAATGTTGTTGTACTTATGCATATAATGTCAGCACCGCCATTGTCAAACGATCATTTTCATGGAGGGTTTCAGCGAGCGTCTAGGACTTTTTTTAAGAGAAGTGCTTGTGAGGAGTCATAAGCTAGACTAGGACTACTTACAAATAAATAGTTTATCGGTAATTTTAAATAAGTTATTTTTTAAAATTTGCACAAACAAACAGTTGTAAACGGTTGCACTTATTATTCATCAGCATAAGTTGTTCCAAATAGGGCCATTCAACCGATTTTCCTTTGGCGGGCAATTTCATAAACGGTTGCACTTATTATTATTGTTATTTTTTTTAGGGTGCTGTTACTAGCAAATCCTATTTGGTTTTTAGCAAATCATTACTATTAGCAAACCTTCAATTTTCAAATTTGTTATTTGAAAACCATTTTATTACTAGCAAACAAACATAAATTTTTTTTTAAAAAAAATTATTTAAATCATTTATTCTTTCAAAATAACTCATTACATATAATGACATTACAAATTGATTTCAAATGTATTCATTCAACTACTAATGTTAGTACTAGAAATTAGTCAAAATGCCGCAAAATTGTGTTTTGTATGTCCAAAACTCCTTTTTCAACAAAATATCAACATCTGCTCTAAAATCTTTAAACAAAATATTATCATTATCTGCGCAAAATTAATAGTAACCGTTAGAAATTTTATGTTTAGTAATGCTTCTCTAATGTAAATGTAATTGACAATTATTTTTCTACTTGAAGCTCACTTAAAGACAAAAGTCAAGAAATGCAAAATCCAATTGCCTTTTTATAGCAATTACGTCCAATGACCACACTTCCACCTGCATCCAAAATTTAAACAATGTTTCACTAACATTTATATTGCATCACAAAATAATTTAATATAAAAAAGTATATAGACAATGTTTCACTTACATTTCATTCTTTTTTTGTTGAAAAGTACATTTTATCGCATTCATTAAAGCCAAATCTCTATCTGTGACAAGTACATTAGCTAATGAAGTTTCCCCCAAAATTCTTTTGAAATGTTCCAACGTCCATCTAAAGCTTGTCTCAGATTCATCAGACAAAAAGCAAATGCCGCGAAGAATGATAATTGAGTAGATGTAACACCCACTACGAACAATAAAGGCAACCGGTATCTATTGGTTTTGTAGGTACAATCCATTAAGAAAACGGATGAAAACATTCTACTAAGTTTGATAGCAAGTGGATGGGCAAAGAATAAGCTGACCAAAAAATTTTTTTGCCTTCCAGAACTCGCTTATAACTCAAATATTCGCTTTCCTTTAGACATTTATACAGATATTGTATAGGTGCGACACCCTCAAGTTCTTATTTCTGTAACTTATGTCGTTCATTATAAATTGTGCGCATCACTGTGCGATTCTCTGGATTTCTTTTCTTAATAGTTGATAGTATGCATCTTGGTTTCACATTTGAGGAGTACATGTCATGAAAGATTTTCTTCTCTATGCAATCCAACCTACCCGCGGTGGCGTGTGCTTCTAAGTGTACAATTTCATGATTATAAGTCCCGCATTTAACTTCAAATGTCCATTCAGGTGAATGAGCATCTTTTTTTCCAATCAAAGTGAATGGGCAACCACAACGTCTGTTAGTAGTTTTTCGTAGATTTTGTTTTACCCAGCCTTTTTTACATTGCTTTTCACGGTAGTGTCCACCTCTATCACATCCAAGAAAAACCCGCGGTCGTGCTCTAACACCATCTAGTTTATCTGAACCTTTAACAGTAACTGCAAAGCTAAGGGATTTGCTAACAGTCTGTGTCCAATCGATTAATACTTTCCGGAAAGGAAACTGAATATTGGTTTCAAAATGACTACCAACTTCCAATTTTATTTCAGAGTCACTATTCAAAATAAAATGAAAAAATCACATGAAGAACACTATTAGACTATGAAGTACTCAAACGTTCATAATACCTTTGAACAGAAGACTTCCATAGAACAATATCCTTTGGGGATTCGATGTTCACAGTATTTTCAGTCATATCGTATGATATTTAACCTGAAAAGAAAAAAAAATCACCATATTAGTCAAGTTTGTAGGCGAACGAAGGATGAAACAGTTGGAACAAAGAAGGATGGACCATATTGTAACGGCATATGATTCCCCCACCAGAGGGTGGCTGATTACGGGAGTCTGTTGGGTTGATTCATGGAATCCCCACTCATTTGGCATATAGATCCGGAAATGGAGTACGGAATATGCATGATGTGTGAATCACATCTGAACAGGTTGGTCTGGATTGGTGATGTTGCATATACGCACCGGAGAAGACTCTGTGATAAACGTGTAGTTTAGGAGTCGACGGGTTGTACCTATGAAGGGCAGTAGCAGGAAGTACTGGAGTGGTAGTCCAGGAAAATACCTGTATAATGTTTGTGTTGTTGGGTTGTACCTGTGAAGGGCAGTAGCAGGAAGTACTGTATTGGGAGTCCAGAAAAGACCCTTGTAATGCTTGATGTTCATGGGTAGTACCTATGAAGGGGAGTAGCAGGAAGTACTGACGTGGTAAGCCAGGAAAATACCCTTGATGCGTGGAATGCTTGATGGGTTGTGTCTGTGAAGGGGAGTAGCAGGAAGTACTGGCTTGACAGCCCGGGAAAATACCCTCAAGTGAATGCGATGAATGTACGGTTAAGCCTAGGGATGGAAATTGAGTTCTGTCGCTAACGCGAGGCGTGGCTCCTAGGTAACCAATGAATGTGAAGCCAGTTCCATGAGAATGGGCTGGTTATGTGTGAGCTGATGAGCTCACCTAATGGAAACAGGTAAGGTGAAACCGACCCGCGCCTTTTTGTAGCCGCGAGTACGTCGTGCTCGGTGATGGCAAGGCGACTTGAGCAACGGGGGTGAATGATCCGACCTGCGCTATATCCGTCCGACGTGAGACCTGAAGGTGCGGTCTGTTGGAGCGCATAGTAAGAGTCTTAGGTCTGCGTGCCATGACACAATGGGGGCTACGGGCCAATCCCGGTGCATTAAGACTAGAATCTCCGGTTGCATGCCATGAAGTAAAATGCTCAATTATTACCGTTGGGTTGCGACCCTGATACAGTGGTGGGACCCTGGTTCGGCGATACACCATGAATGTGTCCTGAGTGCACGGATCGTCAGGCCGCGTGGCTGACGATTATGATGGAATGTTTGTATGTGAGTGCACAATATGTGATGAATATATATATGCATGAGATTGTTATGCCTGCAGGGAAGAAATGTCACTGCCCCGGGAAAGGGGTAGGGTCGTTATAATTTGGTCAGCTGAATGCTGACCGTTGCCTTTTTTGCCACCGTTGGGTGGGCTGTCCCAGTGCAGGTGTTGGAGAACCAAGCGGGACGCATAAAGGCTGAAAGTCTTGTTGTTGTTGTTGCTGCTACCGCCGCTAGCCCTTGAAGGCTAAACTAAATGCTATGTTTGTGTATACGTGGTCGGCCTACGCGCCAATGCTTGCGGCCACTGTTGTGTAAAGCCTTGTAAGGCCATAAGGCCAACTAATTTTGTATTTGGACATTCCTGTTTTATATAAATGTGGAGCTTTTATATGGTGGACATTCATGTGTGTGAGTTCAGTTTTCATGTTATAGGCTTCCGCTAGAATACAATGAGTTAGGATGCGCAACTCTGGTATCACTCCGTGACTTCCCCGCCTGTTTTATGGTATATGCTGTGGGAACTCGACTGGACCTTCTAGTATATACATGTGAACGGATGGAGTCGTTACACATCTTTCTTTCAAGAAGAAGAAAAGCTAGTGAGGTGCCTAAGTACATCATGTCTTTCCTTATATTTTCATTCCAAGTCTTTATTGGTCTACCCCTCCCTCGTTTAACATGTCTAGTGACTAGACTCTCACAACGTCTACCAGGTGCCTCTAATGGTCTCCTTTGTACGCTTCCAAAAGAAGGAACCCTAAAAAAGAATCATTGACAGAGAGTTTCTAGCACAAATTTAATGCTCATAGACAAAACAAAAAGGGTAATCTCAAGATCAAACACCAGTCAATGAAGTATCAAACAGTAGTACTACACTATAACAAAGATCTCAAGTAATCATAAATATATAAGATTAGCAATAATAGAGAGAAAACAAATTCATGAGAACAGTATTAGTTCAACGAAGAGGCTTAAGTATTGAGTTGGAAAACTCCGACCATTATTCTTCAGGAAATCCCTCCAGCATCCTGTTAACCTTCTCATGAACGGAATCCTAGCTCTCCAACTCATAGCAGTTTATGGCGGATATGAGGCGGGGTAGGGTTTGAGGATGAGGACGAGGGGATTGAAATCACAGAAGCGGATGAGATGGACAGAAAGTGGTTTTGACGGATCGTCGGAAAAAAGAGATGATTTAGGGTTTGGAAGGATTGTGCAGGCCGATGCGATGGGCTTTGGCGGCGGGATCGAGGGGATCGAAGAAGTGCTGAAGGAGAGAAGAGGAGGAAGAGCTAGGGTTAGAGATTTGACCGGAGGGAGGTTTGCCGGTGAGAGAGCGAAGGCGGTGGGCCTCTTCGAGCTCCTCCTCATCTTCGATCTTCACCTGGATGTCGCTGATTCGCCGAGAACAGGAGTGAAGGATGTCGCCGTCTAGCCGAAGGATGTCGTCGGGAATCGAGCACAGGCGAAGGAAGATGCCGACTCATCGTGGGAGGGGCAGCGAATCGCGAAATTAGGGTGGGGAGGCGGCTCGCGAACTGCGGGTGGGGGATTAGGTTAGGTTTGCTAACAGTATAAATGAGGCAAGAAAAAAAAATGAAAAAAGTTAAACTTTTACAGTTTTCGGGGTTTGCTAAAAATCAAATAGGGTTTGTTAGTAACAGCACCCTATTTTTACTGAGTGCGCTCTTTTTCATGGTTGTGGGCTATGAGAGCTGCAAAAGTTAGTGGAGAAAGGAGATCGGTAAAGTCGCAGCAGCATGATGGAGGAGGAATGATCAATATTGTGCCACTAATTGTTAGGGTAGGAACAGACTCAGCATCTAATAAGTATGGAGAATAAGTAATTTAAATGTTTTTTCAAGTTTTGAGCTGGTATATTTATATAGGTAGCAGTATTTAGTGGGAATTTGGGGGGTTTTGCACTCTCAAATTACCCTCCATTTGTACTTAGCATTCTTAAATGCTAGTTTTGGCACTTTGCATCTTTGAAAAAAAAACTAATTTGGCAAGATGTACACACCATAAGTCTTTAAATTTTTTTATTTGCTCTAAAAGTTCATTAATGTTGAAATTGAAGGGTATTAGGGTATAGTGAAAAAGTTAATAAAAATAACTTAGGATGTATAAGTGTCTAGTTAATTTATTTTTAAGGTTGCAAATTGTCAAAAATAAAAGTTGAGGGTGTAAAATGCAAATGAAGGGTAATTGGATGGTGCAAAATTTCAAAAGTTTGTGTTTAATGTGTGGTGTATACTCATAATTCGTCGAGATCAAAAATGTATAAGGAAGACACTACAAGAGTGTACTTGATGGCCCTAAAGAGAGTACTCAGAGGGAGTACTCGGCAGCCTCGAGGAGAGAACTCGACGGCCTTTAGAAGAGTACTCGGCGGGAGTACTCGGCCACCTTTAGGAGAGTACTCGCACCTCATTTGGATCTGGGAATAACATTCTGGTTAAGGCGGGAGCGGTTGTTCGCAGACCAAATCTTGCACTCACGTTGAATTTGCCTATAAATAGGACCCCAAAGCACAAGTAAAAGACACCTTCACCCCCCCCCCCCTATGGTGGACGAATTTAGTATTTGTCTTACTTGTGTCGATCTTAACAATGGTTTTAGAAGAGGAAGTTCTCATACACTTTTGGGTGTGTGCGGGACCTTCTCGCTGCAGCATGCGGGTCTTGTTTGTAGGCAGTCCGAAGTTTTTCTTTTTGCTCACTAACTTATTCTCGCAGAGCCTCGGGTAAGTCACCACTTAGCCAATTACCTTTTGTCACCCACTTGGTCCGAACGTAGTTGAGTCGATTTTTGCGTTTCAACAGTTGCGGCTCGAGTGGAAGTGATGTAGGCACGATGTTGAGGAATTGAAGTGAAACACCCCCGCTCTAGTTTGATATCATTTCATAAGCCTGGCCAAAACTTATGATGCGAAACAAACTAAGCAATAGTATAAAATTAGTATCATAACAAAATTAACTAATGTTTACATCGTAAGTAAATGACTGAAACTATAAATTAATAAAGTACCTCAGATCGTGAAACACAGAGCCAACTAGGGAGTATGAGCGAATAATTTGATCCGAACTTCCTGAAATAAAAATACCAAAAACCGGTCAACCCACTGACGAACAAGAAAGGCTTTCCCCCAGTGACACTAAAAATACAATTTGATTGAAGTGCAAGAGCATGCTTTTAAAATAATATTTGTATACTAATAAACGCGAACTATGTTCAAAACATTCTTTTCTATTAATACTTAAGTCATTAAATGTCAGATCTGTATTGTGATCTTAAACTGAACTTTCCTTTAGATTTTTTTTAAAAAAATTGTCAACATATAGAGATTTCTCGATTTGACTTGCATTTGAAAATGTGATGTCTCTTTTTTTTGTAAACTCTTTTTTTTTAATTTAGTAAATCTACTCGCACATTCTATCGATTCGAGTCCCTACTGACGAACACGTGTTCTAGTATCTCTCGGTCATAGACACGGACTCGAATCTACTACAACTGTGTGGGGTGTCAACTCCCAAACTTGCGGGTCATAAGGTCTGCTACGCCCTTTGAGTATGATGGTGTGCCTCCATCCATCATGAGGAAAATTTCTTCTCATGCCCCCAATCTGAACTAATCATCTAATGGTTGGTACGATCAATACATTATGTCGTCCAACTAAGGCCACTATTATGAGATTTGTTATGAATCACCATTCTTTCACTTTTAGTCTAATTGCAATTAACATCTTTAATTGATTCTGTTTGTACGTTAAGTTGTTATTTTTGCGATGTTCTGAATGTCAAAATAAACTAATTTAATTGACATTTAGTATGTAATAATGCACCACTGAAGATTCAATTCTACATATGTTTGGTAGTATTTGTTTATCTAAATATAAACTCACATGTTACTAGTAATTCACGTCTTCTTGAGTGTTGTAGAAAAATATCTTTCTGTCTATGAGTTTATATGTTTTAAATGATCTGATCCATGTGTGTTCTGTATTATTATTTGTCTGAGTTAAATTTTATGTAATACCGCTGATTTGATCTCATGAGTGTTCTACAATAAAATCATTTGTTTGAATCTGAATTTGTGTACTACGAATGATTTGATTTCTTGTATAGACTATAATAACTGATTTGTTTGTAGTTATAGTTGTGCACTGATATGTATGTCGAATTATACTACTATGAAATCATATACTACTGCTGATTCAATTTCATGTGTGCTCTGTAGTAAAATAATTCCATTTATATGAACAAATGTATTACTGATTAATGATGATTCATTCTCACGTGGGTTCTATAATAATTTATGTGTCTATTGCTAAGAGCATTGTGATTGCACATACTTTCTGACACGACATAATAAACAACTTACAATCGGTGATATATCTAGCCGAAAGAAAAAGATTTTCTTACCTTGGTGTTGCGGCGTTCAATAGGCGAGGCAGCACACTTTCTATAAATTATGTTGAAACTCCTAAAATTTCTTCACAGATCTAGCGTCGAGTAGCATCGCTCACTCGAAGTCTGAAATTCACCATATACCTTATTAAATTAGTTGAGCACTCTAATAATAACTCATCATCCTAAAAATTAATAAGGACTAAATGAAGAAGTATCTATAAGGATTATTGCATTGATCAAAAACAATAGAGATCTATAGCAAACCAATCAGTTGGAAATGAAGGGATTAAAGGTCCTGAAATCAAAGACGACGGAAGCATAAGGATACTAATATTAGTAAATTTTGCTGCCAAGACCCCACTGGGACTCACCAAAAAACGATAAGATCCACATATTAGGGCTAGATGAGTCTCACTCTTAAGGAATCTGAAGGTAGAAGTGCAGAAAAATCAAAGCATGGGGTGGTTAAGCAGTTACCTGCCGGCTAGACGGGGAAACCCTTCCGTGACCAACTATAGAGAGGAGAAGGCTCGACGAGGCGGTAGCTATCGCATGTAGGCACAGTTAAATCCATAAAGGAAGAAAACCTCGTCGGTTGGAGCAGATAGAGTCGCCTGATCTCCACAAGTAGAAGGAAGGCAGCGAAGAAGGATCGTCAGGAGTTGACAATCGATTCCGGCTAGGAAGGAGTGCGGTCGTCGGATGCTGGGATGCTGATGCGCCTCCGATTGATGGAGACGAGAGAGCCCTAACTCCTCTCGCACTCGGGCCGTGAGGGAAAAGGAGCGAGTGGCAATCTTATCGTGGGAAATAGGGTTACACACAAGGGGGGTCACGAGTTTTAATATTGAGAAGTACTCAGGGCTGCGATTATGATAACCACAGGGGAGAGCAAAACAATCAGTGTCATTTCAATTTCAATTGGGGGAGGGATTAGACATTATTAATTATTACAAGATTGTCATTTCAGTCCAACACTTACAACTTATACTTTACGCTGTCGCGCAGCCACTAAAATGCGTGGAATAAAATTCCAATAACTTCAATTAATTTGTTGAATAACGCGCAAAAATTAACCATACTAAAATTGTACCTCGACAAGACGTGTGCTGTTGGGGTTGCCGAGTACAAAGACTCCCTGACCTTTCTGGAGGGGCGTTCTCGAATTTCAAAGAGTTGTGTGCGGATTTATGACCACGCAGGTGGAGTCGCTAGTAGATGATGAGTGCAAGATCTCGTTCCATAGAGGCAGTGAGAAGACATTTCGCATGGTGGAGAGAGTGTGGATGCAACATCGCGAGCCTCGTCATGGGAGACTTTTCTGAGTCCGACTGTTCTGATGTAGATGTTGTGAGCATGTTCTCTTTGTATGTATTTCGTTTGTATTTTTCTTGTTTTGCTTTTCTTGAGTTTGTAGCTTCCTTTTGTAAAGTGCCAAAACGAGCAAGCTTGTTGGCAATTTTCTAGAGAATTTGTATTTTTCTTGTTCCGCACGATGCACTAGTCTTGCTTACGAGGAGGGTAGCTTATGATGATGACTTTGGTGCAAGCTTGTGCCAGTGCGGGTCCTTTCCCTGTCATACTGGGAGCATGATCTTGCTTGTTGGCAATTTTCTAGAAATGGCGGGGCACATGTTTTTTTACATTAGTGAAAAGCACAATCATTCGTATTAATGATTGTGGTTGAAGCGCGGATCTACTATGACGGTGAAGAGCTGTCTTGTTTGAACTGATGAAGACTATGAAGGGGGCAGACCCTGACGGTGGCGTGGACTTACTATGACAGTGAAGAGCTTTCTTGTTTGGATTTATAGTCGCGGACAGGGAGAGGACCTCTATGGCGGTGAAGAGCTTTCTCGTTCAAATCGATAGCGACCGTGAGGGGGGACCCTGACAAAGGCATTGACCTAATATGACGGTGAAGAGTTTTCTCGTTCAAACTGATAGCTGCGGTCATGGAGCCTACCTCTATGACGGTAAAGAGCTTTGTCGTTCGAACCCTTGGCGATCGTGAGGGGGACAAGTGCAACGCCCCTCGCCCCAACACACCAGGGTTAGTCAGGTTCTATTAACAGGGTGCAGCCCAATACCCTAACCCGTCTCCATTGTCGAGGCCCAACCCACTTAAGGGCCCGAAGGCACTTTACAAGCCCACATCATGTTGTTGGAGGCTGCATCTCAATTGGTTATGAAAAGTGAAAAAAATTTCATAATTAAGCATGTTTGAAATAGTACCGGGATGGGTGACCTCCAGGGAAATTCCTACATTGTCCACTTAACTTGAGATTCCCCGCATTAAGGGAGGTTGCAACCTCCAACAACCTACCACGGTCTTGTAAAGTGCCTACGAGCCCTTATGTGGGTCGGGCCCCGACAATGGAGACAGGGTGGGGTGCTTAGGTTGCAGCCCAGTAATGGAACCTGACCAACCCAGGTGTGCTGGGGCGAGGTGCGTTACAATAAAAAGTGCAGCTCAATTGGTGATGAGAAGTAGAAAAACTCCATAATTTAGCATGTTTGGGAGAGAGTAGTACCAGGATGAGTGACCTCCTTGAAAGTCTCTATGTTGTCTACTTAACTCGAGCTTCCCTGAATCAAAGGGAGGTTGCAACCTCCAACAGCCCGCCATAAGCTTGTAAAGTTCATACGAGCCCTTAAGTAAGTCGGGCCTTAGCAATGGAAACAAGTTGAGGTGCTTAAGCCTTAAGATGCAACTTGATAACAGAAACTGACCAGCCTATGTGTGCTGAGGTGAGGGGCATTACAATAAAAAGTGCTTGGACTTTTTACTGTAACTCAAAGCACTTTTTATTGTAATGCCCCTCGCCCCAGCACACATGGGCTGGTCAAGTTCTGTTATTGGGTTGTAGCCCAATCACCCTAACCCGTCTCCGTTGTCGAAGCCCGGCCCACTTAAGGGCCCATAGACACTTTATAAGCCCATGACGACTTGTTGAGTTTGGACTTTGTGTCTGAATTGCAGGCCTCCTTTTGATGAAAGAAACTCTAGTTAAGTGGGCAACGCAAGGATTTTCCAGTAGATCACCCATCCCGATACTACTCTCGCCCAAACACGCTTAACTTTGAAGTTTTTTCACTCATAACCGACTGAGTTGCAAAGCATAAGAAGATATAAAAGGTAAAAAAAAATATGTAGGTTTTTACCAAAGGCGATTTGAATGAGCTGTAACGCAAGAGCCTTATCCCTGCTCAATAATAACGCTTGAAGCCAACGAGAAAGTGCAGCGAACCAAAGCGCCTCCGTCATAAGCCTTGCGTGAAAATTAGGGTTGGAACATCGCGGGAGGCCTGCATGGAGAATATCAGTCACGTGAAGATTAGGGTTGAAACATCGTGTGAGCTCTAAGTGGAGAGAGTCACGAGGAAATTAGGACTAGAGCGCAAATTTGGAAGCGAACCCATTCAAAATGAAGTATATATGAGATCCTCGTTAGGGTTGAACGAACACGATGCATCCAATGTCTCATTTAGCTAGTCAAAGTCAATATGCAAACAATCGTATTTAGGTTTTGTTTGGTTTGGCGGGAGAAAATGGGGCAGGAGGAGACGATCCCTCTAATCAAAAAACTGGGAGGAGGCTGTCGTTCGAAAAGCTCCATTTTCCTCTGTTTCTTGGGATGCTGGCTCAAACCCGACAAACGCCCGACATAAATCTATAATTTAAAATAAAATAAAATAAAATAATAACATTTAAAATAAACTGCACGTGTCAAACCGGGCTGCTGTATAGCGGTAGAAACGTTGGCGGGTTTGGCGGCTGTAGCTGTTTAAGATGAGAATTTCAGTGGAACTACCAGCGTAGAGTCAAAATTTCAGCCAAATCAGAAGGAAGAGTCGATGGAGGCCGGCGCTGTTGCCACCGTTCCCTTATTCGCCTTCTCCAAAAGCGGAAATCTAAACACGAAACCCTACTTATGCCGGCGCCTCCTCCGGCAGCCTCTCCATCCATACCGGAGTATATCCGCCGGCCAGGCTAAGTCATTATGGAGCAGCATCGATCACCGAAGATGCCGGGAGATACTCTTGTTCTCATACGTAGGAAACGCACTGCGGAATACCCAATCTGGCGGCCAAACCTGCTTCTCGTCTTTAACCAGTTCTTCCGGTGGCGGCGGCGTAGGCGGCCGTGGGTTGGGCGGCGGGGGCGGCGGGGGATCTGGGAGTGGAGAGGGCCTGCCGACCTCTCAGGTTGTGGAGGCCGAGAAGAGCTCATCTACGGAGCCTGACATTATTCTTCTAGACGTAGGGGTAAGGTTTTCCTCCTTTCCTTTCTCCCCTTTTATTCCTGCGATTTGATGCTTGGTCTAACATATGCGGACAATGTGTTTCTTCTGAGTTCGTATAGATTGTTTTATTGTAGGGGATGTCTTGCGGTGGATGCGCTGCTAGTGTTAAGCGCATTTTAGAAAGTCAAGTAAGATATTTTTCACTAGTTATGTGCTTTCTTAGTTTATCATTTTCCAATGAATTTTTTTCACCATTGAAACCAAAATCACGCCAAAGGATCAATGTGCCTCTCAATTAAAAATTTTGGGATCACTGCTTGTTATGAATGGTGGCATGGTAACCATTACTGTGTTCTCAGCCTCAGGTGTTGTCGGCCAATGTCAACCTAGCTACCGAGACAGCGGTTGTTTGGGCTCTCCCAGAATCTTTGCTCATGCACAACTGGAAAAAACAATTGGGAGAGAAACTTGCATCTCAGTTGACCAGCTGTGGATTTAAGTCAGAGATTCGAGGTAAGGATTAATAAGTTTATCAGTTGTTTATGTTCTTTGATTGTGATTGTATTGTAAGTGTAAGTTGGTTTTGTAATACATTCTTGAACTCTATACCTAATAACTCCATATCAGCAGTATCTCCTATCCCTTGCTTTAGTTGACTTTAAATATGTTGTTACCGCACCATAACGTGTAAAAGGGTCCACATATTTTGATCTGAACAAGAGATGTCAAGTAGTTCTGTTCATTGGTACTTACAACTAAGAAATCTATTATGACATTATAGGCAGCCATGACCTCTGTGATCTACCGCTCGAGCGTCCATTGCAATTTCGATGTCAACCCCATACATGATGCACAACTATCACGTGGAGAAGCACGTTAAGTTAACGCTCACCCCTTCAAAAAAAGATCCATTGAATTTCTTATAGAACAACAATAAGGAGGCGTCCATTTCAATGATTGAATCACACGAGGAAGTCACCGCGTAATGAGTCCATAAATATACTACTTAACAACTTTATGACAGCTTGCCACATATCCGAAACATACAATATTATGCTGATCTCGTTCTGGAAGCTAGTCCACCAACTTTCCCAATTACCACATGAGCTCCCTTAAGTCCGAGGTCCTCAAGGAAAATATGGAGGACTTGTTACAAAATACATCTCATATTGATCTCGTCCTGGAAGCTAGTCCACCAACTTTCCTAATTACTACATGAGATCTCGTAAGTCCGAGGTTCTCAAGGAAAAAAATGGAGTACTTGCTACAAAATAGATCTAGGAAAGTTAAGTGCCTTTGTAGTCCTAATACTATTGATCCCAAAAAAAATGATGATAATTGCATGATGTGCACATACAACCATGTGATCAACAAAACCACCATCACCTGTCTCATTCCTTCTATAGAAGACCTGACGATCAACTAAGCGGGCTAAGATCTTCTCAAGCAACTCGAGAAATGGGTCCCGTTAGATTCAAAATTGCCATGATAACTAGTGAAAGACAATGTTCATAATGTGTGGCAGTTTTTTAAGCAACTTGTCTTGCCATTTAACATTTCCATTGACCTGAGTACTTCTCTGTGCCTAATGAATCAAACATATTTTCCTTCTACTTTGATGACATTATCATTTATAGGAGCGACACCTACAAAATCTCAGGAAGGTGTATAAATTATCATTTCTTTGATCCACTATGGTTGTGGTGGGTATCTAAGCATATGAAGAGAAATTTTGTGCAATTCGTTGGTGACTGACGCCCATCAATGTGAGCGAATTGAAGAATTTACTCAGGTTTTGCAATATTTTTCATGTTTTTTACAATCATTTCAGCTCCATCATAGTTAAGAGTGTCTCTCACACACTCTCTCTCTCATTCAAGCCTTTATCGTCATTGTGCCATATCTTTAGTCATAATCTCATTAATGCCGAAGAACATCATGTTTTTCCTTATAGTTTCATTCCAAGTATTTATTGGTCTACCCCTCCGCCATTTAACATGCCTAGTGACTAAACTCTCACAATGCCTAACTGGTGTTTTAATAGTCTCCTTTGTACGTGTCTAAACCTTCTTAGTCGAGCTTCTCACATCTTCTCTACAATTGGTGTCCCTTCTGTCTTCTTCCTGATACATTCATTTCTAATTTTATCCAGTCTCGTGTGTCCACACATCCACCTAAGTATTCTCATTTCCATGACTCCCATTTTTTTCTCATGGACACAATTTACTGCCGAACACTCAGTATTGTAGAGCATCATTAGTCTAATTACAGTACGGTAAAATTTGTCTTTAAGTTTTAATGGTACTTCACGATCACATAAGATTTCTGACGCACTTCTCCACTTCAACCAACCTACTTGGATTTATATATCACATCTTTATCTACACCTCCATCTTTTTGAACTTTAGATCTCAGATATTTAAAGCACTTATTGCATGAAATATCTTGATCACCCAACTTAATAACAGAGCCATACGTGCTTTTTGCACTGCTAAATTTAAGGTCCACATACTCCATCTTTGCCCTGCTCAACTTAAAACCCTTCTTTTTTAAAGTATCTCGCCAATATTCAAGTTTCGCTTTTACATCCTCGTGCGTCTCATTGACCAAAACAAAATTATCCGCAGATAGTAAACACCAAGGTATTGCTTGTTGGATATGTCTGGTGAGCTCATCTACGATAACGGTAAAGAGATATAGACTTAAAACTGACCCTTGATGTAAGTTAACAATGATAGAGAATTCCTGTATTAAGAGTGTGAGAAAGATAAATTCTGTTGGGGAGAAGCAACTGGGAAAAATTTCATTAAAATCAAAGAATGACTCTGGTCATCTTGATACTCGCCCTTCCAGATTTTGATAAGTTTTTCGAGGTAGATGTGAAGGTAGTGGAGTATGACTTGGGTTTTTTTTCTCCCAAGATAGACTACCCATCACTTTTTTAAATATGAGCCTTAGCAATGCACGTTGGAGCTGGTCTGCAAAAAACAAGGAAGTTTGTGCAGTTGCCCGAGCAGTGAAGACTAGGAATATTACTTAGTGGGCAAAGAGTTTATAGTGTACTTTGAACACGAGTCACTCAACTATCTCGACAGGCAGAAAGATATCAACAATGTTATACATGCGAGGTGGAGCAATTTTCTCGTGATGTTTCTTCACAGTACAACAACAACAACACTCAAGCCTTTATCCCACTATAGTGGGTCGGCTATATGGATCCTTTGTCGCCTTTGTCCCATTATATTGTGAAGTTCCTTCACAGTATTGTATAAAAACCATGTATCTCTAAAAAAGTTGCTAACACCCTCAGGCCTCAACCTACAATTCAATTTTATGATGACATTGTGATGGGAAGATGTCGGCCCGGACAACCCCAAGGGCTTATATAGTTATATGTTTTAAAAGAGTGCTTCTATGTAGTCTTCAAAAAACTTCTGGAAAAATAAGTTGTTGAGGATCACCGCATCCATCATAGTTTCCTAATGAAGGGAATCCTTCTATATATCCTTAGCATCCTTATAAGAAAAGAGTTATTCAAGAACGAAGGGATCCCCGTCGACACACCTGGGTTGTATACTACTCTTCGTGCAGTGAGTGCACAATACTATTGACCCAAGTACGGCGAGATGTTGAAAAATAACACAGTAATGATACGTCTGAGAAGACAAAAAGTGGAAGAATGTAAACTCCCCACCTCTTTTAACACCATTTTGAAGGATATGTCCATGAATTTTTTTCTCAAGTGTCAAATCCATTTTTGTTATTCTCAATTTACATTCCAGAAGCAATGACTGTTGTGAATGTAACGCCCCAGTTTACTGTGGGTGCACTACAGGTTTGCAGATCAGTGACCTCAACTCATCTCCACGGATCTGATTGGCCGCATCCGCTAATTCTAATGGCGAGTTGTTGAGGATGGGGCTTGAACCCCAGACCTCCTAGATAAGGGAGCTCTAAACTGGTCCCCATCACCAACTGAGCACCCTTATCCAGGAGGTCTGGGGTTCAAACCCCAACCTCTATAACTCGCTATTGGAATTAGCGGCTGCGGTCAATCAGATCCATGAAGATGGGTTAGAGTCACTGTTCTGCAAGCCTGTAGCTCACCCATAGTAGACCGGGGCGTTACATAAAAAGTGAGGACCATTTTAGATATCCCTTATCTAGGAGGTCTGGGGTTCAAGCCCCAGTTTCAACTACCCGCCACTAGAATTAGCGGTTGCGGCCAATCTAATCGGTGGAGAGGGGTTGGGGTCAGTGGTTTGCAGACCTATAGCACACCCACAGTAGACCGGGGAGTTACAAGGTCTGCAGACCAATGACCCCAACCCATCTCCACGGATCTGATTGGCCACAACCGCTAATTCCAGTGGAGGGTAGTTGAAGCTGGGGCTTGAACCCCAGATCTCCTAGATAAGGGAGCTCTAAACTGCTCAGTTGGTGACGAAAACCAGTTTAGAGCTCCCTTATCCAGGAGGTCTGGGGTTCAAGACCCAACCTCAACAACCCACCACTAGAATTAGCGGATGCGGCCAATCAGATCCGTGGAGATGAGTTGAGGTCACTGGTCTGTAGACCTGTAGTGCACCCACAGTAAACTGAGGCATCACAGACTTGCAGCGCACCCACAGTAGACCAGGGCATTACAGTGGATCTGCGAAATACAGAACCATGGCGTTGTTTGCCGCGTACAGTGGGGATCCACAAGTTCTCCGCAAATTTGGCTCTATTGCGTTCCATGGCACACCGGGCCTCAGGACAACCAAATGGCCGCAGCTCTTCATAGATGTTCAATTGAATCTACCCGCAGCAAATTTGTCTCCTCAAACAGGCCTATGTTAGAGTGGTTTTTAGTGGCATCTTTTGAAAATAACATTACCAGAATATTGGCTTAGGAAATACTTGATGCGTAACAGGGAGTGTAGAATGCAGTAGTATGAGTGCACAAGTTGTATTAAGCTAGAAGAACACTTAATGTTTATCAATGAAAAAGAAGAATTTACGAAGCTGAACCCATCAGTTGGGATTTGGCTAATAAATTTTTCGAAGTCATCCTGCCACTCCTAAATTCACAAAAGTATTTTTTATGCTGCTTTCTTATTTGTTAAAGGTTGTTTTCTTATATAGATTCAGCAAAAGAAAGCTGGTATAAAGTTTTTGAAAGGAAGATGGATGAAAAACTTCAGCTCTTGAAACAAAGTGGTATGCATTTGGATTTGCAACATACTGATATTTTCTTTAGTAAGTTACTTTACTCTGTGGTTGAAACAACATACTGGTTTTCTTCGCATTACCTTGATGGGATGGTAAGGCTTGTTGCTGCAGATTGGTATGGTTTCTATTATTTCTACTTATGCAATGTTCCGTGTGACAAAACATGAAATCCGTACACATTGACATCCAATCTATTTTAGATATGACTGATTTCTCTCCTGACATTGTGCACTGCTGGCTTTTCTTGTTTGATATGCATCATTATGCAACAAAAACTTCTCTTTTTAAAAACTTCCTTATACCTAGAGCAGATGTTGTACATCTGTACTATTATATAAGCAAACATTTCGTTGCTGCAGTACCCGTTGCTTGGTTATGCCCCCCCTTACTTTTGGCCCCCTTAACTTAATTTTGGCGCTGGCTTTGGGAAAACAGAGAGGGAGAAAGGGGGAGGGCCACTACCACGCACACACATCAGAGAGCGAAAGAAAGAGAGGGAGAGATGGGGAGGGTTAGTGCCACATCAGCGAAAGAGAGAGAGAAACAGAGAAAGAGAGAGGGAGAGAGGAAGAGAGAGGGGAGAGAGGAAGGGGGCCGCATCCATCAGAGAAAGAGAGGGAGAGAGGGGGATGGTATTAATAATTTATTTTAGTTTTTAATGTGATTAAAGTTAAAATATATTTAACTTTATTTATAAATTAATTAGAATTATATAAATTATTAATACCATATATTATAATTATGTAAATTATGAATATCATTATATTATAATTATGGAAATTATGAATAAAAATATATTATAATTATGTAAATTATTAATATCATTATATGATACGAGCATCTTCGCACGGGCTTCGTCCATGCTCAATGCTCTCGGGTGGGCTTTTACCCGCATCAAGGCGGGCTCTGCCCGCATCAAGGCGGGCTCTGCCCGCATCAAGGCGGGCTCTGCCCGCATCAAGGCGGGCTCTGCCCGCATCAAGGCGGGCTCTGCCCGCATCAAGGCGGGCTCTGCCCGCATCAAGGCGGGCTCTGCCCGCATCAAGGCGGGCTCTGCCCGCATCAAGGCGGGCTCTGCCCGCATGAAGCTCGTGCTCACCGCTCACACCCCCCTGTCACAACATATTTAATATGTTGCTCGATCACTTTGACAGTGGGGTACGAGCGGCGAACACGGGTTTCATGTGGGTAGAGCCCGCCTATATGTGGGCGAAGCCTGCCCGAAAGCATCGAGCACTTGTGAAGCCCATGCGAAGATGCACGTCCTTTAATATGTCTAAAGGGATTTAGATGTGTTTGGAGTTGCTCACCATTTTTATGAGGGAAAATGATACTAAAGACAAGCTTTCTTGCCAACATGCATGTAATATGAAATTCAGCGAGAGAGTATCTACTTTTTGTGTTCTATGCTTGTGGGATGTCTGCTTTGCAATTGTATTTGGATGTATTGCTCCAGTGGGTTATGCACTTATGTTTCATCAATGATTAAAGATTTTAAATTCCTGATGGAAAATAAGATTGTTTTTTTGACACTTCAGCATTGCTTCATGCTGAAAGCCGATACTGTTAGATGGTGGTTTTGGTGATGGACGCTTTTTTATCTATTGCCAGTATTCCGTGTTTTTTTACTGTGGGTTTTGTAAGTTAATACATTTTGTGAACTATTAAGCTCATTCTATCATTTTTTTATTTAGGTCGCGATCTTGCTGTTTCATGGGCCTTATGTGCTGTGTGCCTCCTGGGACATGCCTCTCATTTCATTGGATCAAGTGCACCTTCGTGGATCCATACATTCCATTCCACACCGTTTCATTTGTCACTGTCAATCTTTACTTTTGCTGGACCAGGACGAAGGCTTATTCTTGATGGATTTAAAAGTCTATTCAAGGGGTCACCAAACATGAACACACTAGTTGGTTTAGGGGCTTTATCATCTTTTTCTGTTAGCGCAGTAGCTTCCTTGCTGCCAAAGCTGGTAACTGCTTCATCCTCAGCACAGTTATCTCAGACCGTGTAATTTCTTTAATTTTCTTTATAAAATATAATTGGTTTTGATATTTTCATTTTGTGGAAAAGGAGAAGATATATACTTTATATTTGATCTAAGCAGCCCGGGGCATTTTGATAATTTTGTCCTTCCCTATGCATTCAGTACATGTGTGCGTGTGTACGTATGTGTCCTTAGCAAAGTTAACTTGACTGTATAATATTCATGTTTTTATTGAATATAATATGTTTGATAGTACTCTCACATTTTGATAATTGTTTTGTGACATCTCGTCTTGATAATCCTCTTATTTGTCTTCTTAATCATCTTCTCTCTTTTTTTCTTCTGAGTCAATAGTAAGATGTGAAGCTTGTTGATATGACAAGATCACTATATTTGTTTTCCTGTCAAACTCTGTACGAGTTCTGTGAATCCTTTTGATCTTATTAGTTTGGAACTTCAGATGTATGGAACTTCAGTCTTATTTAGTCTGTTGGTGGTGGAAGTATTTGCATTGTTAGTTGTTATCTTTATCCATTATTTCTCTAGATGTACTTGACTGTATTTTAAAGAGGCAATCTAAGATACTCAATATTTTTCATTGTAATATATTTTGCAGTAAATTTGGTATTTTTCTAAAAAAATTATCACACAGATACTGTCAAAGAATACATGAGTCAACTATTTCCCTCTTTTTTTACTTCATATAAAATCATTCATTAGTCCAGTTGTGCGCATACATTACAATAAAATGAGGCAACAGAGAGGAAAGATCGGCATATCCTTGATGTTGCCCAAGCATTCCCAGATCATACCAGGGTCATGCTGTGCTCATTTCTTGTTTTCTCATTAATCGTATGTCATCTTCTACTGTTCAAGGTGAACATTTTTTTTCGATTCATCATCTAGATGGTATTGTTTTCCTCTCACTAGTGTTTTTGGATGCACTGCTTTTGCTCACATTACAAGATATGGTTGCGACAATTTCTTTAACATGCCACCAAATGTATTTCCTTGGGTTATTCTAATACTCAGAAGGGTTATCATTGTATTGACCATATCTCTAAATGGCAGCATGAGTCTGCTGATGCCACTTTCTTTGAGTTTAATCTTCATTTCTCCAATGAAGGTGATCCCCTAACTCTCGAAATCTCACGTCCTATATCCCATATTTCTTTTCCTTGCGACTCTGTTTCATTTGTTCCTATCATTCATGCTCCTCTACCTGATATCACCAACCCTCAACCACATCCTTTGGGTTTACACTGTTGTGACCAGTATGAAAAAGATTCTAAATGATGAGACGCTCCTACTATAAAATCTCATAATATTTGGAATTAATTTAGTATTTTAATTAAAATTAAAATTAATATTTTTTTGTATATAGTTAATTGAAAATTCTCATTTGGGTTTACACTGTTGTGACCAACATGAGAAAGATTTTAATGATGAGAATTTAATTAATGGGGATGTTTCGGGTGAACTCTTAACAATTATGAGGAGATATAATGTAGAGGAATTCTTCTGATAATAATATAAATTATTGGGATGAAGTGTGATGAATCTTAGATGCACTTGATATAATGAGGCACAATGTAATAACAATATTGAAACAACTTGAGGTTAAACTATATTTTGGTAAGCGCTAACACGATTGAAGGATTGATGGATTATAAACAACAATGCTTACTCGCCATCATAAACTAATATTAAGATAATGTTGATAATCTTTAGGACTTGGAGGAGTGATAGGTAACCATTATCATGTGCATGAGGTAAGCATTGTTTGGAGGACTTAACGTCAAAATATATCACCAGGATTATGTTGAAGTAATATTGATGTATTGATATTAATGTTTATACGAGACAATTTTTTGGGAGATCCACCTCTTGACATAAAGTTCTTGCTTCCACATTACTCTCTTTCCCATTCTGGGTGGAGGGTCGATCTCCTCTAAGAGGTCTCCATGAATGACCCACCCTTGCCTCTCGCCCCCACATTTGGTGTGATCATTTGTGTTGCTCTTATTCGTAGGAACCTAATCTGGTTGCTATGGAAATTTCATCATGGCCTTGACCACAACAATGATATCATCCACTTTCTTTGCATCATGTAAATGTACTTGTTTCACCCAATTTCAAAGACCATTTTGAAGTTGAAAAGTCTATCTTCCTCAGACATTCCTGACACCATCATCATTAAGGTTTGAAACTCCTTCATGTACTCTGTGATTGAGCTTTTTTTCTTGAGTTTCTTCAACTTTTTCCTGACTTTATGGGCGACGTTCTCGGATTAGAAGTGCCCCTTGAGTTGAATCTTGAACTCCTCCCATGTGTCCATTTTACATGCTTCTTTTCTTATGGCTGTGTGCTTCTGTTGTCACCAATGTGATGCAATATCTGAAAGATAGTAGCTAGCCGTTTTTACATAAGAGCTTCAGAAAGTAAACCTCCCTTTTGTAAGGGAAGTGTTCGACTTCCTTTGTGTCCTTTCAAGTGAAGGGTTTTTGGCTTTGACACGTAAATTTTTGGATTTGCGACACCCTCAACATTTCCTTCGCTAGCAATGAGCTTCTTGCACATGACCAACTCGCCCTCTAAAGTTGTGATTCGATCATCATAATCCACCTCCATGTGATCATACCTTTGTTTCGGCTTCATGTTGGCATCAAGACAAGCTTGTACTTGCCCCCTCAAAAGTCTGACTCTCCACAAACTGGTAACCCTTGCTTGACGTTCTCTATTTCTCTGCGAACATATATGTGGTCTTGTTCCACCGTCGTCACGCTATTGTCTTAATCCACCGAGGCAAGATCCAAGTGTCCCTTTTTATGAGTTTTGCTTTGACCTTGCCTCTTCTTCTCAGCTTTTTGCACGACATCCCCACCACAATCTTCCATGCTTGAATTACCAATTTCACCAGCCATCTAAGTTTTCTTGTATCACCAACCACGAACTTGAGTAAATCTTGCTATGATAAAAATTATTACGAACTTGTCTCCTCGCAAGTACCGATGCGGTTTTAGCTCCTCTTGGCCACTCCCCGTAGCCTAACTAAGTCAACCTCCTCCGATATCTTGGTGAAGAAGAGGAGTGGACAAACAACTCAAGAGAAAGCTCACAAGTGAAGAGAACTCTATTGCTTGTCCAAAAATTTGGAAGGATGTAGAATGTCTCGTATTCTAGTTTACCCTATGTATCTCTTGTATTTCCTATGAGAACATTCTAGAATTCTCTATGATTTTTAGACCAGGAGGATAGGTTTAGATAAAGGGCTCGCACTAGGGTGGATGAGGCTACCCATCAACATCTCGCAGACCAATCGCTCAATCTTGTCCTTATACACATGGTCGTAGCGGTAAGAACGTACCGACATTGTCGTAGTACTAGGCTGGAGGGCAATGACGTGATTAGTCGGACGAGATGGATGGAGGCCGGTTGGGGCCTCAAACATGTCGGCGAACTCGGCGAGTAACGCCCGAAGTTCGGTCGGGTGTGGAAGAGGCGGCGGTGCTGGAGTGGAGAGTGGCCAAAGCCACACGAAAAAACTGACGTCGGTGGTCCGCTGAATCGCCCGGGAAGAGACCAGAGAGCGAAGCAGAGTGGAGTCGCCCACCAGGCGACACGTATGGCCTTGCTGGAGGAACTGCATAGTCATACTCGCCCAATTGACCCACACTTCACCCAGCGTGCGGAGCCAAGCCACTCCCAGAAGGACGTCAATACCGCTGAGGCCAAAGGCGTTGAAGTCCGTCGTGACCGGGCAGGACCCCAACGCCAGGGAAAGAGCGGCGTAACACCCTTGGGTCAGTCGGCGACGCCCATCGGCCATCGCTCAAGCAAATTGTACAGTCAAGGGAGGGAACAAATGGAATGTGAAGCTGGTGCGCCAACTGTGCGGAGAGGTAGTTGTGGCTCGCACCACTGTCCATCATTACAACAATGTGACAATCACACAATGTACCCTCCAGCTTCATGGTCTGAGGCCCCAAATCCCGCCCACCAAGAAACAAGGCAGCTCTAAGCGGTCGAACGTAGGCGAGGCGATGTCCAACACGTCGTCACCCTCAGAGAGCTCGAGGGCCTCGAAGTCCTCCAAGGTGACCTTCGGGTCAAAGTCACCGATGATAGCGTGGAACTCCTTGATGGCACGCACATGCGTGGGAGAGCAGGGTTGACGACACCGAAAACACATGCCCTTATTGCGACAGTAGTTGTAGGCACTGTTGGAGATGCGCTAGGGAACCGCCAGGCGGCCGGGTCGGTCCCTCTCCCCAGAGGGGCCGTCGAGGGTGGTGGCTGCAAGGGATGCCGAGGCAGTTGGTGACTGGCTGCAGGCGCAGGATCCCTGGGGGAGAGGTCGGCCTCTACTAGTCGCGCCATGTCAAGGGCGTCAGAGACCGCGCGGGGATGGTACATATGGTGACAGGAGCGGATATAAGGTAGTAGCCCCTGCATTAAGCCTAGGTAATGGTCGGGAGGCAATCCATGGACGTGGGTGACCAAGGAAACAAACTCGTCAATATAGTCGTCCATGTCGGCAGTCTGGCAGACGCCGCACAACCGCTCGATGGCGGAGCCCGAATAGCGGTTGTCATAACACCGGATCATCTTTTGATTGAGCTCGGGTCAACAGTGGAATGAGTTGAATTGGCGGAGCCACTGAGCCCAGTGGAGGGTCGAGCCGTCCGGGACAACCACAGTCGTAGACACCTTGTCCTGCTCCGATGTGTAATTGAGGTTAAAATATTGATCCGCTTTGGCGATCCAACCCATCGGGTCAATGTCGACAAAAAAGGAAATGTCGAGGGAGAGGGCGGAACAGCCCGGAAGGGCGGGCGAGTGGTCCCGAAGGGAATGGGCAGTGGCCCGGCACGATATCGCGCATGTCCGCCCTTTCTGGGACAACCACAGTCGTAGACACCTTGTCTTGCTCATTGGCTACATAAACTAATAATAGCATGTGGCGGCCGCATCGTATTAACACGTCCCGCCCGAAAAATGACCTTGTCCTCAAGGATGAGGGTCAAAGGGGTCATCAGAAAGCATCAACGGATCTAGTGTTTCGGAGTCAGAATCAGTATCTTCAGCTCCCAGCAATACACACAGGTTCTTGAGAGGGCAGACGTAGGTGGGTGAGAACGGTTGTTGGTAGCAAAAGCAGACGCACCTGCGGCGAAGCTCTTCTTGTTGTTGGTAAGACAGATGATGAGGCCGTCGGGGGGCCAGTGGTCGTGGAGCTGGTTGATGCGGAGGCGGGGCCAAAAGTTGGGGCCCAGGTGGGGGCAGAGGGCCACAGACGGAAGAGGTGGCGGTAGTGGCCGCAGCTGAAGAGGTGGCGGTAGTGGCTGCGCCGGTGGGGGCGGCCGTGTCGAGGAGATGGTGGGGTTGGGTAGAGTTCTATTATGGATCTCATGTCGTTGGTTATCTAGTATTAGGAGTTTTATTTTATTAAGTGTATTTGGTGTTTTAATATCGTATAAGTCAAGTCAAGTCATGTAGTCTTTTATGTGTTTTTATTATTTCGCTTAGTTTCATGGTATCAGGAATTTACACCTGTGCCATCTAGATTCTATATAATAGACCCTTGGGGTCATGTAATGGATATGAAAAAAGTATTAATCAAGTTCGCTCTCTCTCTCTCAAGCTTCTCTCCCTCTAGTTCTTCTCATCTCCTCTCTCATTCTAGGATTTACCCCTTGTATCCCCGCCTCCTCACACCCCATTCATCGGCCTGCAACGACTTAGTATCAGAGACCTTTGCTCCCCTCCGGTCGCCGTTCCCTCTAGTCGCCGCCCCCACTGTTCCGAGGCAGCTTACTCCTCCGCTAGAGCAACCTGCACAGTTCTTCCCTAACGCCATCGGCCTCGCTGCTCCGTCCAACCCAAGCCCATACCCGACGTCAACCGCCAGCCACCCTCCAACCCAAGCCCGCCCTCCTTCTAGAAGACCTCCACCGGTTCCACCAAAAGCCTCCCAGTGCACTGCTCTGCCTCTACCACTGCTGCAAACCAGCGCCTCGCTGCCCTTTCCGCAAACCAGTGCCGCCCTTCCTCCCCAGTCCCCTCCGGCCACTGCGCCTCTCCCCGTTGTCGCACGTCAACAGCGCCCGGCGCCGCGTCCGCGACGGAATCGTCTCCTCCAAAAACCTCGCCCGTCTTCTAGCTCTCCACGGTCCCGAGGCACACCACCCAGTCTGCTGCGACATCGCCGCATAGTCCTCGATACCAGGAGTCTCCAAGCCTCTTCATCCACAACCCTCTATGCTTCCCTTTCCCATTCGCAACCTTCACTTTTCCTATTTTATTTTTTCACTTCTCCTATTTTTAATGCCTTTCCACCACCATCACTTCTTTTTCCCATCTTCCAGCACACCTCTCTTTCTTTTTATTCTTCTTCTTTTAATTTTTTATATATAAGCCCCACACCACCTCTCTTTTTTTTATTCTGACAACCCACCGTTTTCCCTTTTTCACCTTTTAATTTTTATTTCTTCATTTTCATCATGTTCCTTAGCGCCGCCAACCGCACCGCGCTGCTTGTCCGACTCGCCGAGCTGGACCGCCACATTGCTCTATGAGTGGCTCGACTCGGCCACGTCGACGTTCAGCTCGACCTCAAGCTCGACGCCCTCCCCATGTCTCGCGACTTGTTGGTGGTTTTTCTATCACTACCACCACCGGAGCTGAAGTCGTCTCCTCCCCCTCCAATGATGGTGCCACCACGGTCCTCCGTCGTTCATGACGCTCCGCTGTCACCCGCTGAGCTTCCACCATTGGCCTTTCCGCCTCTGGCCCCTGCCGTGCCGGTCCCTCAATCCACGTCGCCACCTTCCTTGCCAGGCCCCGCCCCGCCGGCCCCGACCACCCTCCTCCATCACTCCTAGTGTAGCCACCGCCGTCGTCGTCGCCGCCACCACCACCGCCACCACCGGTCGTCGCTCAGCCACCTCTCTCCATGGTGGTCGTCCTTCCACCGCTGTCGCCTCCTGTCTGGTTACCCGCTCTGTCGCCGCCGGTCATATCGCCACCTCCTCTACCGGCTCTTCCTCCGCCGGCCCCTGCCTTGCCGCTTCCACCGGCCACATCGCAGCCTCTTCTGCCAGCCCGTGCTCCGCTTACCTCGATGGATCCATTCCTGCCGCCGGCCGTCGCTTCTCTGTCATCACTGCTGCTGCTGCTCACCATCGCTCCATCGACTATGCGAAAGCCATTACTTCCGCCGCGCGTCTCTCCCACGTCATCGCCGCTACTTGTCGCCATCGCCTCCGCCGCTGCACACTATTGGGCGATGTTCTAGCGGGAGATCAAGTTGTCAGGTGATCCGATCATCCAGGTGGAGTTCGAGCTTGGGATCAAGCTCGATTTCAAGGACGGGTGGAGTGTTATGGACCTCACGCCATCGGTTATCTAGTATTAGGAGTTTTATTTTATTAGTGTATTAGGTGTTTTAATATCGCATGAGTCAAGTCAGGTCTTGTAGTCTTTTATGTGTTTTTATTATTTCTCTTAGTTTCATGGTATCAGGAATTTACACCTGTGCCATCTAGATCTATATAATAGACCATTGGGGTCATGTAATGGATATGAAAAAGTTTTAATCAAGTTCTCTTTCTCTCTCAAACTTCTCTCTCTAGTTCTTCTCATCTCCTCTCTCATTCTAGGGTTTACCCATTATATTCCCGCCTCCTCACACCCCATTCATCGGCCCGTAACAAGCTCCTCGTCGAGATACTTTGCCTGTTCCATTGCACCGAAAAGAGTAGGCGGGTTGTGAACCCGAAGGCGCGCACGGAGGGGGGGGTGCAAACCCGCCAAAAATTAGCCCAAGTAGTGGTCGGGGGCCAGGTCGGGAACATGCGTAGTGACCGCGATGAATTCGTCATGCAGGTTCCCACATAGTCAGACTGGCGGACGGAGCCGAGGCGCTCAAAGGAATTACCAGCCTGACGGCTGTCGTAGTAGCAGAGTTCCTTCTTCAATGTGGGACAGGAAGTGACAGGTACCTGCTGACGCATCCAACACACTCAATGGAGCGTTGAGCCCTCCATATAGATAGTGGCGAGGGGGCCTTCTTGTCGGCAGTGGTGGCTTGCAGGTCGAAGAACTGCTCGATGCGGCCGATCCATTCGAGAGGTTCGGTGTCGTCGAACACCAACATCTCAATCCGGCGGAGGTGGGCCGGGGCACTGTCTGACGTGTGGTGTAAAAACCCCATGTGGTCGGGAACGGTTTGAATTTGTGGCGGTGGAGGAGGGGCCGATGGCTATTAACTGTCGCGGTAAGTCCTCGAAGGAGGAGCGTGAGATCCGCCAGGTGGGCTTCGATGTGATCCATGCACTGAGAGTCTGAGATTGTCGTGGTGGAGGTGTTCTCGTCGGTGTGGAGGGCCATGGACCGTGTCTTGGGCATGAACCGCAGCTAGGAGGAGCGGAAAGGATTGTCGGAAGGCAGCTAGAGCTGTAGGAGGGTGGCCAGACACGGCGAAAGGCAGCGAGAAGGAGACGCGGCCGCTAGAAGGCTGCCGAAGCCGCAGGAGGGCCTTCGAAAAGCGGGTGAAGAAACAGGAGGCCGCTGAAAGTTGATGTAAATGCCCAGAGCGGCTGGAGGAAGCAGGATGGAGGCGTAGCAGGGTGGAGAAGGCGCCAACAGAGGTTGACGACACTAGACACAGTGAAAATCTGGCTGAACGTTGTTGGCGGCGCTGGAAGGGTTGCTGCAGTCAGTGGGGAAGACGATCAGGCCGCAGAGGCGCGTGCGCAGCGTGCAGAATAGCGAAACAGAGTCGGCTGCGGAGGCGGAATCAGGGCGTTGCGAGCGACAGAAGGAGCAGGAGGATCGAGCTGGAGCGCCTGAATGGGGATCAACAGCGGGCGGTAGCTGCACTCGCGGATCGAGATCAACAGCGGGTGGTAGCTGCACTCGCGGAACCCTAATCGATGACGGAATCAGCAGCGGGCGGTAGCTGCACTCGTGGAACCCTAATCGATGACGAAATCAGCAGCGGGCTGAGCATCTGGATCGGGATCGGCAGTTGGTGGAATTAGGGTTCGTTAAAACCCTAATAGATGGCATGTCGAACCAGTTGATAAAATAGAGTTGTGTCATGATCAAAGAAATGAATGGGCATTACATTAAACAATAAAAGATACAATCGAGAAACAAGTCCTCGTCAAGCATCCAGAGGCTGGGTCCTACTTGACACTCCACTCGCCAAGCAAGCCAAAACCCTAGACTTCAAAAGTGCCCATCTAAAGAAACTACTACTCTTATATATAGGAGAGTGGGGAAAATACAAAGTACAATAATGCTCATGGATTACATAAACTAATAATAGCATGTGGCGGCTGCATTGTATCATTCTTCAAGAGAAATGAATGCAGTGGTTCATATTTTGATGAAAGGAACTCCCGGTAGTGTTTGTACGAGAGAAAAAAAGTTCAATTTGAGTATGTGGGCTTTTCAAATCTTGAATAGGCTCCCTATCCATTTGATCAAAGTTCGACTGCAGCTTACTGTGTATTTGTTGGGGGAAGCTTTGTATCATGAACAAGCTAGAAACAACACACTGTTGTATATTCCAATAAAGAGTCCAGGTACAGTGCCAGACTTAGACCACTCGAGAATTGATTTGGATGAAAAAATTACTCCAAGTGTTGAGAGTGGAAGTCAAAAGCCAATGCACTTACATTTCGATAATAATTATATTTTGTGAAATCAGTGTTTCATGAGCGTAACAAATATATCGATATTGATTGTCATTATATCAGTGAGTAGATTCACAAGGGGACCATATGCACCGTCTTTGTGACAAATAATCAATTGGTTGTTTACCGAAACTATAAACTTGTAAATTGGTATTTTGAAAATTTTGCTGCATGTAATTGACTTCAATACTACTGATTTCCTTGGCATTTTCCATCCGTATTAATTTTGTAATGGTGTATAACTGTTTTCAATTTACATTTGTTTTGGTTGTGCAGTTAATTTACTTGTATTTCGCCAGGGATCATTTTTTTTATTGTCTACTCCATGCCCATAATTTTTCTTATGAGATTCTATTTTTGCAGATTTCAGTTCTATTTTTAATTTAAAGTGGTGCTTTTTGAACTCACCTCACTCATGCAGGGATGGAAGACATTTTTTGAGGAACCAATAATGTTGATAGCATTTGTCTTGTTAGGGAAAAACCTTGAACAGAGAGCAAAAATTAAAGCTACAAGTGATATGACTGGACTTCTAAATATTCTTCCCACAAAAGCCCGCCTTATCGTTGACAGTGCTGTGGAGGATGCACCTTATAGTACTGAAATTCCATGCAGCAGTCTTTCTGTTGGAGATCAAATTGTTGTGTTTCCAGGAGTGAGTTAAATCCACTTATTTTTCTATATGCTGACAGAATGTTTTTGAATTTGTAGAAATGGAGAAAGTCAATCTTGTATATATGTCCACTTGGTACAAATACAAAGAATGAGTACATATATATAGAAGAGAGAAAGAGGGAGGAAAGTCCTATACACAATGTGGGACTAAAGAGAGGAGAGAAAACAATAAATGCTATACAAATGGGCCTAGTTTAGGTGGGCCTTTCCAACACTCCCCCGCAAGCTAGAGCGTATAGGTCATATGCACCCAGCTTGGACAAACACTGGTAGAACAGGGTACTTGATAAGGCCTTTGTGAGGATGTCGGCAACTTGATCAGTTCCTGGAACATGCTTCAACTCAAGTTTCTTCAATTGAACCTTCTCACGAACAAAGTGACAGTCAACTTTGATATGTTTTGTGCGCTCATGAAACACCGGATTCTTTGCGATGTGTATGGCGGCTTGACTATCGCAAAATAGAACAACAGAGGAGGGGAGTTGTACTCCCAGGTCAGTAAGGAGACTTTCAAGCCATGTGAGTTCTGAGACAACCGAAGCCATCGATCGGTATTCAGCTTCTGCAGAGGAACGGGCTACCACAGCTTGTTTCTTACTTTTCCATGTAATAAGATGACCACCAAAATAAGTACAGAACCCACTTGTTGACCTTCGATCGTCCAGGGAACCCGCATAGTCGGCATCAGAATAGGCAACCAATGCGGGAGCAGAGTCGGAGGTTTTGTAAACCAGCCCTTGACCCGGAGCTCCCTTAAGGTATCGGAGAATCCGTTCAACCGCCTGTAGATGAGAAGCCCGGGGGGCATGCATGAACCGACTGACAACCCCAACTGCAAACGATATATCTGGCCTCGTGACTGTTAAATAGATCAACTTTCCCACAAGGCGTCGATAGTATTCCGGGTTCGGAAGCAGCAAATCGTCATCCGAAGCATGAGCGCACAGTTTGTGATTTGCCTCCATCGGTGTACAAGCTGGCTTGCAACCAGACTGACCAGCATCTTTGAGAAGATCGAGACAGTACTTTCGTTGGGAGAGCACCAACCCGTCCGGCCGCCGGGCGATCTCGAGACCAAGGAAGTAGCGAAGTTTCCCCAGGTCTTTAGTCTGAAAAATAGTGCTCAGATGTTGTTTGACCTCTTGAATCCCCTTTGAGTCATCCCCAGTGAGAAGGATGTCATCAACATAAACCAACAGAAGAACGGTGCCAGTGGCCCGGTGTCGGGTAAAAAGGGAGAAATCTGCAGAACTCTGAGTGAACCCCATGTCCCGAACCACCTTGCTAAACTTATCAAACCATGCCCGAGGGGACTGTTTGAGACCATAAATGGACTTTTTGAGAAGACATACCCGAGACTCCCCCGTGGTCTCAAACCCGGGCGGTTGGCGCATGTAGACAGTTTCCTGAAGGTCGCCATTCAAAAAGGCGTTCTTGATATCGAGCTGATGAAGGGGCCAGTGGCGGTGTACCGCAACGGAGAGAAGAACGCGGACAATGTTGAGCTTGGCCACCGGAGAGAAGGTTTCCTCATAGTCGAGGCCCTCCTGTTGGGTGAAGCCACGGGCCACAAGACGGGCCTTTAGTCGGGCAACAGTGCCATCCGGAGCATGCTTGATGACGAACACCCATTTACACCCAACAGGGTGCTGACCGGGAGGTAAGGGAACCAAGACTCAGGTCTGGTTGGCCCAGAGGGCCGTCATTTATTCGTCCATGGCAGCCCGCCAGCCAGGATGGTGAAGTGCCTCCTGCAAAGAGTTAGGGACCGAAACAGAGGATAATGAGGTGGCAAAGTGAAGAAGAGAGGGAGAGAGGCGATGGAGAGAGACGTAACTCGCCATCGGATGAGCGGTAGAGGCGGGAGCCGGAGCAGCAGGGAGCAGAGCACCAGAGGGCGAAGCCGACTGCAGAGGGGCAACAGGATGAGGAGAGCGACGAGAATAGACCCGGATAACCGGTGGTGGTGGACGGACATGAGGTAGGGAAGGCAGAGAGGAGGAGGAGTGAGGAGCAGGAATGACAGGACGAACGACGGGATCTGGACGCAGAGCGACATCTAGAGCAGGGAAGAATGGAATATCTTCACGGAAAGTCACGTCAGCCGAGACAGTAACCTTGCGGGTAGCAGACGAATAACATACATAACTCTTTTGAGTGCGCGAGTAGCCCACAAAGATATGCTTGGTGTCACGAGGAGCCAACTTGTCCGTGGAGGGACCAAGGTGATGAACGTAGCAGGTACACCCAAACACCCGTGGAGGAACGAGAAAAGGCGGAGTTGTGGGAAAGAGGAGGCTGAAGGGAGTAGCATACTGGAGGACGGAAGACGGGATGCGGTTGATGAGAAAGCAAGCCGTGGAGAGCGCGTAGTTCCAGTATGATTTGGGAACCTGCATTTGAAGCATAAGGGAGCGAGCGACATCAAGAAGGTGACTATTCTTGCGCTCGGCGACACCATTCTGTTGTGGAGTGTACGGACACGAGATTTGGTGAAGAATGCCGAACTCAGAGCAGAGAGTGACGGAGGTATGACTGGTGTACTCCCGCGCATTGTCAGTACGAATAGTACGAATAGGCGCAGAGAACTGAGTGCGAGTCTCAAGTATGAAAGCCCGGAAGACGCGAGGAAGTTCAGAGCGATCCCGAAGGAGATATAACCACGTCATGCGAGAGTAATCATCAATAAAAGTAAGAAAATACCGATAGCCAGAAATACTAGTAAATTTGTACGGACCCCATATATCGGAGTGTACCAAAATAAAAGGAGCGGAGCTCCGAGTACAATGAGGAGGGAACGATGAACGGGGCTGTTTGCCCAAAATACATGTGTCGCAGCGAAAAGCAGGAAGAGTAACATCAGGAAGAGCCTTCCGGAGAACTGGAAGAGGAGCATGTCCCAGACGGCGATGCCAGTCCGAAGAGGAGGTAGATGCGAGGACAGTGAGAGAGTCGTCAAGAAGATAGAGCTCATTCTGCAGCCGTCCTCTACCAATGATAGTCCGTGTCTGCTGATCCTGTATGAGAAAAGAAGAAGAAGTAAATGTCACGGAGTAATTAGAATCAGTAGTAAGACGACCAACAGATAGTAAATTGAAAGGAGAGCCCGGAACATGTAGAGCCGAGCGCAGAAGGAGAGAAGAGGTGACGGAAATATCAGCACATCCAGAGACGGGAACCGAGGCCCCATTAGCGACAGTAATGTACTTCGGGTGAGGTGAAGACAAGTACTGAGGCGGCCTAACAAAGGTGATATGATGAGTGGCACCAGAATCAAGGATCCAGCGCGGGCCAGAGGATAGGCAGGCGATACCTTCATTGGAGATTGAGGCAGTAGAGGCAACCGAGGCAGGCGGGCGGCTAAGCAGGCCATGAAGATGCTGGAGCTGAAGACGAACCTCGTTGAGATCAGTACGAGAGGAAGCATAGTCGGTAGTAGCAGCAGAGGCCTGCGGACGAGGAGGCCGCCCATGTTTGCGATAGCATGTGGCTTCAAGATGTCCATCTTTACCGCAGAACGAGCACTTAGGCTTAGACCGGCCACCCCGACCCCGACCGCGAGAATCAGAGCGGCCGCCACGGGCAGAAAAGGGGAGAGGCAATAAGGGAGCTGGTGCCTGTTGAACAAGGGCCGGAGAAGGAAGTCCGGGCACATCCGGAGGCGGGGAGACTTTGAGAAGCATCGAGCACACATCGGAAAAAGATGGTGTAACGGTAGAGGAGAGGATGTGAGCCCGGACACTGTGAAGATGAGGCGGTACCCGGGCCATCATCATGGCGATACCTACAGCTTCCTTTTGGGTACGTTGAGCAGCAAGATCTAAAGTAGGAGGCTGATGGTGGATCCAAGCCTCAACCAGAGACCGAGCCTGAGCAACAAAGGACGTCAGGTCGGTCGCGCCACTGCTATCAAGGGCCTGGAGAGCAGTGATGATGTCATACAGATGGTGGAGACTATCCTTGCCAGAGTAGAGGGTGTGGAGCTCGTCCCACATGCCTTTGGCCGTCTCATGGTACATGGCTAGGCGATAAGATTCGCCATCAACAGAGTTGAGAAGCCAAGTCTGCACACGACCATCAGTGCGTAACCATTCCTCAGTAGGGTTACCGATAACGGCCTGAGTCAAGTGATGAAGGAACCCCTTTGACTGCAGGACACGGCGAACCGAGTGTGCCCATTCCACAAAGTTTTTCTTGCCAGTTAGAGAAATTGTAGTAATCCGAAGCTCGTCACGGACTTCCTGGAGAGAGGTCGGGCGTTCAGGAGGAACGGCCGTGCCAACAGAGTCCGCAGATGTAGACATGGGGGCGACCTGGAGGAGAGGAAGCGGGCAGAGACAGCGGACTGGATGAGGCCGCGGCGAGCTGGAGGAGGCCGCGGCGGACTGGAGGAGGTCGCGGCGGACTGGAGGAGGCCGCGGTGAGTACAGACACGCTCAGCAAGTAGCGGGCTAAGAGAGGCCGCGGCGGATTGAATAGGCCGAGGCGGACTGGATCGGACCGCGGCGGACTGGATCAGACCGCGGCGGACTGGAGCGGGCCTAGAAGAGAGGGCAAGCCGGGGAAGCTCGACACGTCGCAGCGGGCTGGACCAGTCCGCAAGCCGAAGAAAGAAAAAAAACGTAGAGAGGCGAGCCCGCGGCGGACAGGGAAAAGAACTTGGCCGCTAGAAGGTGAGCAGCCGCAGGCAGGAGAAAGGGGAAGACGAGCAGCCGCAGGCAGGAGAGAAGTGCGGACAGAAGGAGGCCGCCGTGCTCACGGCGGACGAAAGAGAGCAAGAAGAGGAGGCGAAAAATCGAGCTCGCAGCGGACAGAAGGAGACCGCGGAGCTAGGGAGCGAGTTCGCCGAGGTCGCGCCGGACAAGAAGAGGCCGCAACGGACAATGGGAAGCAGTGGACCCCACAGGATCAGAGAGAGGACTATAAAGGAGGACCAGAAGAGGAGGGAAGAGGAGTGGTTCCACGGGATGAGAGGGAGCGGTTTGGACAAGGCAGGCCGCAGGGGCAATGCGACTAGGAGGCGCGGACACACACACGCAGGCCGCGGAAACCGCAGGCCGCTGGGCGGATAGGAATGAGAGTCCGCAGGAGTCCGCAGGCTGCTGAGCGGATAAAACTCGGAATCCGCAGGAGACCGCAACCTCCCTCTGATACCATGTAGAAATGGAGAAAGCCAATCTTGTATATATGTCCACTTGGTACAAATACAAAGAATGAGTACATATATATAGAAGAGAGAAAGAGGGAAGAAAGTCCTATACACAATGTGGGACTAAAGAGAGGAGAGAAAACAATAAATGATATACAAATGGGCCTAGTTTAGGTGGGCCTTTCCAACAGAATTCATTTATAGAATGCAGAGATATTTACTTTTGCATTATTTATGTACTGTATGCGGGCAAGAACTAATGGTAGTTGTATAATTATTTTGAATTCATTGTATGATATCAAATGCGGTTCCCATCTTTGTATCTATTGAAAATTACATTCGGTATTGTTAGATATTACAATATGCTTATATATAACCAATATCTGTATCATTTTTATATTATTTGCAGGATCGTATACCTGCGGATGGAATGGTTATAAGTGGTAGAAGCACTATCGATGAGTCAAGTTTCACTGGGGAGCCTATGCCCGTCATTAAGTTACCTGGGGTATTTCTTTGTCATTTTCCATTCACTATGTATAGTTTCTTGTTCATGTCTCTATACGTCTTCCTCCCCAGAGTTCAACAGAATTATGTTAGTAGGTCAAAATCTCATAGTGAAAGTTGCAAAATATGAATATATATATATATATATATATATATATATATATGTGTGTGTGTGTGTGTGTGTGTGTGTGTATATATATATATAGATATATATATAGATGTTGATTGACTTCAATTTATTTCCTTTTCTAGACTGAAGTGACAGCTGGAAGTATCAACTTAAATGGTAGACTTACAATTGAAGTTAAAAGACCAGGTGGCGAGACTGCGATGGGAGATATTATTCGCTTGGTGGAAGAAGCACAGTCAAGGGAGGCTCCCATACAACGATTAGCTGACAAGGTCCTACCTTCTTGTCTAGTATTTTACTTACCCTGTAACAACCGGAGATTATAGTTCCTTAAAGATTATGTCTCATAGTTGCATTATGTTGTTGCTTCTTCTCAGTTATCAAGTAGATGTTTGTAAAATTGAAAATTTCTTATGCTCTAGTAATATTGCCATTTAATTACTTTCTATCCATATAGAACAGTGTTGTCACTCTCTCATCAGATTTTTAGCCATCTAAGTTCAATCTTGTGAATACTAGAAAGGAGTACATCACTTGGATGCAATTCTCTTCTTAAAATGCTGAGAGATAGTGCCCAATATGAATACTGATGCTAACACTATTCTGTCCAGTACATTTTGACGCTCCATGCACTTTGGACTTCCCTTTTAAAATGACTGTCAAATGCTTCTCCTTCAACTACAATGCTGTTGCCAAGTACTCTTGCAGACTAATGATCTGCCTTCCAAGTACCCTTTTTGGCTACAGATTTGTCAATTAGTATTTGTGAAATTGTGAGATACGAGATGCAATAATTTTTATTTCTTTACTTAAAATCAATATAAATACACGTAAACATATTTATAGGTGAGAGGAGAGACACCTCAACACCAATCCACAATGTGCTAACACCCTTGCATGCCTCGTGTGTAGTGTATCCTTTTAAGACCATACCTTTGCAGAGTAGGCTGAGATTAGCTCACCACTTGCAGAATGGCCCTGATAGACCTCCTAAGAGCCTTTCCCTCCCCAGGTACTCTGCATGGTAGCATGAATGCAAAGAGACGAGTATGTGTATGACTCGCGAACATAATTGATTGCCTACCCCCTCTCGCAGGAGAGATCAACAAGGGAGGAGGATCTTGAACGGGCGCCGAGGAAGAGAGAACGTTCAGAGGAATCAGAGGTGGCGGAGGCAGTAGAGAAACATCGAAGTAGGAGGCACTATCGCCCGCAGTCATCAGCGAAAACCCGGTCCTCTTCGACTTCGAGGAACCGGCGCCGAAGCAACCCCTCTCGGCACCCGTGGATGTCTGCGCAAGGCAAGCTTCTTCCCTATCTACTGCGGGCAGAGCCGTCACCATCTCGTCTGAGCGCAAGGGGATGACGTCCTACGATGCTTCGGCCGAAGGAGCAGGCAAGTCTGGATGGACCAGATCGACATCCACAGACGAGATTGCACAAAAGGAGAAAGGTCGGGGCGAGTAAGGCGAGTTATCGTCAAAGATTAATTATGAATAAATGGCCAAACCTCGCGAGGTCGGCTCCGAAGAGGCTTGAACTGGGTTCTTGATCTTGGTTATCGGGGATTCATGGACGTTGCCTATACCCTCCTTGTCCAGCGCCTTCTGAGTCACTTCCGTGAGTATCTGCTTGTCCCCTTCTCGGGGTTCGTCTCTTTCGAAAACTCGTTCCTCCGACATGTTTGTCGGATTCTTCACCTTCTTTTGTTTGCGAGTTTCATCGTCGGAGCAACGATGCCCCACGGAATTCTTCTTCAGCAAATCCTTGAGGCGAGCAGCCTGGGCAGCGATTTCCTCTGGATTGATTGTCATCTCGTACAAGCTCAGGAAAGGACATCGCAACGAAGGGACCCCCTTTCTATTTATAGACTTCACCGAAACTTGCGAGGTTGCTCCAAGCAGGATCACTCGCTCTATATAGCAGCTCACCAAATTATTGTTGGATTTTCGAGCTCTCTGATAGCTCACAAAGAGCGGAGATTGTATACAACTCTTATTTGTCAAGGGTGGTCCTGTTCAGGCCACGTCAACAGAAGTCAAAGTCAACCAGCGAAAGCGACCATCAGCCATACGACGAGTAGTCTACTCAAGCCGCCTAGTAGGCAAGGTAGCATCTCAAGCCGCCTATTAGGCAAGGTAGCATCTCAAGCCGCCTAGTAGGCAAGGTAGCATCTCAAGTCGCCTAGTAGTCAAGGTAGCATCTCAAGTCGCTAGTAGGCAAGGTAGCATCTCAAGTTGCCTAGTAGTCAAGGTAGCATCTCAAGTCGCTAGTAGGCAAGGTAGCATCTCAAGTTGCCTAGTAGGGGAGGTGTCTCCACAAGTCGCACAACAGGTATGTCACAAGGGGAGGCCATTCTTGTAACAATGACCCTCCTAGGATTTGTCTATAAATATGACCACATGGGTACCTGGAATGACACATTGAAATCTTGACACCCCCCATAAGTTTACTACTTTATAAGTAGTAACTTCCTCGTACCTCGCTCAGGCTTCTTTTGGTTGTGGATGGTAAGTTTCTCTTAGCATTCAGGTACATTGTGAGACCTCCCTGTTGTAGCACCGGGGTGTGTTTATAGGCAGTCCTTTCTTTCTCTAGTGCTCTTATCATCTTGTCTCGTAGAGTCGAACTGTCCGATCAGTAAACCTCAGGCTGCACGTTGGTCCGAACATTTGGAATCGATTTTCCCGATTCCAACAGATACAATTTTGTATCTCCTTTATTCTTATACAAAAGTATCAAGTTACTTTCTCTCGTTGGTCCGACATCCTCTTTGTCTTCAGTATCATATTGAAGAAATATGCAAGGCACATAATTCCTTCTTTCTCTAAGCATTTCAATGCTTCTATGAGTATATTGTCTGGCCCAATCACCTTTCCAATTTTCATATTTTTTAGAGCATCATTTACCTTTTATGTTTGTATTTTACGATAAAACATTATGTGTATATACTACTTTGATTTACTTAACTTTTCCAAGCTCATTTTTTTCTTCATTATAAAGTTGATAAAAATATCTTTTCATCGCTTTTTAATAGCCACATCATCGATCAAAACCAAATTTCTTTTATCCTTTATGCATTTAACTTAGCTTAAATCTTTTTTTCCTTTCTCTAGCTTGGGTAATTTTATAGATGTCACTCTCCATCTTTGGTATCCAATTACTTATAAAATTCTTCATAAACATGACATCTTGATTTACTTTACTGCATGTTTGGCTTCTTTCTTTGCTATTTTATGACTTGCCAAGTTTTTATCTTTCCTATATGCATAATGTTTTATAGCTAGCCCTCTTTGCCCTCTCTCTGTCTTGCACTTGCTCTTTCCACCACCAAGATTCTTTATTTAAGGTCACTCGATCTCTTGATTTTCTAAGTACGTTCTTTGCACTTATCCTTAAATGTGAAGACATAATTTCTCATGAGACACTATGATCAAAATAAGAGTCATCAATTAGTTGTCCTATAATTTATGTCGTGAAAGCAATCTGTTTTTTTTGTCTTCAAATTCCATTACCAAATTTTTGGCAACAATTTGGTCATTGTCCTAAATTTATTATATTTAATTTGCACGTCTAAAACTACTAGTCCGTGTTGTGTTGTTAAACTCTCTCCTGATATGTCTTTGCAATTTTTACAAATCATTTTATTTATTTTGCGAATGTTGGATAATCCATTATGAAAAAAAAATGGCATGCCAAGATTAGTCACACACTGCCTACCCAGACGGTCCACTCGTACTTATAATATGTGTCGCCTCTCCTATCTTTGACCTGAATTTTGGAATGGAAAATGAGTGTGATGATTTAACATGGTATCAGAGCTAGGTTCGCGCTGAGGGTGTGTGTTGGACGGTCCAACATGAACTAATAAAGGCACGTCAAGATTAGTCTCACGCCGCCTACCCAGACTGTCCACTCGTACTTATAATAGGCCCCGTCTCTCCTATCTTTGATCTGGGTTTTGGAATGGATAATGAGTGCGATGGTTTAATTAGTCATAAAATAATCAATTTGTGACGTATTTGGTCTGCTTTAAAACATAATTAAACGTTCTTCCCTCTTCATGAAGAGTGTGTTTGTTACAATTAGCTCATGTGTCATGTCAAAGTCTAAAATGATTCTTCCTTCTTCATTTCTTTCTTTATACCCAAATCTCATGTTGTTAAAGGAGCACCTCAAGCGTGCCTAAGGCTCAAGGCTCACCAGGCTCAGTGGTTTGCTCTTTCACGCCTTATTTGTGCCTTTAGAACATAAAAGACGCGCCTAAGTGAGATTTTTTGTTGTAATTATTTTGTTGTACATTGGGACTTATATATGATGCAAGTGACCACATCGGTTCTATTTTTTAAAAGATATAGACGATAGTAATGAATGATTAATTTGTACAATAGATCAAGAATTTTATCAAGCAGTTGAAATGATGTTTGATGATGATTATTTAAAATAAATGTGGTTGCACCTTTCATTCGTTAGGCGCACGCCTACACCTTGCGCCTAGCCTCCAAGACCTCTTTGCGCCTTGGTGCGCTTTGCGGATTTAATAACTAAGCCCAAATTGTCTATGAACGGCTATATAATCTATATTTTACTTCCTAATATGTTCATTTAAGTATTCTCCTATGAAAATCTTCTCTCGTTATGAAATTTTTCTTACTAAATCATCTATGTCTTCCCAAAATTGCACTTTAATAACTTCACTTAACCCTAAACGCGTGGAGTTAATAAATACAACAAAAACTACTCTTGTCACATGCGAAGAATAAAATGTTTTTTTCCCTTTGTTTTATATTTTCCCCAACTGTTTTTCCTTGGTTTTGTATTTTCCCGAACTCCTTTTTTCAATGAGCTTCTTTCCAGCTCGAAAAGAGGTGTTATCATATACCATCTATTGTTGGACCCTTCTAGGTGTAGGGTTAATCTTTGATATCTTCGTGTTTGTGATCCAATTCTCTCCTCCCTTTGCACTCAGAAGTCATCTTTCACTAAAAGAAAAGGTAGGTACTTTCCATGATTGAAACTCTAAAAAACAGGGGCACCCGCGCTTCCTCTAATGCAAGGTTTCGAAAGGGGTTGTTGCGAATTGTACATTGCATTTGTAGAGATGTTGTTTTCATTGCTCAAGCCCCGGACATCTGTAATAGACTAGATGAAACTTAGCCATTGCTCCAGGTTTTCCCACCTAAACATCGGACTGCATGAATCTTGACATGATTAAAATTGCTTAACACAATTTCTTTCCAAATCTATTTGCATCCCTTTAGTTGATATATTAACTTGAATATATGGTTGTGATGCGCTATTACTGTATGCCTTGTTTTTTCATGCTTGATATCTTTCTATTAGATGAATATTATATCTATGGGTTTTGCTAGGTTGCTGGACATTTTACCTATGGAGTGATGGCTATTTCTGCGGCAACTTGTATATTTTGGAACTTCTTTGGTTCACATTTAATACCAGCTGCTATCCAAAGGAGTCCTATTTCTTTGGCTTTGCAGCTTTCATGTAGTGTTCTGGTATGTCACCCTCATGCTCAGTGCCCAAATGTTAGATCTAATATCTTACTGCTTTGAGTATTTTCTTTCTTCTGACAGATTTCTGTTTTTGTTAGTTAATTAACTTATCAGATTTTTGATAAATTTAGAAGCAAATCTATAACTATCTGTGAAAATGTCTAGTTGTCTACCTAAATCATCTATAGAAGGGTGAATAAGTGAGTTCTGTGTTTTTTTGCGGAATAAAAATTGTACGAGAGATGTGCAGAAAATAAACAAGCAAACCACAGATGACACAAAAGTTTATAGTGGTTCCCCAATCTTGAGTATATTCTCTCCACCTCACCGATCTAGCAACATACTAGACTCAGCTACTTCACTATTCTCTCGCATTGAAAACAATCCTACAACTCGGAAAAATGTTCCTACAACTCGGAGTAAAACCACTCCGACAACAACTCGGAGAATAACTCCTACAAACTCGAAGAATAACTCATACAATCTCGGAGAATAACTCCTACAAGAATAAAATGAATTTAAATTGAAATACACAAACTTGTCTTCACAGATCTGACTGATTCTCGACTTCTTCCTTCTTGAATAATTGTAAAGCTCTGTCAGACAAAGTTGAGGAAGAAATCGGAGAACTTTTCGATCTGAGAACTTTCGATCACCACGATCAAGGAGAAGATTTGCAGATGTTGAAAAATTTGATCGATTGAATCCTTTTTGTGTGAATTTCTGGATCGAGAAGTTTGACGATGAAGAGCACGTCAAGTCGGCGGCGGTGCTTCTCGATTTAGAATCTTGAAAATAATTCAGAATACCGTAAAATCTTCTTTTAGGGTTTGTCGATTCTGACATGACCTTTTATAGGTCTTACATAACGGTCCGATTACATTAATTACAATTTACGTGGACCAATCAAGAGTTAATCAAATTTGAAATCAAAACCGTCTGACACTTAAAGAAATTCAGAATCAGAACACCATTTCTCGGGAGAGATAATAACTACTCGAGTACAAGTTCTGTTTCTCGAGAAGGAATGTAAGATTCTCGAGAAGAAATACTTAAGGAAAATATAGAAGATGTGTTCTGGTTTCCGAGAATGAATAGACCTACTTGAGAAAAACAAATTTTTATTACTCGAGAACAAGAAGGCACCTCGAGAAAAGTTTTCTGTATCTCGAGTAGAACATCTGGTTCTCGAGAACTATTCTTGGCCTTCTCAAGAAAAGTCTTCGGCTTTCTCAAGAAAAAGACTTAGAAAAATGCTGAGCTAAATTTTAAAGTACTGCATGGCTTTCTCGAGAACAATACTAGGCTTTCTTGAGAACAACTTTTGCTACTCGAGTACCTGACTAGGCTATCTCGAGTAAAAACTTTAATCATACTCGAGTAAAATACTTAGAAAAATTTTGTTTACTGAAAAGTGATTTTATTCTAATAAACCAGCAACCAGCGTTTCTCACATAACTTTAGTACTTGAAAAAGAAGTGTGTCCCAATAGAGAGGTTACACATGAGTCAACACCATGCATCACACAATGAGGGATTACATTGTATGGTCATGTGTTTGGTGACCCATTGTAAACTGACATTGGTCTACACTTGACAATTGTAACCTGCAAGCACTCAACTTGAAAAGAGCATCAAATACAAACTTAATTCATCTTAGTTCAAGGGTGACTTCATACAAATCTAGGTTATTGTGGATACAATACCCAACAATCTCCCTATATTTGTATAAGTCAGAACCCTCTACACTAAAATGAATTACATCAAGATAAACAAATACAATAACTAACAAGCAGAGTAAATGGAAGAAATGTTATGAAATAAAAGATTTAAATCATCAAAATTTAAAGATTTATATATAGATATTGTCCAAGAAAAAGTCCTATTCCACGAAATTTCTCATATATCACACTTCTGATCATCTTTAATTACTTTTTGATCTGTTGTTGATGCTGCCTCTGATATTTCTCTTCTTGTCTCTGGAAGTACATGAAAGGCTTTGGAAATACTTGGATGGTCTGGGAGGAGCAGTAGGGTCATCACGACTATACTTTTTATCATGAAGTCTTTTTAGAGTCATAGATTTTTTATACTGCATCCATTCAGAATGAGAGTAGTAGGTATCATTGTTCTCACTGAATTCCACTACAAGTCTTAAAGTATCAAGAATAATTGATTTAGATGTAGGACTCCAGACTTTAGTAAGTTCCCTTACTGCATGTTCTGGCATAGGAGTGGACATGCTTGCAGAAGCATCTTCATCATACTTTTTTCTCTTGGGAATCTATACTTCAGGAGGTATTTGTGGAGGCACATCAGCTTGTTCAGTATTCTAGACCTATGAATACATTTCAGGAGGTAGAGCTGCATAAAATTCTAGCCATGGAGAAAATGTAGGCTTTTGAACATTGATATCAAGGCTGGTAGGAGGGGCTGCAATGAGATCAACTGAGAAGTCAGGGAAGATCAGATTGTGCATCCACACTGCAGTGTCATAAGTATAAAGTTTTGTGCTCTTAATTTCCTGTAGCACTGATGTTTGAATCTCTTTAATTTGTCCATCCCATAGATCTTTCATCGTTTGGACTTTCTTATCTAACTGTTCTTTTACTTTCTCTTCCCCCTTTCTGACTTCTACAGAGAGGACACTTATGGCTTCTTCTTTGAACTTGCCAACTTCTTCACATGTCTTGAAGTTGTGCTCTTGAGCTTTCATTTCCAACTGAATCTGGTTGTTTGCGAGAGTGACAGATTGATCCATTATCTCACCAATACTGGTAATAGCGTGGTCTAGAGCTTTGCCTTCAATTAGTAACAGCCTTTTGAATTCATCAGTATTGCTCTGGATTTCTGCAAATCCTCGGCTCATTTCTTTTTCTAAAGCAGAGACTTTATTTGTGACAGCTTGAACGGAGGTATCAAAGTACTTTCTTTGTTCAACCAACATGACTTCTATTTTACTCAGATATTGTCTTCAGGAATGACTTCAGTCTGAGGAGGTGGAGTAAGTAGAACTTGAGCTGTCCAGGGGACTATTTCTTCAATGAGCACAGTAGATGTGGAGATATGTTTTCTTCTAGCAGTTGTAATTCATCTTCAGCATCATCACCCATGAAAGTGAGAATGTTGAAATGTAGGTTTGGGAGAGATGGTTCAGCAGCTTCAGGTGTTAATTCTTCTTCAGTATCAGAAATAGAATTTATCTCTGCATCTTGCTCACCCACAACAGGAGACTGGGGCTGAGAAGATTCTGGTTCAGTAGGATTTTCTTGTTTAGATGGTTCTGGTTGAGAAGATTTTTCTGGTTTAGATGATTCTTCAAGTTGAGATGGATTTTCATCAGGCAGAGGGGAGAGAGGTTCATTAGAGGTGAGTTCCTCTATCATCCTGTCAATGTAGAGGGGAGAGAGGTTCATTAGAGGTGAGTTCCTCTATCATCCTGTCAATGTCAGCTGTTGTAGATAGTATTTGATCATCTACCTGGGCAGCAGTTAGAGGTTCTTGATCAGACAGGTCAGCACCCATAAGACCTGGGCCATCTTCTTGGAGAGAAGTGTCCTTTGTAGCAGCAGATGGAGCTGTATCTTCTTCTATGAGTATGTGTTCAACAGCTGGTGGAGTTATGACTTGGGCTTGAAGATCTGTATGGACTGTGGCTGGAATTTTAATTTGAGTAGACTGTACTTGTATAGATGGAGCAGGCTCCCCATCAATAACTTGATCAGCTGTATTAATCATTTGATGACAGAGGGGAGATGGAGTCCTGACTACATCTACAATTGTTCTTGGAGCTGGAGGGTCTTGATCTGGCTTCTGAAGTTTGATTTCCCATCTCTGGATGGAGGTTATTGAAACTTTTTTCATGTGATGAAGGGTCATGCCCTTATCCAAGATAAAAACATCCGGTCTCAATTGATTTAGATAGAGAGACAGAATTTTTCCATAGTTGGTGCTTTTTATACTTTCTTTGATCTTGTCAAAAATCATCATCCCCCATTGAAATTTCTTTCTACAGATTACTGCAGTCATCATGTCAGAATTCAGTGGTGATGTAGCTGATAGAACTGGTGCGGCAGAGAAGAACTTTTCCCAGAATATCGACAAGAAGTTTGCTCTCTGCATTCATGTGATGTCGACGAATTGTGACGGTTGAGTCAGGAAGGCCACAGAAGCTGTAAGCCCTTTCATATTCTGACTCTTCTAGATAATCTTCCTCGTCAATCTGCGGCAATCACAAAAATTTTGAAACAGAGGTTGAAGTCATTTTGACCTTGATGTCCCGAACCTTGGTTTTCAGAACTTGCTATTCCGCTTGACCTTGACATTCTGGAAGAATTCTTCTACATCAGAAATAAGAACTTTGCACGGGTGTTGAAGAACAAATTTTAGTCCAGTGGTGTCAGGCAATATAAAGACATTTCTGAATTCGTCAGAAATATCGTCGATTCCAGTTGAAATGAGTTCACTGCCGATGCTTATCTTCGATGCAGGAGCCATTGATTGAAGAATTGAACTTCTGCTAGCCGGCGAGAATAGGAACAGGGTTGTTTGCGGAGGAGCGGCGGTGATGAAGAAGACGAAGGGTTTTCTCGAGAAGAAGATTTTTAAATCCGGGATTTGGATTTTTCTGGACTTATCCTATTTACATAAACCCTAAATCTTGATGATTAAAGAAAGAAATAATAATTAAAATACCTGAAGTATGACGGTTGGAGTGCTCGGGTGCCAATATCAAAATTTGAACTTTGAGAAAATTTTGGCATCTGATTTCTCGAGTGGAAGAGCATTTCTTGAGAAGAAGCACACCAGTTCTCGAGTAGAGATATCGTTTCCGAGAAGCAAATCTGATGTTCTCGAGAATAGACTAAGGACTCGAGTAATGAAGTTCTTCTCGAGAACTGAAGTGCTGACTTAGAATATTCTTGATTTTTGAAAAGTGATCTGATTCTGAACTTTGCTGTGTGACCCTTTTCTTCAGCATTCCTTGTTGAGCATGTCAAGTTTTGTTTTGAAGAACGAGAACTTGACCTCGTCCAGTGGCTTTGTGAATATGTCTGCAATTTGCATGTCAGTTGGAACTTACTGGAGATTGATGTCTCCATGCTCCACATGCTTGTACACTCTTAAGACAACTAGGAGCAGATCTGTTCAAGGTGTTAACCTTTTGATGAACAACCTCCTTCTGATACCAATTGAAAATGTCTAGTTGTCTACCTAAATCACCTAGAGGAGGGTGAATAAGTGAGTTCTGCATTTTTGCGGAATAAAAATTGTACGAGAGATGCTCAGAAAATCAACAAGCAAACCACAGACGACACCAAAGTTTATAGTGGTTGCCCAATATTGGATTCATCTACTCTCCACCTCACCGATCTAGCAACACACTAGACTTGACTACTTCACTATTCTCTCGGATTGAAAACAATCCTACAACTCGGAACAACGTTCCTACAACTCGGAGTAAAATCACTCCTACAACAACTCGGAGAACAACTCCTACAAACTCGGAGAATAACTCCTACAATCTCGGAGAATAACTCTTACAAGAATAAAATGAATTTAAATTGAAATACACAAACTTGTCCTCACAGATCTGACTGATTCTCGGCTTCTTCCCTCTTGAATAATTGTAAAGATCTGTCAGAAAAAGTTGAGGAAGAAATCGGAGAACTCTTCGATCTAAGAACTTTGGATCACCACGATCAAGGAGAAGATTTGCAGATGTTGAAAAGCTTGATCGATTGAATCCTTCTTGTCTGAATTTTTGGATCGAGAAGTTTGACGATGAAGAGCACGTCAAGTCGGCGGCAGTGCTTCCCGATTTAGAATCTTGAAAATAATTCAGAATACTATAAAATCTTCTTCTTAGGGTTTGTCGATTCTGACAGGACCTTTTATAGGTCTTACATAACGGTCCGATTACATTAGTTACAATCCACGTAGACCAATCAGGAGTTAATCAAATTTGAAATCAAAACCGTCAGACACTTAAAGAAATTCAGAATCCGAACACCATTTCTCGAGAGAGATAATAACTACTCGAGTACAAGTTCTGTTTCTCGAGAAAGGATGTAAGATTCTCGAGAAGAAATACTTAAGGAAAATATAGAATATGAGTTCTGGTTTCTCAAAAATGAATAGACCTACTCGAGAAAAACAAATTTTTGTTACTCGATAACAAGAAGACACCTCGAGAAAAGTTTTTTGTATCTCGAGTAGAACATCTGGTTCTCGAGAACTATTCTTGGCCTTCTCGAGAAAAGTATTTGGCTTTATCGAGAAAAAGATTTAGAAAAAATTTGTGCTAAATTTTAAAGTACTTGAGAACGAGTCAAGACTTACTCGAGTACTGCATGACTTTCTCGAGAACAATACTCGGCTTTCTCGAGAACACTTCTGCTACTTGAGTACCTGACTAGGCTATTTCGAGTAAAAACTTTAATCTTACTCGAGTAAAATACTTAGAAAAATTTTGTTTACTGAAAAGTGATTTTCTTCTAATAAACCAGCAACCAACCTTTCTCTCATAACTTTAGTACTTGAAAAATAAGTGTGTCTCAATAGAGAGGTTACACATGAGTCAACATCATGAATCACACAATGAGGGATTTCATTGCATGGTCTTGTGTTTGGTGACCCATTGTAAACTTACATTTATCTACACTTGGCAATTGTAACCTGCAAACACTCAACTTAAAAAGAGCATCAAATACAAACTTAATTCATCTTAGTTCAAGAGTGACTTCATACAAATCTAGGTTATTGTTGATACAATACCAAACAATCTTGTTTGAATATTTACACTCTATGGTATTAAAGCTGTGTCCTAACTCCAAAGCAGTTATCATAAGATTGCAAGTCTTGGGTTTTATTTTAATGGAATAAGTACGATATAGTTTATGATCTTGCAATAGTGATATGAAATGAGATGATTATTTGTTACTTGTTATAAAAAGTGAAGCCACCTGAGGGAGAATTTTAAACTATGCATCATAGAGTAGTACTAAAGCGGTGTCCTGACTCCAAAGAAGTTATTGTAAGATTAAAAACTTTGGGTTCTATTTTGATGAATTGTGTTCAAGATATGTTTTCAATCTTGCAATGCAATAATAAATTAGAAGATTATTTGTTAATTATAAAAGTGTAGCCACAAGAAAGAGAAAGTTTAATCATGGAATATAGGATAATTAAATAAATTAGTGTCCTAGTATTAAGTGGTGAAATTTTAATGGTGAGATTTTATTAAAATTTGAAGTTCGATTGCTAAATGATGAAACTGTTAATATGTTAGCATAGCCAAATCTAATATTAGATAAGCATATGCTCTATGAGAATCTATGAATATAGTGTTTGTTGATAATGAAACGGTTGAGAACTGGAAGAATCAACTATTTCCAATCTAAGAGTAAATATTATTTAACACTTATATATGCACAAAGGTAGGAGAATCCAAGCCAATATTAGAGGTGTGGGACAAAAGATATAGTACGAGTTTTTATCATGGGCTTTTACATTGAGCTTTTATTTAATTTAATTTTCTCCCTCAAGATGGAGTAGATATCGATTATTCCCAGCTTGAAAATATTACTGTTGAAGGTGTCATAGCTTAGATTTTTGGTAAAGATATATGCCAGCTAATCTTGTGTTTGGATTAACGTTGTGCAGATGTTGTCTTTCTCCAAGTGATGCTTGATGAAATATCTGTCAATTTCTTCATGTTTTGTTTTGTCATGTTAAACAAGAATATAAACAATGTCGATTGCCATTTTATTGCCGCAATAAATACATATGAATTTTTAATACCACATTTCTCTTGTGATATTGTTCTATTTTCTGCACGTTACCTTGCTACCACATTTTGCTTCTTAATTCTCCTGGTCACTAGATTCTCCCAATAAAATACAACATGAATGGTGGATTTTTGGTCATGTTTGTTTCCAGCCCAAACAACATCCGTGTCTACTTCAATATTTACACACTTGTTTTGGGAGAAGTAGATTCCTCGTTAGGGAGACTTTCAGGTATCTTAGCACTTGTATAACTTCTCTATATCTCAGTGTAGGAGAATGCATGTACCTGCTCAAGATCTCAACTCATATGTGATATCAAGACGAGTGTATGAGGCAGATAAGCCTTCCCACCAACTTTGGTAGCTTGCGAAGTTCAGTTTCTCAACATCTTTGTCTTCATTGATTTTACAATTTGTTTCTATGAAGGTATCCGTGTAACATCCCAAAATTCGGACCCGGCCAATAGGACCACCTAGGGGACCTAGCTAGTTCAATCAACCTCTTTTAATGAGCCTATTCGGTGTAGTGAGACTTTGTTGACGTGGTTTTTAAGTATCGTAATTATCCGAAAAGGCTAAATCGAGTAAACGACCTTGAAATTTGCTTAAGTCAGTTTTATTATACTCATAACAACAATAAGAGTCCAATAGAGTCGCCCACATGCGGTTTCGACATTGTTAGAGTTGTTTTTGACATTTAAGTTGAATTGGGCCGCAAATGCTCCGGGAATTATTAAATGAGCAAACGAATTCAGAATTAACCTTGGATCATTTCAGTAGATGCGTGTCAATGAGACGGTCGTAATGAGCCCATCTGAGTCAGATTCTGAGACCTTTAGAGCAATCTACGAGCGTTTGAATGAATTAACATATGGTCACCCTAATTTCTAAATCTAAAATATTAATATAAATATTTATAATTTATTAGGTTTTAAGTGACTTTCCTTACAACAACCAATCTTCACGCATAGCCGTCGCCCACGACCCTTGCAGCCGCCTGAAGAGATCAAGCTCCTCTCCCTCTTCCGGCCACTCCGACCAGCTTGATCTCTTCTCCTCCGGCCGGCGCTCCACTCCGACGACGCCTCCACCTCCGACGCCTCCTAGCCCGACGACGTTCTTCCTGAGAGCTGCAACTATCCATTTTTCCTGTAGACATACCTCCAAATCAAGCTCAACCGGTGAGTCGGTGACATCTACTCTGATCTCCTCCAAATCAAGCTTAACCGGTGACATCTACTCTGATCTCCTCCAAATCAAGCTCAACCGGTGACATCTACTCTGATCTCCACCAACGACATCTCCTGCTAGCTCTTATAAATGACCACTCTTCCTATACATCCCTTCCTCTCCATTGGCGACAAGATTGCCACGCTTCACTGCCAACCTAATGACACCTTTGAGTAGTTCTCGGCGTATATCACAATGGATGAGAAGGGAAAAGGCATCTCTTCTATTATTTTACTGAAGCAAAGCAGGGAAACACTCCGGCCTTGAAATCCAATCTCTGATTCTAGATTTAGATAGAGATTCCCATAAAACAAGGCAAAGATCGTTGAATCAAGATTCTGTTCATGAGTTGAGATGCAAGGAGCACATTGATTACATGGCTTTAACTGATACAAGACTATATGTGGAGCATGATGATTTCCTTGTTCATGGTCTAGAGAAGTCAAAGGGAACATGTATGATATTGTTATTGATGGGTTTCAACTTCTTAGTAAATGAACTGAACGTGTATGAAAGCAGTGATCTTTTTCATAAATTTGGTTAGTTCCTTCCCTCCACCTTCTGAATCTTAGATCGTAAGTTCTTAATTATTAGAGGCTCTCCCATAAATGCCTCATTTTTTCGGCGACCCGCGAACACATGAGCTTAGTCGTGCTCTGGGTGGTTGTGGATCACATAGGGTGGGCCTTTTACGGTCCTTTCCGCGAGTCTCGAGGTGCAGCACATACGCTTGTAAATAATATTAAATCACGTGATCAAAATAACAGCGATCACGCGAGGAGAAATAATATTGAAGCGTGCGACGATAAATAATATTGAAGCGCGTGACCGAAATAATGATGATCGCGTGGTGGTAAATAATATTGAATCGCACAATCAAAATAACGACGATCGCGCGTTGGGAAATATTATTGTGTCGCACGATTGAAATGACGACGATCGCGGACGATAAATAAAATTGAAGCGTGTGCCCGAAATAACGACGATCGCACTGTGACACTGTGGTAAATAATTTTGAATCATGTAATAGAAGTAACAATGATCATGCGGTGGAAAGTAATATCGTATCACATGCGAAGACGGAATATAAAGTCAAATCGTGCGTCAAAAATCATCGATGGATCTGTGATGGAGATCGACGGTGATAGCTCAATGAAAATCGATGGTGGACCATGCGATGGAAATCAACAACAATTGTGTAGTGAAAAATAATATCGCATCGCACGACTGAAAATAAAGTCGAATTGTGCGACAAAAATCAATGGTGGATCATGTGATGGAAATCGTCGGTGGATAGCACGACGAAAATTGACTGTGGATCATGTGATGTAAATTGACGATGATCGTGTGATGAAATTAAACAGTGAAGCTTGCGATGAAGAGTTTTGTTGGAGACAAATTATGGTTGTCCTTTATTACTTATGTTTTCTTTTAGTGGTTGGGGTTAGTGGTTAGGACATATCATTTATGGAGTCATGTAAGCCTATTTATAGGTATGAGTTGTATGGAATACGACATCTATGAAATCAAATTTATTTCACTTATCTTGGATGAGATATTGGTAGCGCTCTCTCTCTCTCCAAAGACACCTCGCTTAAGTAGTCACGATTCTAGCACCATAGTATCCTCCGCCTCCGTCATCACCGCCTTTGTTCATCCTTCGACGACTGTGACACCTGTTGGGAGGGGAATTGGCGGACGGTGGAGGCGAAGAGAGAGGGGCAACTAGTAACAGGGATACAAGGAAATAAAAGATTTATCTATGAGTCGTCACCATGAGATGATCGTCAGAATCCGGGAAGAAGAGCTCTCTATAATTTTGCAATCCTTTTGATGGTTGTCCCTTATTCATTTTTTAATAATAGTACATTAGGGCAATCTTACATCAATAATTATGATTGACTGTTTTTGTATAGGACCCATTCTCACTACAAAATAAGTAAAAATGGCAATACAATATATGAAATAGCATGTAAACATAAATTCAGACGCATCCACAAAGTCAGATCATCGATCTAGTCAAGTCCTCTTACTCGAATATACATATATGGGTCCCTCCGTTCCATGAATCAAGTGTGGCGGATGATTCACATCAATCTTAAAGGTAAACTTTAGAAATTGTAGTTAGAACAAAGATGCATGGATCTAAATATTGGGCAATAAGAAAATCATTGATATCTGCTTCCGCAACAACCGCTCTGCTTCCGTCGGCCGCTGATCTGCGTCTGCGCAGCCATCCCAGCTTCCACTTGGTGCCCGATCTTCCATGGCTCCTCTGACCACTCGCGCCCTCATCGATGCGTCCGCCGCTGAGGGTCACGACAACACCGTCCAGCGTCGCCTTGACGGCCACGACGCTTAGTTCTCCTCCATCCAGGCCACGCTGCAGGTCATCCTTGTGCGCCTGGACGCCCGCCCCGCCTCGCTCGCCGCCACGGGAGGCTGCGCTTCCTCTGCCGACGGTGGCTCGCTGCTCGGCACACCTCCTCAGCCCGCCACCGTTGTGCCCCTTTTGGGTCACTCGGCCCTCGCTCTCAACGTTCCACATTTTTCCGACACTGACCTCATGGGGTGGATCGCCAAGGCCGAACAATACTTTGACCTCCACGTCACACCCGAGATGGACATGGTCGGCACGACCGTGGTCGGACTTGACGGCTCTGCTCTTCCTTGGGCGCAGTGGACTCCAATCCCATCCCCACATTTCCTGGTGGGAACTGAAACAGGAAATGGTCCAACAATACGAGCTCTGCTACACCGGTTCCTCCGTCGAGCGCCTTTGTATCATCCACCAGTCAGCCGGTCTCGATCCCTACATCGACGAGTTTGTCACCCTGGTGACATATGTTCCTGGTCTCCCATCGGGCCACTATTTGGGTATCTTCATGCAAAGCCTCCTCCCGTTGATCCTCTCTCATCTCTGCACCCACCACCCACGAACGGTCTCCGAAGCGCTCGATCTAGCGCGTGGCGTGGAGGAGGATCTCTTTGCCCGTTCGTCGGCCGCCACTGTACCGCTTGCTCCTACGACCGACCACCACCAGCCCCGTCCGCCTTGGCATCCACCAGCCACTGCTCCACCGCGGCCACCGCCTTGGGGGAACCGGCTGAGCCTCCCACCGGCCCCCCAGCGCCTCTCGAATAGTGTGTACAATGAACTTCACAGGAAGGGTCTCTGTTTTCGGTGCCGCCAAGCGTACTCCCCCAACCATTAGTGCTCTGTAAAGGAGTTCCACGTCATCATCGGCGACGGCGACCCTGAGGTTACCCTTGATGACTTTGAGATTCTAGAACTCTCAACAAAGGATCCACCTCCTAACCCCATCGCAGATACGTTCCACTGGTTGGAGCTATCTTGCTCCACGACGGGCGGGATCCCTGTCCAACAGACCATGCATCTCTCGGGCACACTGCGGGATCGCCCGATCATCATCATGGTGGACAGCGGTGCAAGCCACAACCTCATCTCTGAGCACCTGGTGCAGCAACTCCGTCTTTCCTTAGTTGCCTCCCTGGATGTTGCGGTCCATTTGGGCGATGAGCGTTATCGACCGTCTCAGGGCCGTTGCATTGCCGTCTCTCTCTTTGTGGGGACCTGTTCCGTGACCGCGGACTTCTACGTATTCGGCTTAGGTGGTCTCGACGCCATTATGGGAGTGGCTTGGCTCTGCACACTCGACGATGTATGCGTTAATTGGCAGGCTATGTCCATGCAGTTCTTGCATAAGGGTCAGCCATGTCGCCTTGACTGTGACTCTACCCTCCTACTCTCTCCGAGCTCCCTCTGCACGATCCAGCGGACCACGGACGTTGGACTCTCCGCGGGGCTGTGGGGGAACGTCTGATGTGCCTCTTTCTCTCCCGACGGACCACCAAGAGTTTTCGGCTGCACTCGCCGATGCCATCCAACCTCCGACGGGATTGCCGCCAGCCCAGCTTTCTCTGGTCCAGTAGAAAGATGGTAGTTGACGCCGAACCACCCAGCCAAGCTACTTGGTCACTGCTACCACCTTCAGGGAAACTCTGGCTTGCAAGTGGTCCATGTTGCTGGGTCTTACCGTCCGGAGTTCGATGCCACAGGGTTCCCCCAGGAGCACTTCTGCCGCCACCACTCCGACTACTGCCTTCGGCACAAGGCATATTTTCCACACGGCGAAATTGTTACGGATATTCGTGGCGAACGTGACGCGAACCAATGAAGTTGAACCGGGTGCGTCTGGAGCGGCTTGGACCGACGAGGACGACATAGGCGGAGTCGGCGTGGAGGATAATTAATATTCAATTTATATTTTGTTTTATGTTATGTTATTTTGTAATTTTTGTTATTGACACCCCTCCTCTATAAGAGGGGCTAGTTTGGACTTGCGATGTTTATCTTGGATGTGTTATGAAAAGGGTTGCTCGCTTGTTTCCTCTCAAACCTTAATCTCTCTCTTCTCTCCCTCTCACCGCCGGCTCTTCCCCTAGTCCGGATTTCTTCTTAAAGTGTAATAAATACACACGAGGTTCCTGTAGGGTTGCATATCTCAAAGATACCTTTTTATGTTGCATTTGCAGTATTTACGATTGGAGCATGCAATATTACCAGGACGCTTACTTTATATGTAGAAAATGGTACTTATGTGTAATGTGTTTGTTTGAAAGGATAAAAAGCACTATTGTCATTCACGTATTGAGGACTTACTTTAGATATGTAAAAGGGACATTTGCATACTTATTTACATGGATAAAAAGGGCATTGTTGTTCATTCACATATTAGATGACGTAAGTATATTACATAGTTTCAATTGGATGTTAGGCTTAAACATTATGGTCATTGTATTGAGAAAGTGTTTACTATTTTTATTCCAATCGGGCTCATTTCATCTTTAAGTGCAGGTAATTGCCTGCCCATGCGCACTTGGACTAGCTACACCTACTGCTGTCTTGGTAGTATTTAGAGATCGTCTTTAGCCTTGATGAGAATAAATTCATCTGTAAATATATCTCATGCGGTATTGACAAATAATTTTCATGCCAGGTTGGTACTTCACTAGGTGCAACCAGAGGTTTACTTTTACGAGGTGGGGATGTTCTCGAAAAGTTTGCAGAAGCAGACACAATCGTGTTTGACAAGACTGGGACACTGACTATTGGAAAGCCAGTTGTGACCAGAGTTGTAGTTTCTTATGACGTAAAGGAACCACATTCAAAGTTAAGTATTGAATGAATTTATTTCTTCTCACTAATCTATGAATTCATACCTGCTTATCTTTAGTTAAACATAATAACATAGAAAAATCACTATCACGCTTAAATGCAACTTACGAGTTTAGATGATCACATCCTAAGTCGATGTGCATATCAGTGTAGCAACATTGTTGAATGTCTTTGTTTCTTTTACTATAACTCCATCTTCATGTTCTCTCTCATATATCGTTTATTTGATTTACTATGTACAATCTTCTTATGAAGCAAAAAAGGAGCCTAATGCTTCAATAAGAGACAGAAAAAAGGACTCTTGTAGGGAAAACACTGAAAATCTTACTCCACTCACTTTTTATTGAAATTAGGATAAAGCAGGGAATTTTTTTTAAAATGCAAATTCAGTCATTCTTCACTGTAGTTCATACACAGAAATTATGCACAATAAAAGAAAATTGGCTAAAGATTGTCGTGATATCTATATAAGATTGGGGCAATGTCTTGCATACAATACAAGCTCCTTCCACTAGGCATAAGATGATATCAAGTTCTGAAGGAAAAAGTTGACCGCATGAACGGACATTTCAAGCCATTTCAAATTTATGTCAACCACTGTCCTTCTCCAAAATTTGAAGGAAAGAATATAAAACACAATGAATGATTTTATTAATAAAGGTAATGTACATATGGAGATCTCATGTAGATCTGCATTGAAATAATATCCATAGTACAGAGCCTGACACTAAGCAGAGTATCCACCATCATCTCCACTTTAAAAAATCATCTAAAAGCCAACTAAGTTAAGACGGTCTTAAATAATCAAAAAAACAAACAGGGGAGATCCAAAAGTACCCTATTCTGGATTCCTATATGATTAATTACAAGAAAAAGGTAAAAAAAAATTCTGCATAACTGCCGGTACGGGTCCTATAACTACATCAATATTCACATCCATGTTTTCAGGCTTATTATGCAGAGCTGCCAGGTTGATTTCAAGGATTAATCAGTGTTACCCCTACACATCCATTTTATTTTGTTGTTTAAACTGTTGGTTGCATTTCCGTGTTAACTTATTTTGCTTCTTCCCTATATATGCCTTAAATATATCATTATGAGGTCAGCTCAGCAGATTGAAATGTGGAAGTGTTTGAATGTGTTCTTGAGGCAGTTAACAAAAGTATAGCTCTAAAGCTCAGTGGTTTCATTATTGGTTTCTAAATCTTCTTCTCTTGCAAGAAGAAACTATGCATTCATAACAATTCTCATTTGTCTCTCAACGTTGAAAATCTTAAGTTTAGCATGTTATGTGCAACTCAAAAGAATATGCTAATCCCCATCCCCACCACAAGTCAAAAGAACAAAACAACACCCCCTCTACCCTTAACCACAGCATGCTGATCCCACATCCAGCATTAAAAATATAGTGCAGAACACACCCAAGGAGAATAATATACTTCAGGAAACTGTAAAGAACAAGCAAACCTAAAACTGTAGTGAAATTCGTACTTAGGTTATATACAAGTTTTATGTATCGTAATGAATAATCTGGACTAGACTGATGAAATATTGTTATTTTTCTTTTCAGGTTCTTGGAGCCTTTAATGAGAGCACTAGTACTGAGTGAACAATATGTTTTACCAAATCTGTTAGACCGTGATTTTTTAGTCACTGATATTTTAAAACTGTGCACTAGCTCTCATCATAAATTAACTTACTAGATTACACTATTAGGGGGAGTCATTGCTCCTATCCCTTTCATCCAATGACCGATGTCTGAACCCGCCGTCAACGACATTCTTGGAAGGCAGTGGCTACAATTTTGGGAAGCGAGTAATGAGTATTTGATATTGTTGGAATATGTTAGAATAATAGGTTTTATGTTGTTACTGTATTATCGTCATGTACACCTATATATATATAGTAGCCTTTAATGTAACGATTAAGCGATTAATTCTTTTCCATCAACATGGTATCAGAGACAACGCAAGTTTAGGGTTTTCCGCATCCCGCCACTCCCGCACAGTGCCGACCCGCCAGCCCTAGCCCCCGACTCCCGTAGCACGTCGTCGCCCGTCTCCTGCACAACGCGTCTCGCCCGACTCCCGCGTCGCCCGACTCCCGCGTCGCCCGACTCCCGCGTCGCCCGACTCCCGCGTCGCCCGACTCCCGCGTCGCCCGACTCCCGCGTCGCCCGACTCCCGCGTCGCCCGACTCCCGCGTCGCCCGACTCCCGCGTCGCCCGACTCCCGCGTCGCCCGACTCCCGCGTCGCCCGACTCCCGCGTCGCCCGACTCCCGCTCGCCCGACTCCCGCGTCGCCCGACTCCCGCGTCGCCTTCTTCTTCTTTCATGCTCTAGGGACGCCGGATCCATGGAGTCTTGATTCTCTCGATGTCGGCGGTCCCTTAGTCTTCTTCTCTCTTTTTATGAGGGCAGTTCTCTTTCAATATCCTTGGTGATTATTTGGTGCCTCCTCGATTTCTATTCGGGGTTTTCTTATGGCGGACAGTGAGTCCTCTACCACCATGTCTTCCGGTGGAGTGGCCTCCCCTACTCCGTCTTCTGTTCGACCTTATCGCGTCCCCTCAGATCATGGTACTCCTCAAATCACCATTATGAAATTGGATTGTTCCAACTACCTCCTGTAGGCTCGCTCCATCTCTCTTGCTCTCAAAAGCTGCCGGTTCTTTGACCATGTCAGTGGCACGGTGAAGGATCCTACGTCTGACTCTCATGAGTGGCTTCAATGGGAGTTTGACAACTCCCTGGTGCTGTCCTGGCTACTTAACTCTATGACGGAGTTCATTTCTCGGAACTATCTGTTCTTGGATACCGCGGCGGATATTTGGAAGAGTGCAAAGACTACCTATTCTGATCAAGGCAATGCAGCTCAGATCTACCAACTCGTCGTCGGTTGTTCCTCCTGCGACAGGGTGATCGATCCCTCTCGGCCTACTACTCGGAGTTCACCCAACTCTATCAGGAGTATGATCATTTTGATTCTCTGACGTCGGTGTTTCCTGAAGATGAGTTGCTTGTCCGAGCAAGAGAAGAACTCAATCGCATCTTTGAGTTCCTCCACGGCTTACATCGGGACTTTTATCCGATCAGCATTCAGATTCTTGGTCGCACTCCTCTACCTTCTCTGCCCAGGGTGTACAACCTTGTCCAACAGGAATTCGATCGCCGCTTGACTCTGCTTCCAGACTCTGCCCCCAAGGGATCTGCCCTTGTCTCTCTTTTGCAGCATGGGGCTTGTCCTGCTCATGACACTAGATTGAGGACTGCGGAGAAAGATCACCTAGTCTGTGATTATTGCGGGAAGGCCCGCCATACTTGAGATACCTGTTTGAAGCTTCCTGGTTTTCCTCCTCGAGGCGGCCCTGCCTCTCGTGGTGGTCGGGGAGGTGGTCATTCTCAAAACAGGACTCCTCTGCCCAGATTAGCCCACTTGTCAGACGCTGGGGAGGACTCTACTGCTCCTTACTCTATGGATTCCAATACGGCCCCTTGGCTCTTTCGGCTGAAGAAATTCTGGCGTTCCGCCGGATGATGCTTGGACCTCCAGCGGAGCCGTCCGGTTCTACCTCCTCTTCATATGCTAATCAGGGACCTGCAGGTTCTACCTCTTGTTTTTTTCAAGATCTGAAGACGGAGATGGTGATTAGCTCTGATATACTGTGCAACGGGCTCTACGTGTTTGACTCCTCTTCTTCCACTTCATCCAGCATCGCTCGGCCTCACAAAGCTCTTCTTTTTGCTCGTCCCTCTGAGTTGGATTCCTGGCATTATCGGCTAGGACATCCTCCTGTCGCTATTATGAAGTTGTTGCTTCCTACTATACCTTCTACTTTGTTTAATGTTTTTCATTGTGATGTGTGTGAACTGACTAAACATCATCGTAGTACTCTTCCTCTTATGTCCTCCCGTAACTCAGTTCTGTTTGCAGTTATTCATGCTGATGTTTGGGGTCCTAGCCCTACTGCCTCTCTCTCTCCCCCGTGTCTTTGGATGTGTATGTTTTGTCCACACCCAACCTATGACCAAACCTGATCCACACGCCCTGAAGTGTGTGTTTATTGGTTACTCTCCTACCCAGAAAGGATATAGGTGCTTCCACCCAGTTACCAAGCGGGTATTTGTTATCATGGATGTCATCTTTCGGGAATCTGAAACTTATTTCGGGAACTCTATTCAGAGGGAGAGTACAGCTACGGAAGTGAGTTCCCCTCCTTCTATTCCTCTGCCTATTCCTTCGCCTATGGTGCCTCCTCCCGTTCCGGTCACCCCACCGTCACCTCATATTCATGCTATTCTCGTTCCCCTGGTGCCTCCTCCTATTTTACAGGTCTACACTTGACGTAGAAGGGACACAAACACTCAGGCTCTTGTTATTCAACCTGTGCCATCATCTGATTCATCGTCTGGTATTAACAAAGGTAGTTTTGCTTCTACTCTACATCCTCTTTCTCACTTTGTGACTTATGACTTCTTATCTCCTACACATAGATCATTTGTCACCTCCTTGGCCTCAATTTCTATTCCTCGGTCTTGGCAGGAAGCACTTGAGCATGGTGAGTGAAAGGCAGCCATGCTGGAAGAAATGGGAGCCCTTGACAAGAATAATACTTGGGAGCTGGTCCAACTCCCTAAGGGGAAAAACTATTGTGGGATGCAAGTGGGTTTTCTCTATGAAGTAAAACTCCCAAGGCCTTATAGAACGATACAAAGTCAGGTTGGTGGCGAGAGGATATACGCAGACAACGGACATTGACTATCAGGAGATATTTGCTCCAATGGAAAAAATGAACTCCATCAGGATCTTGCTTTTATGTGCTATGTGTAAAGGTTGTAGTCTCCTTCAGTTGGATGTGAAGAACGCATTTCTCCACGGTGACCTGTCCTTACCTCCTGGTGTTAGCCAAGAAGGATCGGCAGGGAAAGTTTGTAGGTTGAAGAAAGCTCTGTATGGTTTGAAGCAATCTCCACGTGCGTGGTTCGGGAGATTCACCGGGCTATGATCTCTTTCGGGTACAAACAAAGTAATGTTGATCACACCTTGTTTGTGAAACATAGTGGAGGTAAGGTGGCTGCTCTCATTGTCTATGTGGATGATATAGTAATAACTGGCGATGATACCAAAGCGGTTGAACATATAAAATCCTGGTTGTCTCAGGAATTTGAAGTGAAGGATCTTGTCCCCCTCAAGTATTTTCTGGGCATCGATGTGGCTAGATCCAAGCATGGGATCTTTATATCTCAAAGGAAGTATGTTCTAGACTTGCTTGAGACGACTGGAATGCTCGGGTGCAGGCCAACAGATACCCCAATTGAGGTCAATCACAAACTTGGAAGAGATGTAGAACAAATTTTTTGTACTGTGAAATAATGTTGCAACAAATTTTCTGCACTTATAAAACTGCTCCAAACAGCAAATAAAATGTTACAACCATGCTGTAACTTTTTCCCTGGACTTCAAATGCACTTAACCCTTAGACTCATCGGGGTGAATAATTCGGACTTTCTATGACAAAAACATATCAAAATGACAATATTACCCCCAACTTTCATAAAAAACTTACTCATATTTAATATTTTTATGTCAAATTTATCAAATATTTTAATTAAAATGATAACAATTTAGGCACAAGATAACTTCTTTTTGAGAAGTTATCACACCCATTCAGTTGAATAGTGATAATTTGAGGAGGTTTGCAATCATGATTTGCCCAAATAGATCCCACAAAGTCACTGGAGAAGAAGAGGCCCTATTCCAGATGAAGTGATCGGAGATTCGACACTCCCCGGCTAACGATCCAAGAATAGAAATCAACGGATCACATAAAAACGTAGATTAGCGCTTTGCTTACAGGGAAATACCAAGATCTAATGGAGGTCACCATCCAACCAACGAAACCAAGTGAAATCACAATATGTGGTCAGATAGAGGAGCCAAAATCTTCTCCTCAGGAATGGAGGAGATCGGACGTCGGAGAGGGAGTCAAAACTATGTTCTCAAGGACAATTACGAAGGACGCATCAAATGTAAGAAAATCTAGCCAACATTAATTAAGTCAAATATTACAAGAAATATAATGGTGCATCTGTGCAATGCAACAAATTTGAAAACAAATGATTGTAGGAGCGGCATAGACAGAACCAGAGTGACAATAGTTATTGTATGGTGGTTGTTGAGACGGGAATATTATTGTTTGTGAATTGTTGATAGAGAGGAAGGGCTGAATGTGGATTAAATAGGGTTGGGAAGGGCCTGAGGTGGCTTGGTTTACATTGGAGTGGCTTGGTAATGCCGTGGTTATTGCCGATAGGGGCTTTGGAAGAGGAACTAGTGGCTGGGGACAGGAAATCCGACGACAGGAGGTGGTGGTAGGGCTGAGGAAGGAAAGGGAGATGGATGTAGGCGTCTAGGAAGGCGGTTGTGGCGGTGGGAGGCTTGCAATGGGAGACTTTTGGGCAGGAGGCTTGGACGGAGCTCTGTGAAGGTGAGGTAGAGGTCGTTGGAGGCTGGAATTGCAGCGGTCAGGTCTCCCAACATCTGCATTTGAGGAGTCGATTGCGGGTGTCGGCACCCACGGTCATCACTGGGCAGTTACTTTCAAAAGCAACTTGTGATTCCTCAAGGGCAAGTAAACAATATGTATAAAGAGGGGTTAGGTTAGGCAAATCAGATGGCTTGTATCGCACAATCGGATCTGACACCCAACTCTTAATATAGAATTCAGAAAAATAAAGCATACATAAAAGTACAAAATAATGATTCCGTCGCAATCATGATCTCCGATCGTCCATTTGATGATCCAAAATAACCGATAATGAAAGATTGCTCAAATGAAGCACATTAGATCTCCATCGGTGAGTTTGATGTTGCCTGAAATATATTTGTGTTAAAAATTTAAGAAGAAAATGTATTTTTCCTTTTGTATTTCATCTTAGTTTTTATTTTATATTTCTTTCTAATTTTTAACTATTGCCTACAAGTAATTTCTTCATGTGAATTGATAAAACGAAGTGATCATGTACAGGATGTATGGTCAGAAATTGAAATTCTGAAATTTGCTTCTGGAGTTGAATCAAGTACTAATCATCCACTCGGAAAAGCAATTATAGATGCAGCACATGCTGCTAACTGTGACTATGTGAAGGTAATCTGCCAGAATAAAGAATGCTGTAGTTACTTCTTATTTAATTATTCATACCATGTCTTACTTTATAGTGGTCTGTCAACTCTTGCACTGTAAAAAGTTAGGTAAACCAAATAGCACGCTCTATACTTCACTTAAAACAATTAATTTATGTTGTTTTCAACAGTTGAGAAATCATACACTACTGAGATGCCTTTTTCCTTTCAGTGGCTACTAATTGTCCATGTTAGAACTTTGGCATTTATGCCATTAAGCTGAACGAAGTGGAAACTTCAAGTCATCATTTTTTTCATGTTCATGTCGAAATTTATTTTTAGTAAGTTTTGCTCAACTTGAAATCCATAAATTTGGATCCAGCTCGACTCAAATTTGACTCAAACTGTTTTTTCACTCAAGATAATTGATCCAAAGTCTACTTAGAAAGATTTTAAGTCGGATTGAAATGTATTTTAGTTCATTAATTCTATTACTATATAAAAGTGGAGCACCCTCTTTGATGCAACATTTATGCTTCTCATTTTATGATGTAGGGTAGGATGTGTACCGTGCAATCTAGGCTAACTCGAGTGAGTGGACACGTGGGTGCTATATGTAAATGCACAAAATCTGCTCGGCAATTATTTCAAATAAGATTCACAACCATGCATAAAATAATATAGGCAAGAACAATTTCTATTAGGGCGATCAAGCAAGGCTTTCCTCCAAACGGAGGGCCAAATTAAGCGCGTCACAAATGGTTCCTTCCTGCAATCAAAATTCTTTACGGGGCAAAATTCCACAAATAAATATTTAAGCAAGTATGAAGAGTCCAAGCAACATCCAAGCGCTGAAAACTAAAAGTCCATACAACAAACAACTCACAAACAAAGGAATGTCTGAGGCGGGAAAGATCCGACGGTTTTGAAGGTAGATCCGGGTGAGCGTGTCAGAACGGTGGATGTCCGCGGTGGAGAAGGGTTGCGGTGGGCTGAAAGTGGATAGATCTGGTAATTTGATGACGAATCCGGGCTACAGGGAGGAAATATGTAAGTGGGGGGTAGATCAGATGAGGGTAGCGCTAGATCAAAGTAGATCTAGGGTTTTCGGAGCGGGTAGGGGTGGATCCACGAAGTGGAAAAGGAAGGAGGGGATGGCTAGGGCAAGATAAGCCCTAGAGGGGTCGGTTTGGGGTAGGAAAGGGGTGGTGGGGGGCTGGAGGTCCGGCGGCTGGACCAGGGCACGGGAAAGGGGGCGGTGGCCTGTAGCGGGCTGGGGAAAGGGGGCTGGGCAGCGTGTTTGCAAGGGAGTGGGCCGGCTGTTTGGAAGCAGCAGACCGGTGGTTTGGGGGCTGGATGGGGGGCGTACGACTGCAGGAAGGGGGAGATAGTGAGGGAAAATGATGGAGGGGGTAGGGTTTACCTTGGGGGCGAAGTTCCACCGCTAGGCGTCGACACCTAGGGCTCCACGGCGTCGGCACCGTGGCTTGATCACGTAGTTCCGGGAATAACTTTCTCCAAAACCAGCAATGCCTCTCCAAGCCTCTAGCACTCCTATTTATAATATTCTAAACATTAGGGCAACCCGGGATCGACGACTATGATTGACTGAAGCGTCCACGTGCTAAATAAAAGGAAAAAGAACTGAAAATAACAAAGTTATATATTAAAAAGATTCGCGGCGCGCATCCGGACGCATCCGCGGGATCAGATCGTCCCTCCGATCAAGTCTTCTGGCGAGAATAGACGAAAGTGGGCCCCGTCTTGTCATGGGCCACCGATGGTCCTCCATCAACTCCTCCCGACTGAAAAGAATTCATCTCTGATGAATGAAGATGATCGTACTGTTGTCGAAGCCCAGGGGCGAGTCGATCCAGCTCAGTAGGTAGAATCCACGTATCATCAGAGCGGAGCGGCCTCTCCAACGAACCAGGTAGCGACATGAAAATCCAGTGGTGGTAGGGACGTACTCATGGGCGACGATATCTGTAATACTCTCAATATAATGCTCTCGTGAGGTGGATCCCGGAGCGATCAGGGGTGCAGGCGGTGTCACCATAGGTGAAGGACTCCCAGGGGTGTGTGCAGCAGGGGACAGGACAAGTGGCAGAGGTGAGCGGGAGGAAGCTGTGGCTGGTGAGGAGGTGGAGTGGTGGTGATCATCCCGTCTCGGGTCCGAATATTCGCGAGGTTCGTAATACGGAGTCAGGTCCTCAACGTTGAACATCAGATGGATGCCCATACTCGCGAGAATATTCAGCTCGTAGGCATTTGTCCCGATCCGCTTAATGATTGAGTAGGGACCCATTCGTTTAGCGCTTAATTTTTTGGCAGGCCCCGGTGGGAGCCTCTCCGCCCGGATTCGGACCATTACCTGCTCGCCTTCGTTGAAAACTTGTTCTCGCCTGTTTAAATCTGCACGGGTCTTATGGTTTTCATTACTTGAAATAATTTGCCGACGGACCGACTCATGTAAATCACGCAAATGACGTGCAAATGACTCGGTGGACTCACTTGGACGTGACTCTAATGGACAAGGAATGAGGTCGATGAGCTTCTTGGGTTCATACCCTAATACTATGTGAAATGGGCTCAACCCGGTGGACCTATTGACCGAACTATTGTAGGCGAATTCCGCGACGGGAAGGAAGGAGTCCCAACTCGCCACATGCTCGCCAACAAGACATCTAAGCAAATTCCCTAGACTGCGGTTCACAACCTCAGTCTGTCCTTCTGTCTGAGGGTGATATGCAGATGAAAACTTCAGGGTAGTGCCCGTTTTGTACCATAGGGTCTTCCAAAAGTAACTCACGAACCTAACATCCCTGTCGGAGACTATGGACTTCGGTAGGCCATGTAACCCAAAGACGTCCAGAATGAAAATGGATGCAACGCGTGATGCGTCAGCAGTCCTAGAACAGGCTATGAAGTGTGGCATCTTCGAAAAACGATCAACGACGACAAAGATGGAGTCATGTTTCTGAACCGTGCGCGGCAGTCCAAGTATAAAGTCCATACTAATATCCTCCCAGGGCCTAAGGGGACTGGTAAGGGTGTATATAATCCTGTGTTTTGTTTAGCTCCCTTCGCAGTCTGACACGTACGACAATGACGGACAACTCTGGCCACATCCCTCTTCAGGCCCGACCAATAAAATCTATCCTCGATGATAGCTATGGACTTATCTCTGCCAAAATGCCCGGCGGCTTCGCCCGCATGAAGCTCCCAAATGAGATAGTCACAGTATGATGTGCTGGGGATGCACATGTGGGAGCCCCGATAAAGGTAACCTTCCCAAATCTAGAAGCCGTCGACAAGCTCAGGTGGGTCCCGGGATAAAGTTGCGTATATCTCGCCGAAGTCCGGACAACCTGGGTAATCAACAATAATCTGCTCAAGTCCGTCCACGTGGGCTCTCAAGGTTTGCAGAAGGGTGACCCGCCGACTCAACGCATCAACGGGTTTGTTCTTAACACCAACGCGATGTTTGAGAACATAATGAAAATCCTGGAGGTACTCAACCCATTTCGCATGCCTATGCCCCAACTTCTTTTGGGAGTCCAAGTACCTAAGCGCCTGGTGGTCCGAATAGAGAACGAACTCCCAGGGAAGGAGGTAGTGTTTCTAGTATCGTAATGACTGAACGATCGCATAAAACGCCCTATCATAATTGGAGTATTTTTGCTTCGCTGCATTTAACTTCGCGCTGAAACAGGAGACCGGGTGCCCCTCCTGGATCAGCACACCACCGATCCCTACTTCCGAGGCATCACACGCAACTTAAAAAGTCTTGCCAAAATCAAGGAGTCGTAAGACTGGTGTCGTGGTCAACTTCTCCTTAATCTCCTCAAACTCTCGAGTGGCCGCGGGGGTCCATTGAAACTCGCCCTTCTTCAAACAGCTAGTGAACGGGGCCATAATCGAGCTAAATCCTCGAACAAACCGTCTATAGAAAGTAGCTAGACCATGGAAGTTGCGGGCCTCGTGAATGGTCGTAGGCAAGGGCCACTCGCGGATGGACTTAACCTTCTGAGGGTCGACTGACACTCCTGTGGATGAAACGATAAATCCCAAGAACTAAACCGACTCGGCGTAGAACGAACACTTCTTTAGATTCACGAATAGCTTCTCACTACGAAGGGTCTCGAAAAAAAGTCTCAAGTGCGCTAGGTGCTCGCCATGGGTCTGACTGTAAATCAGAATATCATCAAAATACACAACTAGGAACTTGCCCATGTAGGGCCGTAATATTTGTGTCATGATTCTCATGAACGTGCTCGTGGTGTTGGACAGCCCAAACGGCATGACCAGCCACTCATACATGCCATCTTTAGTCTTAAAGGTCGTTTTCCATTCATCACCCTCTCGTACCCGAATCTGGTGGTACCTACTCCGTAGATCGATCTTGGAAAAGAGTTGGGCCCTTGACATGGTATCTAGTAAATCGTCAAGGCGAGTAATGGGGAACTTGTACTTCACCATAATCTTATTTATGGCACGACTATCGATGCACATGCGCCAGCTACCATCCTTCTTAGGGATAAGAAGGGCGGGAACGACACAGGGACTCAGGCTCTCCCGAATGAATTGCTTCCGGAGAAGCTCGTCAACCTGCCGCTTGAGCTCGATGTGCTCATGTAGATTCATACGATAGTGCGGTAGGTTTGGGAGAGAAGCTCCTGGGACTTGATCAATAGCGTGCTGGATATCTCGCAACGGCAGGAGCTCATCAGGTAACTCCTCCGACATGATGTCAACAAACTCATCAAGTAGGGTCTGAATCTCCGGGGGGAGATCCAGAGTCACCGTCGGGCTCTCGGAAGCCATATTGGCGGCAACGATGTAAAATACGCCGGCGTCCCTGCTCTACCGCAAGAACTCACTACACCGCAAGAGATGTAACGGTCGCGGCGATATGCTGCTCGTGGAGGGCTCAATCGGACCCTTGGATTTCTCTTTGTGCTGGGTGAGTGACAACGTGATCTTCCTACCTTTATCATAAAACGTGTATGCGTTCGACCGGCCGTAGCACGTGGCATCGCGGTCGTACAGCCAAGGTCGACCCAATAGCACGGGGGCAACATCCATAGGAATTACGTCACACCACACATGATCCTCGAATGAAGCAAGCCGAATGGGAACGGGGCACCGCTGTGTCACCTGGATGGCGGTCTTGTCTACCCAAATGACCCGATAAGGGTGAGGGTGGGGCTCCGCTTTCACTTGCATACGCTCTAAACCTCTCTGGGCCACGATATTGACACAACTCCCACTATCAATGGCTAGCTTGCAGGGTCCGCCTGCGCTAGGAAAATACGTGTAGAATATAGTGGTGCGGCGCCAATCCTCGTCCGCACGGGGGGTATATAGGAGATGTCGCACAACTCCCATCTCTAGGGATCTCTCAGCCTCTCTCTCCCATCCCTCCTCGATTGTAGCCTGGACCTCCTCGGTAACATCCTCGGGTCCCTCTAGGCCAGGCTCTTCCTCTCCCTCAACTAGCAGGCTTCGTGTGGGGCAATGCGCCGCCACATGTCCTCTGCCAGAGCATCTAAAACACTGGATACCCCCAGATCTCTGACCCTTGGTGGCGATGGCCTTACCCTTCATGTCAGTGGTGACCCATGGGGGCGGGGTAGCCGTGGTAGTCTGGAAAGGGGTGGGCTTATTGAATGTCGAAGAATCAGTGCGCGAGGGGAACTGCTTCGCACCCGAAGTACAAAGATACTGCTTGTACTCTAAAGCGAGCTGGAATATCTGGTCAACAGTCTCGAGGCGATGGAGAATCAACTCTCTCCGGAGCTCCGAACGAAGGCCAGCCTTAAATTGAGACGCGGTGGCAATGGGCTCCTCTGAAATATCGCTCCTAACGACCAACTCATCGAATCGAGCCATGTACTCGACTACTGAGAGTGTCCCTTGACGTACAGCCAAGGTCGACCCAATAACACGGGGGCAACATTCATAGGAATTACGTCACACCACACAGGATCCTCGAATGTAGCAAGTTGAATAGGAACGAGGCACCATCGCGGTCGTACAGCCAAGGTCGACCCAATAACACGGGGGCAACATCCATAGGAATTACGTTACACCACACATGATCCTCGAATGTAGCAAGCCGAATGGGAACGAGGCACCATTGTGTCACCTGGATGGCGGTCTTGTCTACCCAAATGACCCTATAAGGGTGAGGGTGGGGATCCGCTTTCACTTGCATACGCTCTAAACCTCTCTGGGCCACGATATTGACACAACTCCCACTATCAATGGCTAGCTTGCAGGGTCCGCCTGCGCTAGGAAAATACGTGTAGAAGATAGTGGTGTGGCGCCAATCCTCGTCCGCACGGGGGGTATATAGGAGACGTCGCACAACTCCCGTCTCTAGGGATCTCTCAGCCTCGCTCTCCTATCCCTCCTCGATCGTAGCCTGGACTTCCTCGGTAACATCCTCGGCTCCCTCTAGGTCAGGCTCTTCCTCTCCCTCAACTAGCAGGCTTCGTGTGGGGAAATGCGCCGCCACATGTCATCTGCTAGAGCATCTAAAACACTGGATACCCCCAGGTCTCTGACCCTCGGTGGCGATGGCCTTACCCTTCATGTTAGTGGTGACCCGTGGGGGCGGGGTAGCCGTGGTAGTCTGGAAAGGGGTGGACTTCTTGAATGTCGAAGAATCCGTGCGCGAGGGGAACTGCTTCGCACCCGAAGTACGGAGATACTGCTCGTACTCTAAGGCGAGCTGGAATATCTGGTCAACAGTCTCGAGGCGATGGGGAATCAACTCTCTCCGGAGCTCCGAACGAAGGCCAGCCTTAAATCGAGATACGGTGGCAATGGGCTCCTCTGAAATATCGCTCCTAACGACCAACTCATCGAATCGAGCCATGTACTCGGCTACTGAGAGCGTCCCCGGACGTAGGCTCTGTAGCTGATCAAGCAACTTATCACGATAAGAGGCGGGGAGATATTTATCCTTCAGTCTCTCCTTCATCTCATCCCAACAAGTGATGGGATAATAGCCTTCTCTCTCGACAGCTCTCTCCACGCTAATCCAAAATACCTTGGCTTGTCCAGTCAACTTCATCTTCGCGAAACGTACACAACGTCCGTCTCTCATATCGTACCAGTCAAAATAGTGATCCATATCTAGGATCCAATCACTAAAGGCCTTCGGATCCAAGCGGCCGTGGAACGATGGGGCGTCGAGGTGAATCCAACGTGTGATGTCGAAGGCATGGCCACCTCTCCGCGGGTCGGGGTAGTCCCCTGGATAGTCATTGTAGTCGTAGTCAAACCTTCGTCGATCTGGCTGGTAATACTCATCCCAGTGTTGGTCGCGGCGACCAGGTGGAGGCACCCGGTCCTTAAGGTCAGGCTGCGGCTAACGGGAAATACGATAATCCTCACGCCGGGGTGGGTGTCTATCACGTGCTGGCTCAGGGTCTCGCCTCGCCGGCGGGGCGGGGTTCCGGTAGGGAATGTCATGGAGACGACGTTCCACTGGTGGTTGGCCCACTCTCGGGCGCCGGTCGGGACGTGGAGAAACATTAAGGTCATCCTCCAAAGGATCGTCGCGATGTGTAGGCGTGTCCCTGACATTTTTTAAGTGGTCCAATCGTAGGTTCACCTCAGCAAGGTCTTGTTGTACGTCATTAAAATGGGCGCCTAGGGTGTCAAAACGGTCTAGGATGAGGCGCTGGAACTCAGCAAACGCGGTGCCCGAATTCGAGCTTCCCGCTCGGTCGTCTGTTACTTGTGGTTCTGTCATGCTAGTCCTAAATGTCCTACCACTACGGAGCATGCAAATGGCCTAACCTGCTCTGATACCAATTTGATGTAGGGTAGGATATGTACCATGCAGTCTAGGCTAACTCGAGTGAGTAGACACGTGGGTGTTATATGTAAATGCACAAAATCCGCTCGGCAATTATTTCAAATAAGATTCACAACCATGCATAAAATAATATAGGCAAGAACAATTTTTATTAGGGTGATCAAGCAAGTCTTTCCTCCAAACGGAGGGCCAAATTAAGCGCGTCACAAATGGTTCCTTCTTGCAATCAAAATTCTTTACGGGGCAAAATTCCACAAATAAATATTTAAGCAAGTATGAAGAGTACAAGCAACATCCAAGCGCTGAAAACTAAAAGTCCATACAACAAACAACTCACAAACAAAGGAATGTCCGAGGCGGGAAAGATCCGGCGGTTTTGAAGGTAGATCCGGGTGAGCGTGTCAGATCTATCCTCCCCCGTCCGGGTCTCCCTCCTAGTGGCCGGATCTTTCCATTTCCGACCCGATCTCATAATCTACCGCTGAGGACAGCCACCGCCATCATTTCCACGCCGCTGGTTCCACCTTCGATCGCCGATCTACGCATCCGGAATCAAAGTCTTCAATGTCTCGGACAGTCCGCTACTTTGGTGAGCCCTTGTTGTAGCGGATTATTATTTTCATCATATTTATATTAGATTGGATCTTGCACTTGTTTTGAATATCTTGCATCGTAGTTGTTTGTTAGATTATTTCTGTGATTTGCAGGATCTATTCGCCGCGCGCTCTTGCTTTGGCCCTCCACGCAGAGGAAAACCTAAGCTTGTTTTGCCTTAATAAAATATTTTGCCTTGCCGTGAATTAATTGTGTGGGATGATTTAATTTATTATTTAATTTGTGATCTAGCCGTCGAATTTGCATAACATGTAGGGTTTGGTCGCAGATTTCTGGCCACCTATAGATTCGCCCTGCGTCAGGTTGTCAGAGTAACTCCCAGTGAAACCCTAGAATATTGAAATTCAATTAGTGTCCATACTAAATTCAGATTTTTAAATTGACTATAGATATCGATCAGAGTGAGATCCCAACCAAGAGTTCTTAATAGACCTTACTCAGAGGAAAGCATATCGCCGCACCGTGTGTACGAGCATCGCAACCCCGAGGTAAGAAATTCTGCTCATTTTGGCTAGACATGTCATTTATAATTGCTTTAACTAAGTTACTCAAGAATGATCATGTAATTTAATGATTCAATTCCTAATTGGAAGCTAGCAAATTAATTAAATTACATCAGAATACCTAGAAATCAATCAACGCATAACTTAGTAATGCACAATAAAGTACAGTAATTTAGTATGATGCAAAATACACGGTGTGATATGATTACTTACATTCACAGCAAGAACAAATACAATCAAGAATGTAAATATACTCAGACGAAGAAGTAAAGCTTTAATTAAGTAATAAGCTTCAGATCAGTGACCTCATTCTCATATGACTTGCAGTCAGTATGAACCTCAGACGTGGGGTCGTCAGCCACAGTTTTAGACTTGGATGTTGAACCCGAAAATCAAGGTTCAAGAGGAGTTCGGACGGAAGGGGAAGCTTGAACTTTTCCCTGATTAGAACACTTAACCGTTCACATAGAACAAAGAGATTTTCCCACAAGAGGTGGGCAACCACGAACAGACCCCTAAGCTGCAGCGAGGTCTCGCCACACGCCCGGAAGATCTAAGAGAGTTCCCCTCCCAAACCAATGTTGGGCCCGAGCACCCTGGAGAATGTTCAAGAGGTCCCGACTGTAATCCACGAAAGACAGTATGGGAGCTCACGACAACCAGGATCAGCCTTAGAAGGGGAGCCCAAAGAAAAGCCCCTCCTCCAAGGTGTCCAAGGAGGTCTATTTATAATTTTCTGAAAACGGTCTGCGGATAGAGAAAAATTGACTTTTGGTTTTATTAAATGTAGCTCAAACTGACCTGCCAACAACGAAATCTCGTTGTTTGAAAAGGCTAACCGCAGTCCAAAAAGGAATGTCTGATCGGTTGGACCTCTTGCATTATAGGTGAGTTGGGGTTACATTACTCTTACTCTCCCGGGGGTGGCGAGTGCCTGGTGAGTCTGGGACTCGCGACTCTCCCCAAGCTCTAGGCAAGTGTATGTTAGTTAACCCACTCGCCCCCATACTCACCCCTGCCTACTCCTGCCCTGCCACAACCTGATGAACCCACTTGTCAAATACGGAATTACGCACAATCCCTGCTTTTTGCGAGTTTTCCTCAAAATCGGAAAGATGGTTCAACCCCGATCGTTTGGCGAGTGGAAAAGCTTAAGGAATCTTTTGTGGAACCCACAGAATCCTATATATAAAGCGAGGAAGGGGTAACTTCAGGACCCTCCTCCCCCTTTTTCTTAGCTCCTATCTGTCCTTTCTGCCCGAGTGTCGTCAACATGCAGACTTCCAAGGAGATTCTTGCTCGAGGAGAAGAGTAAAGTGACTACTGCTGGCCTCATGGCTATTACCACAGAGCACTCCTCGCCCATACCGGCCAGGCGAGTGGGGAGTAAGACCAGGAAGCGGATCCGACCCGGATTCGCTGTCTAAGAGGCAACTCCACTCGAACTTCAGCAGCCCGGGTTTAGTCTGGGCCTCGATCTCTCCCATCAAGTGCGAGTCTTCTTCCCATAGCCATTGCGATTTTGTCTCGTCAGATTCTACCCGCTTGTAAAAAAGGATCTCACAGCCCAACCACACTGAAAACGATGCTATGGGAGGTCAGGAAGAAGATAAAAAGGCCGACGCGAGTACCTGGACGAATCCCAACATTTGCTCAACTTTATATGGTTGGTATCGACTATTGTGTCATTGTCAACCTGACTTGCGCCTTTCAAGTGTTATTGACCGCTCATAGTGCTTTTGGTAATTCCCAACTTCGTGGAGATTACCTCAACACCCCCGCCTGCAAAGTCGCTGAATCACAACCTCGACAAAGAGTTCTCCAAGGTTACTTTCACGTCCGCGAGTCAAAACCAGGCCAACGTCGTGCTCTCTGAGAGGCCTGGCGCTATCGCGAGCGGGATCTGGGAAGTCCCTCGTGCTTCCCCTTCATAATCCATTTGGAGGAAAGCCGAGCCTGCCCTTGCATCGCCCGGGAATGGAGGCCGAGTCTTCACAAGGTAGGTTCAAACTCTCTTTTCCTGGAGTGAATTTTGCTCGTGTTGAACACCCGCAAACCATTCTAGGCCCGCACGTTGGGTCAGTGGCTGGCAAACGTGTGGTCGACAGCCACAGTTCCAGATTGAGAAATTTTCAATTGCGAGCCCGTGTTCCACTCTGGGAGCACTTTAGTTCGGGGCATCTTCAAATCGTCAATTGGGCTCCATAATCAAAATAAGTGCAATAAATCATAAAACATGAAAATTGATTTCTCAACCTTTAGAAAGAATTCAGAGTATCAAAACTCAGTACTAAAAAGAACTCAAATAATATGACAAAATTCATATTGCACTATTACAAATAACAACTTGTAAGAGTACAGACAGATTATTCAGAAACATGCATTAATAATCAAAAGCTCCTATTTTTTATATACAAACCTCTTATGTATTTTTAGTGTTACTGAGAAGGGTAGTCTTTCTTACTCACCAGATGGGCTGACCCGTCTTCGGACATTTTATTTACAGGGGTCACCAGTGGGAAGCTATGCTTTGGATATGCATCACGGTTCTTCATTTTAGGTTGTCTTTTTCTTTAATTGTATTTTAGTTCAGTAGTTGTACTTGTTCTTTGTACTTCATGTACTGGAATTGTCTAATATTTTTAATATAACAGACATTATGTAAGATTTTAGTGATTTATTTTTTACAGTTCTTTCCTTTATTAGTTGGCTCTGTGAATCAAATTTGAGGTACCTTTGTTTACCCTCAACTGCATATCTTACTTCCGTTGTAAGTTTCTTTTTGTATTTTTATTTATGCTTGCTATTTATCAGTTTTATTACTGTTGTCTAGTTTACTTCTTATCGCGGGGCCCGGTCGAACTACTGATTTGTTGTTAAACTAAGTTAGGGTCTTACAAGCTAATCGCTGCTAGGTCTCGTGGAGACTTACTAGATCCAGCTCAAAACCAAATAACCAACAATAAGAGTGTTGTTCTTATCACAGAGAGCGACATAAGCATTGTGACTCCCGAGTTCATAACCACATTGGACATGCCAATACTGAGATATTTGGTTCACTGGAGAGGACTCCCCTTCATCGATGGCGCTTGGATGGCGTCCGCAGAGTAGAGTTGGATCAGCTTACCCATGGCTTGTGACGACACTATGATCATCTTCACGGAGATAAATGCTTTTTTAAGTCAGGCGGGGGGGGGGGGGGGGCACAGTTTCGGAGTGGGTCACTGCCACTGAGGCCCGCATGAGTCTATTCACGTATGTTGCGTTCAAATCAACGCTGACATGAATCCGTTGTTGCGTTCAAATCAATGCTGGCCTATTTATATGTATTGTTATTTTATTTTGATAAATTGAACAACCATCATAATCGCACTACTTAAGTTGTTCACGATGGCTGCGAGACGCAGCGGCTAAGCACTCGTCATGCCCAAGGTGTCATGAAGGAACCGCGCCCTATCCGCATATCTTTAGGGTTATCCAATTCATAACTCATAATATACAAAAGAGTCAAATATACACCATCTTATAATAATGTGATATGGTCCCCACCTGGTGACTCGCCATATTTGGTTACCTTTTCACAATGCAAATATTAAATTATGGGTGGTAGTCATGTAGTAATGTATGTATTACTATAAGAGACTTCAAAAATCACTTCTATTTTTTGTTACTATTCCTGAGGGCAGCGACAAAATAGCAACAAAAGGAACACTAGATGCACTAAGAGAAGTACCTAGATCATAACCACCACCAGCAATTTCAATTTTCTTGGTTCCTTTTAAACCTAAGTTATCAGGTGCCTCGTAGGCCATAGATAAGTAGCACATGCCATCAATAATGCATATTTAATGTAAAATTGTGCAAGTTAGATTAAGTTCATGATAAATACAGGTTCAACAATGCATGTAATTTCTTATATTCTAACTCTAGCACTTCCTAACCTTTTTTGGGAACCTAATTTTGCAGGCTACAGATGGAACCTTTAAGGAGGAACCGGGATCTGGTGCAATAGCCACAGTTGAACACAAAACAGTCACTGTGGGGACGCTGGATTGGCTTAGAAGGTTCGCCATCGGAAAGCTTTCCCATGCTAGAATTTTCGAGAATTTGTTCGTTGTTATCTTATTCTGTAATACCCCTTCCATTTAAAGAGCAAATAGACTGTATCTGCTTAAAATGATTCAATGCTAATTTACATTGTTACCTAAAATAGACTATGAAGACTACAAAAGCCTTATTGACAGTTTTACACACTTTTCTTCTTTGCTGCAGGCATGGAGTTGACTCAAATCCATTTCCAGATATTGAACTCAGTAATCAGTCAGTTGTGTACGTAGGAGTAGATGGTACTTTAGCTGGGTTGATTTATTTCGAGGATAAAATTAGGGAAGATGCTCGCCAAATTGTTGAAATATTGTCAAAGGAAGGAATTAATGTGTATATGCTATCTGGAGACAAAAAAAAGGCTGCTGAGGATGTGGCATCTGCTGTTGGCATCGACAAAGATAAGGTGTGGATCATCAAAAAATAAAATACACCGATCAATAACCTAGGACAACAAACTATATATACAAGGACATCTACAGGGACCTCACTTCTAACTTTGCACAATTACAGGGACCACCCCCTCTGTATCACCTCCTCTCCAAGTTATTGTTAACATACATGTACACACACTAAAAAACCTTGCAGGGCTCTTCCAAGAATTGTTTTTGGACATGTATGGCAATGTAAACTTAGAGGAGAGATTTTGTTAATATTAAAATGGGACGTTCTTGTAATTATGAGAAGCTAGAGGGAACTATTTGTAATTATTCCTTTGTTTTTCTCATAGCCCGTGTAATTTATTTCAACTAAATCTTCATGCATCGCATTTAATTTCATCATTTTTTGATGACGAAATACTTCTGTAAGATTATTGAGTAAAAAATATTTCTTACTTCTTATCATTTATTATTTTGTTGTTACATCACAGGTTTTTTCTGAAGTCAAGCCTGATCAAAAAAGGAATTTCATTCGGCAGCTTCAAAAAGATGGAAAAGTGGTTACAATGGTCGGAGATGGCATCAATGATGCCGCTGCATTAGCTTTATCAGACGTTGGGATTGCCATGGGTGAAGGTGTTGGTGCTGCTAGTGATGTCTCTTCCATTGTGCTCATGGGGAATAGATTATCACAAGTATGTTGAGGTTCCTTCTCATTTAAAACAGTAGTATTTTTTGATGTGACAGTTACGATTTAAAATTGTTTCCCGTGATCTTTTGGACTACTAGATATCATGCTGAATAAATAGTTGTGTGATTTAGTATTTTTTTCCTAGAGAGGTAAAACTTTATATACCTAGTCATGCTATGCACTCGTACTCAAAATATATTGCATTCACATTTTGGTAATGAACTTAAAATATTTTAGAAGAATAATATATTTATCCTTTATTGATTATTTTAGAACTAGGAATAGACTCTTTTCCGTTGTCCATCCTGCTAAATTTATAGATAACATGATAAGTGTTAACTAATGGAAGCAAATTAAAGAAAAAAGTAACTAATGAATCGAATTAAAAAAGTAACTAATGAAGCAAATTTTATGAGGATATGATTTTAATTTCTAAAATTATCTCAAGAGCATGACTGAAATACTGGTTTGATGAAATACTGGTTTTTATGGTAATTGCTCCATGGTGCTGTGGAATTCCTCTTTAGACAAATAACTCCCTACGAATATATACATTGTATTTTGACTATTTTGGCATAGATGTGTAAATTGCAGTATTTTGTAGATTGTATTTAAATAGGGTTAATTACCTGGACCTCCCCTAGAGGTTTGCATAATTACAAGTTGCACCCTCTATCTTTCAAAATTACATTTACCTCCCCTCTAAGTTTCTCCAATTTACAAATTGTCCCTTTTCATTAGAAATATGGATAGAAAGTGATAAAATCTATCAAATTATGTTATGATATTCAATTTTTTCATTTGTAATGACTCTACAATGAAATGGTTGACCATTTCCTTTTGGAAATATAGATGGACAGTGATAAAATATGTCAAATTAGTTTATTCTATTCCAATTTTACTCTTTGTAATAATTCTATATTGAAAGGGGTGTGTTACATTTTACTTTGTGTAATGAACCTAGAATCGTTATAAATTGATAAAATTGAAATATCATAAAATAATTTATCTAATTTTATCATTTTCCATCCATATTTCTAGCGTAAGGGGCATTTTTGTATACTGAGGAAACTTAGAGGGGATGCAAATGTAATTTTGAAAGATAGAGGGGTTCAACCTGTAATTATGCAAACTCCCAGGGGAGGTCCCGGTAATTAACTCTATTTAAATAGTACATTATACCTATATTTATATACGAAAAAGAAAGACCTTAGATCAACACTAGATATGAGACTAAAGAGAAGATGGAAAATTACTTGAGGTGATGGGCCTTCATATGTGTTTTTACATTGGGCTTTTTGTACAACTACTTCAACTCTCCTCCTGGGGATGTGAGTAAAAGACGATCATTCTTAGCTTTGAGATATTATCATTGAAGTTGTCACAGTTCAAACTTTTAGTAAAGGTATCTGTCAGCTGATCTTGAGATTGGACGAACAGTGTGAAGATGTTACCTTTCACCAAATGGTCATTGATGCAGTGTCTGTCGATTTCAACATGTTTTGTTCTGTCATGTTGAATAGGATTGTGTCCAATGTTGATAGTAGTTTTGTCGCAATAGAGAAGTATGTGTTTCCCATCATGTAACCCAGACCTTGCATTTTAGATTGAAGTCGTATTTCCTCACATATTCCTTGTGACATTGCTCTATGTTCTTATGCACTCGACCTTGCTACCACATTTAGTTTTTTACTTCTCCATTTCACTTGATTCCCCTCAATAAAAGAACAACACCCGAATGGTGAATTTTTTATTATCTTGGCTTCCAGTCAATCAACTTTTGTGTATACTTCAATATTCACATGCTTGTTTTGGGAAAATAGGATTCCTCGTCCAAGAATCTTCTTCTAGTACCTTAGCACTCATAGAACGGCTTTTTGATTCCTTAATCTGGGAGAATGCATGCACATGCTTAGGATCCCTACTACATACATGATATCAGGACAAGTGTGTATGAGATAGAAATGCCTTCGCACAAATCTCTGATACGTGGCTAGGTTATGCGTTTAGTATTGGAATGGAGTGATGAGTAGCGGAAAGAGCAGAAATAGTTGATTACGACAGGTTCCACTAAATTGCTAGCTTCTCAAAGGTGAAGCTAAAGCTTCTCACTGAGGTAATGATCATCTCGGCATGACAAGGAGCATCTTGGTGGGTGTCGTGTGCCGTTGAGGAAAGAATAGCGAGGGGGAGAGAAATAGCCACGCGATACTCATTTAGAGGAGTGCGAGATGGATGGATATGCGGCGAGATGTGCGTCTCTGTCAACTTATCATCTGGGAGGCGGACCGTGAAGTGTATGAAGTTATGTATCGTGTCAGGAAAATGGTGCTTGCAGAAAGCAGGCTAGTAGGTTGTGGGTTAACATATTTCGGGTTAGCGGGTTACGAATGTGTATTTTGGGTCTCGTTGTCATAATGTTGTAATATTTGTGACCGTGATCTGATGACAGTGATCTGATGGCAACGTGTAAGGGTGTGATGTGATGAGGGATCTGGGTAATTAATATCAAATCCACTCACGACCAACACTTATCATTAACATCATTTTTCTGTTTTACTATGTAAACTCAAGTAAAGCGAGATAAATTAACATTGAACTACATAGAGAATATTTGAAGGATAACACTCGCATCTAACGCTAACTCTTAACAAACTAAATTCTAGGAACCAAAGAGCCCATGGTTTCTCTCTATTAATTATTTCTATTTTGGCTATTTTTATGAATAATTGGCTTCTTTTTCAATCTTAGTGACCACATCTACTAATCTTATTTGGCAGCTGATTGATGCACTGGAATTGAGCAAGCAAACCATGAAGACGGTGAAGCAAAATTTGTGGTGGGCATTTGCTTATAACATTGTAAGCTTGTCAAATCTTAACCCTTCTTATTAGTTTCAAATCATCCAATGCAAACATTCTTTATTTCTCAGGAATATTGATTTTGCAATTGGAAATGCTGATGAAAAGCATCATATAGCATTAATTTTCGGGAGGTTTACGTGTGTTCCATCGAAATCAATTTATTAATTAACAACTAATCATTTAAAATAGACTAATAAATTCAAATCATTAAAGATTTTGGCAAATCACTATGAAGTGGGATCTGTTGCCCTCTTCATGATTGGGCTATACTACTATAAATGGAAGAATTTAGTTTTTTTTTCTACAACTTGCAAGTATTTGATGCTCTACATTCATAATCTGTTCTTATTTTAAACTTTTGCTCATTGTTGGTGCTGCGGATACCTGCTAATCAACCATGACAGAGACCTAACGATAGGAGAAATTTTTAGGCACATATATCAGACGGTCCGGGTGAAGAAATACAATCTTTTTTATAATATGATAATTTTGGTGGTATATATGACTCATTTTTGTCATAAACAAGATCATTTTTAATCGTAAAATGCAACCATATATTTACACAACCATTTTATAATGTTGTAAATACGATAAAGAATTTTACTATGTGCAATAAAAATGGCCTTTTTTGTCAAAAATGACCATTTTTTCTCAACTGGGTGAAGACCATAGGTCTGAGGAGACCCAATGATGCAGGACAAGCATCCGCCCTTGTCTGGCACCCTGGCGCCAGGAGATAGCACCTGCCCAGTGGTCCCACCGGGAGTCCACCCGATAGGCTTTATCAGGCCCGCGAGTCGTACACCCCAACCCGTCTCCGATCTCATCACAGGAATCCGAAAGGTTGTTGAGGTCGAGATTCAATCTCAAGACCTCCTTGATAAAGAGCTCTCAGGCAAGCTCTCATCACCAACTGATCCGCACTTTTATGATGCACGACAGGCATCAGCACCTGTCTGGCACCCTGGCGCCAGGAGTCAGCACCTGCCCATGGGTCCCACCGGGAATCCACCTGATAGGCTTTATCAGGCCCGTGGACCGTACACCCCAACCCGTCTCCGGTCCCACCACTGGAATCTGAAAGGTTGTTGAGGCCGAGATTCGATCTCGAGACCTCCTTGATAAAGAGCTCTCAGGAGAGCTCTCATCACCAACTGATCCGCTTTTATGATGCAGGACAGGCATCAACACCTGCTTGGCACCCAGGCGCCAGGAGTCAGCATCTGCCCAGGGATCCCACCGGGAGTCCACCCGATAGTCTTTATCAGGTCCGCGGGCCGTACACCCCAACCCGTCTCTGGTTCCACCACAGAAATCTGAAAGGTTGTTGAGCTCGAGATTCGATCTCGAGACCTCCTTGATAAAGATCTCTCAGGAGAGCTCTCATCACCAACTGATCCGCAATCAGTCGGTGATGAGAGCTCTTTATCAAGGAGGTCTCTAGATCGAATCTCGGCTTCAACAACCTTTCGGATTCCTGTGGTGGGACCGGAGATGGGTTGGAGTGTACGGCCTGCGGGCCTGATAAAGCCTATCGGGTGGACTCCCGGCGGGACCCCTGGGCAAGTGCTGACTCTTGGCGCCAGGGTGCCAGGCAGGTGTTGATGCATGTCCTGTATCACCCAGGCTTAGTAATTTCTTCAACAATATTGAGGAACCAATTTGTTAGGATGTGTTCATGGACTTCCTTTCAAGACCACTGCTGTATTATCAGATAAAACATGTTGGAGACAATTAAACAAAATCATGTGAAGCTTCAGATAAGAAATACCCCAATTGCCAAGTTAAATCTAAGTTCTGTTTTATTTTATTTTTCATGAATGATTTTATCTATATTACAACTATATCTTTGGCAGATTGGAATACCTGTAGCAGCTGGTGCACTGTTACCAATAACAGGGACCATGCTGACCCCCTCCATTGCTGGAGCCCTCATGGGTTTGAGTTCTTTAGGAGTGATGTCAAACTCACTCCTTTTGAGGCTCAGGTTGTCTCCCAGGATGAAGAATGCTGATAACATCCGTAAGCATACAGGCCAAGAATCTAAGTCAGATGTTTATATAGATATCATTGATTCTGCCAGCAAGCCACGAGCAACGAAATGGACAGGCGCCTGAGTATATTTCCGTGATTCGCGAAGAAAATTGATGCAGGACTTGTAGCCAAAGTAGCAAATTAGTGCCAGAAGTTTGTTTCAGGTTCATCCTATAAATATTTAAGGACTCATTTTTAATTGAACTCTTATATAGGCAGATTATAAGTTACTCTTGAATTTCCCCTAAGTTTGCAAAATTATAACTCCCACTCCATCTTTTATAATTACAGAAACTCCCTATAAGTTACATTTCATAACATGCATGCAAAAAATACCCCTCAGAGGAAAGCGTCGGGAAGGAATTTTGTGCATGCATGTTAAGTTGAGCTTATTCGTTTTTCGTATTTCTAGTTCAAGTCGTATTATTGTCTTTCTTTTATTTCCGGCTTCTGTAGTTTAGAGGTTAAGACAATTATTGTGCTATTCAACTTGGTATCAGAGCAAAAAACTTAGTCATCGTCCATATCGGTCTCGTCTCCATGTGTGTTTCTGTTATGGGCTTGCTTCGTTGATGATTGTTGGAGGCGGAGATACAAGGGGCAAGCCCTAGAATGGTGGAGGAGATGAGGGAGGAAGAAACCCTGGAGGGTGGAGGAGAGAGAGAAGAACTTAGAGAGAGAAGGAGAGGAATTTTAGAAAGAGAAAAGAAATTACAAGACAAGGCCCATTTATAAGACCCCGGGTGGCATACCCGTAATTACATAAGATGCATAAAATATTAAAACACTAAAACATTACGACGAGATAATAAAATAACTGACGGAGGACCATAACTCATAACAGAGGACCATAACACATAACAGAAGACCATAACACACAACACATAACAATAACACATAACACTCCACCCGTCCTTCAATTTGAGTTTGTCCTCATGCTCAAACTCCAGTAGGATGTGCAGCTTCTCTGGCTCCTTGATCTCGCGCCAAAATAGGGCCTTGTAGCGTGTCGCGGTGGAATGGGTAGTAAGGTGTAGCGGTGGCGCCGTCGAAAAGAAAATCGGCTGAAGCATTGAGTTTGGCTGGTCTGGTGGAGTGGCGGTGAGTAGCAACAACAGGGATGGCGGAGGAGCGACGACCGGCAGCAGGAAGGGATCCGGCGGGGTCACGGGGCCCGGGCCGGCAAAAAAGGCGGTGCAACGGCCGATGGTGGCGAGAACTGTGGCTGTGGCGGCGGCGAGGACGGCGGAGGCGGCACAAGCTGTGCGGGCTGGAAGAGTGGGACAGACAAGTCAAGGGCCGGTGGCGGAGGAGGCGGAACAGCCGATGGCGTCACGTTAAAGTAGTCTGACCTCTCCAATTGGTTAAGCTTGGAGTCGAAGCGAGACATGGAGTCCCAAAATGTTGTCGACCACTTCAGCAGCATAAGATGGCCGCATCCACGGCACTAAGATTATTGTTCATCAAAGTAACAAGAGAAGTGGGATGGAGGGCCAATTAATCAATCCAAGACTAATTAGTTAAATAATTAACTAATTAGCCGCAGAGACAGTGATTGGAGAAGGGTAGTTCACGGGGCTCGATAAAAAAAATCGGGTCGGTATTGGATAAGGCGATGGAGACGGGTGAAGCAGGTGGAAACGTGCCCCCGCGGAACGATGTATACAGGAGCGTGTATTCCGGACGGCGATGGGAAGACGAAGCGGCGACCCGGGATGTCGGTGTCGCGCGTGTTCCGGACCGCGAGGAGCAGCGACAACGGTTCGCGTCCGGCGTGCAGGCGACTGGCCGCCAGGAGCGTGCTACTTGGGCGAGTACAACAAAGGCGGAAGCGGGATGCGCTCCCGGATGCAGGCGATGACGGCGGCTACAGGGCTGTCGGTTGCGGATTTGAAGCAGTCGCTGGCATCGGAGAAGCAGAACCCACTGGAAGATGTTGAAGCTGTCAGCTGCGGAGTTGAAGCAGTTGCTAGCAGAACCCACTGGAAGATCACGCCGTTGAAGATGAAATCGACAGTGGCCCTGGAAATGTTGCTTGCTGTTTCAGACCCGCTCGGAGGGCTGATCGAGAACGGGGATGGATAAATGGCGTCGGCGCGATGTTGGCGTGCGTCTGCGGAAGAGGACCGAGTGCCTCTGATACCAAGTTGTTATGGACTTGCTTCGTTGATGATTGTTGGCGGCGGAGATACAAGGGGCAAGTCCTAGAATGGTGGAGGAGGAGATGAGAGAGGAAGAAACCCTAGAGGGTGGGGGAGGGAGAGAAGAACTTAGAGAGAGAAGGAGAGGAATTTTAGAAAGAGAAAAGGAATTTCATTCTTCATTGCTTAACTTCAATTACAAGACAAAGCTCATTTATAAGACCCCGGGTGGCATACCCGTAATTACATAAGATGCATAAAATATTAAAACACAAACATTATGACGAGATAGTAAAATAACTGACGGAGGACCATAACTCATAACAGAGGACCATAACACATAACAGAAGATCATAATACATAACAATAACACATAACAGTTTCCCATCTCCGCTCGCGTTCGATCCCGCCGTCCCTTCTCTCCACCTGCGTCCGTCTCCTACTGTTCCTCCTATGTGGCTGTCGGGCAGCCTCCTCGCCACCGCCGGTTGCTGAGAAGGACAGGACGCCGCTGCCATTCTTCCATGAAGCAGTCCCCCCTGCTCTTGTCAACGCTGATCGTCTACCTGTTGTCAATCGATTGTTCAACGTCGAACGATTGCTTCACCGATCTCTACCAAGCCGCTTGCCTTCTTCCTTCTGCTCCACCACGTGCTAATGATTCCACTCCACTACCGTCATCGATTCTCTTACCAGATCCTTTGCTCTTTCTTCCGATCTCCCCTTTTCTCATGTATACCACCGTCGTTTCTCAGATACACAGGGATACTAGAGTTCCACTTTATTTCAGCCTCAGATTCTGATGATGGTGATCTTCATGTCCCATTTGGCCTTCGTACTCAACACCTCGTCTCTACATGGTCTGTCATCTTTCTCCCGGCCATCGGGTCTTTGTCTCTTCTCTCTCCTTGGTTGTTATTCTTAAAACATGGCAGGAAACTTTGAGTATACCGATATGAACTCAGACAATGAAAGAGGAACAGTCTGCATTGGACAAGAATCACATGGGATATTTCTTCCCTTTCTCCTAGTAAAAAGGTTATTGGTTCACAGTTGGTTTTCTCTGTTAAGCAGAACCAGGATGGTAAGTTTGAACAATGCAAGGCCCGTCTGGTTGCTCAGAGTTACACTCAAACCCAGGGAGTTGATTACCAGGAGACCTTTCCTCCTGTGGCAAAATGGACTTCATTCAGGTGTTGCTTTCGTGCGCTGCTTGCATTGACTGGGATCTACATCAACTTGATGTGAAGAATGTGTTTCTCCATAGTGAACTTAATGAAAAGATGTACATGAAATTCCCTTCTGGAATTATGAAAAAAAGGGATGAAGGTCTTCTATGCCTCTTAAAGAGATCTCTATATGGCCTAAAACAATCTCCTAGGGCGTGGTTTGGAAGGTTCCTCACGGCTATGCTCAAATTTGATTACGAGCAGACTCAGTCTGATCACACATATATTTGTCTGTCGTTGTGATCAGAGGGTTGTGGTTATCATTGTCTACGTAGATGATATTGTGATCACTGGAAATGACACAGATGAGACTGCAAACCTCAAGTCCCTCTTATCTGCTGAATTAGAGGTGGAAATTTTGGGAAGGTTACATTATTTTCTTGGTATTGAGATCGCTAGATCAACTCAAGGAATTTTCATATCTCAACGCAAGTATATTTTAGATCTCTTGAAGGAGTCTGGAATGGTTGGTTGTGTTCTTACAAACACCCCTATGGAAGCAAATCATGGGATTGGAGAGGGTGATGGTGACCAAACCGATGTTTTGCGATATCAGAGATTGATAGGGAAACTCATATACCTATCCCACACACGTCCAGATATCACCTATGCAGTTGGTATTCTGAGTAGATATATGCATGCTACCAGGATCAGACATCAAGAGACAGCATGTCGTGTGTTATGATATTTAGAAAGTCCCGGGTCGTGGCCTCTTGTTCTCTAAAAATAATCACTTGAAGATCGAAGTATTCACGGATGCTGACTGAGCCAGATGTCGGAATGACCGAAAATCCACAATCGGATATTGTTCCTTTGTCGAGGAAAACTTGGTGACCTAGCGTAGTAAGAAGCAGAATGTGGTGGTCAGATTCAGTGTTGAGGCAGAGTATCGTGCTATGTCACAAGGCCTTTGTGAGAGTTTATGGTTGCATACTATATTACAGGATCTGGGTTTCACTGAGAGTAGTCTTTTTTCTTTATTCTGTGATAATAAAGCAGCTATTAGTATAGCTCATATCAGTCCAGCATGACAGGACAAAGCATGTGGAGGTTTATCGATAGTTTATCAAAGACCACCTGGATAAAAAGACCATGGTCACGCCTTTTGTCCATTCCAAAGATCAACTGGCGTATATGTTCACCAAAAGCTTGAGAAGTGATGTGTTTTCTGATGATATTCAAAAACTTGGGATGACCGACATCTTCCGTCCAACTTGAAGGGAGAGTTGAGCTTAGTCATATTTTGTATTTTTGATTCAAATCGTATTATTGTCTTTCTTTTATTTATTTTTTTGTTTTTATATAGGCCTTGTAAGGTCCTGTTTTGAGGTTAAGACAATTATTGTGTTATTCAACTGTTATGACATGTAACTTATAGGGAGCTTTTTATGTAATTGCCGCATGAATTAGTGGTGGTTCAAACCGCTTGTCCGAGATAATTAAAGATACAGGGGAGCTGTATTGCAAAAGATAGAGGGGTGCAGCTTGTAATTATGCAAACTCCTAGGGGCGGTTTGGATAATTAGTATTAAAAGGTTATATAGTAATAGATTAGGATCTATAGAATTATTATTGTTTTGGGGATAGAAGATAAAGAAATACTTGGTTTCAATATTCTGAGAAAGGTTTAGGTTAATGCAGGTGGCTTCTTCAGGCAATGCAGGAAGCTTCCATGGTGGTGGTTCGAAATCAAAGAATATGTTGTGCATTTTTGTTGTTTATTTTTTTTCAAAATTAAAGAATATGTTGTCGTGCGACCTTGAGGTCACGGTTTCGAGTTCTGAAAGCAAACCCTTGCTAAAATGCAGGGTAAGATTTGTCTGCAGTTCACCCTTATGGTGACCCTTTCCTAGATCTTCGCTGCGCGGGGATGCTTAGTTTGCCGAGCTGCCCTTTTTAGATGTATTTTGGGCAAGTTTTTAAAAACCAGACCGGACCGGCCGGTCGGACCGCCGACCGGGCACCTATCCGGTCCGATCCATGTTCAAGAACCGGATTACACATGAACCGCCGAAAATCGGGGAACCGGGCGGGTCGACCGGAAACCCGGGAATCGTGGCCGGTTCCCCGAAACCGGGCGGGTAAAAATCCGAACTTAAGCCCGTTAAAAATCCTAATTTAAATGAAAGGTGCTGTGATTCGAACCCGCAACCTATTAATATATTCTAAATGCATCATCCACTAGGTCAAGTTGACTTTGTTGAAAACACAAGAACTATATTATATATATAATATATCTATTCATATTTATTAGTAAATACATTTAAAATTTTAATTAAAAAACTATTATTTATTTTTATTAATATAATATCCTTAATTATTTTTATTAATTTATATAAGTGTTAACTATATATATTATATTTAATTTTGATTTCCATTGTTTTTTAATATTTATATTTATAAAACAACAACAACACTCAAGCCTTTATCCCATTATAATGGGATCGATTATATGGTGCTAATGAATATATTGTTTTTATTTATACAAGAATATAATAATGACAAATAACAATATATACAAATATTTATTATAATATTATTATTTTTTTTTTCTAATATATAAGGGTGAATAACTCTTTGGTGCAAGGGTAAAATTAGAACAATCAATGTTGCACCAAATAGTGTTTTTTCTTTATAAAATAGTATATATATATATATAACGGACAAACGGTTCGACCCCGGTCCAACCAAACCTTTGAACTCACTGGTTCGATCTCCGGTCCGGTTCTCAAAACCTTGATTTTGGGAGTTGGTAGTACAAATAAAATAATTTTGATTGGCTTAATAATATCTTAATGTTATTGTTGTCATCTATTATCTGTTTTCTATTGGTGTGGTTGGGATGGTAAATTTACTATTCCCTAGAATATTCTCATGTTTAAAAAATCTACTCTCATAAGATATATGTTTTTCGAGTAATTTTATATGCAAATTCATATGCAAATTATGATTATGTGCAAACTGGAAAATTTTAGGTGTAAATCAATTTATTACGTGCAAATCAAAAACTTCTGAGAGATCTCTTGACTTGTCGCTGAAGCAAAATATCTCGAAACATTCCTACAACAACACGGGAGAAAGAAAAGAGGCGGGTTGCACTTCAAACAACACTCAAGCCTTTATCCTATTATAATGGGGTCGGTTATATAGATCCTTTGTCACCATTGTGCCCTATCTTTTGGCACAATAGTTTTTTTGGGATTTAGTGATTTTAATCTCATTTGAATTTGGAATTTTTTTGATTTGCACGTAGCGAAAATTGGTAAATAGGGCTGCATTTAACACCACTGTTATATGAATTGTGATATTGAAGCTTCCTATTTAGCCTCTAATATTGAACAATATACTTAATATTAAAATATAATTTGTTTGAAAATTTATTTTTACTAAGCAATTATTCTAAAGAAGATTGTAAGAAATTTTATTTATAGAATACCCCTTGCGATTGGCGTTATAAGAGATTATGACCTTGTTTGATGAAGGTAGATCCGCCCCGTCAAACAGGGCCTATAGTGTAGCCGCATCAGTACCTCCAGTTTTCTTCGACTGTTTTCTCTTTCCCCAACAACGCGCGGCCACCCACGCCTTTTCTACTCTCTGCATATGGCTACGAACACATCAGAACAAAATTTTTGTTCTGATGGCGAAGGGTCGAAATGCAGTGCTTACCAACTGTTGTTCCTGAATGCCGGGCTTAACCTTTAGAACAAATACGCAGTGCCAAATGTATGTTGATTTGTAGTCACTATGTTGATTTGCAAATGGATCCTCCCAGAGGTAGGTTGGATGTTTCCTAGTAGACATGTATATTAATTTTTAGCAATTTTGTTAGCCTTTTATTTATTTATTTTGAAAATTAAGGATTTTTTATATAATACAAATAGAATATTTATTTTAGATTCCGAAAGCTTGAGGTGTGGTGTTAAATTGAGAGGTTCCTTTAAATATAGTATAAGTTTAAAAATAGGAGGAAAATATATCTATCTTCTTTTAATTTATTTAAAGATACACAAATTTCTATAGATATCTTGTTGTGGGAGCTTAAATTTCATATTTTTATTTTTAAAAATTTTAATTTTAATCAATCTTTCGTTTAATAATATTTATATTTATTCTTAAATTATTCATCTTTAAATAAAGATCATATTATATATTTTGAGAATTGTTATAATAGTATCTCAAAATTATACTTACAATGTAATAGGAAGTCTTAAAAATAATTATTATTTATTAAATAATAAAATCAACATATCAACTAAAATAAAATGAAAAACATTCCTTCAAAAGAAATCCACCTTTATAAGCATCAAAATATATCATTGTTAGGTTAATCTATTTACTAGGTTATATAATTTCTTGCATTAAGCAAATTACTTTTATTCAAATAAAAAAATATCATCTAGGTCAGATATATTAGAAAATACAGTCTACATGAATGAATGCAAATCAAAATTGTGATAAAGGTGAGGATCATGAACGCGATGTTTATGAACCATCGTTCGTGGTGGTTATGAACCATTGTTCGTGATCTCCGGACCTCATCTAAGGAACTTCATCCATTTTATGTTCGAAACAAAACCGCCTGAAAGAATCGCACAAAGAACAACGAAAGTTGACGGACCGCCCAATTTATTTGTCGGAGTAGAAACCTCAGCCGGCGAATTAAGGCTCCATTTGGGAGGACTTATTTTCACCGGTCAAACGGTTACGGACCGCAACCGCTTGACCGGTGAAAATAAGTCTCCCCAAACGGAACCTAGATGTCAGAGTTTCAACATCTACTTCAACCTTTTTCTATGATAAACTTATTGTTTATATATAAAGCCAATCACACTAAAAAAGAGAGTGAATCAATAAAATTACATTAATTAAATAAGAAGTGTTCATTATAAATTACATTAATTAAATATGAAAATAGCAGTAACAAGTCTTGGGGACAAGCAATATTTCATCTGATTGAGCTAAATACGCGGAGATCGGCATAATGTCGGAAATTTGTCATTTCAGCAAATTAAGCATTTCTGTTATGAACTACGCAAAATCGGGCGCAGAAGAACCCGACAGAAGCTCGCATTTTTAAAGTCCGAAGAAGCTCGCTCCATTGTAGAAGTGCTGATAATCATCTATTTCTGAGGGAGTAATATTGGGCCTGTAACTTAGACCAAGTCTGTCAAACAAGCAAAGAAAATGTTTTAGACCATAAAGCATACAATCCAAATTCACAGGATCGATATTAAGTGCACCAAGACTACATGAGTTGTTAGTTACCGGTGAAGAGAGAGGATAAGTTGCATTGAAAACTTTTCCTACGGGGCTGCTTAAAGACGAAGAAAGTTCGATACAAACTTTTTCCAAAGATGCCCTAAGAGGATCCTCATATTCACTTTTATATGGTATACAAGTTTGCATGCCTAATTACCAAAATGCCTCTTTCTGATAATATGTTGCGTTGACTAGCGGCTTGGGCAGGTGCTCGTCTTCCGCAAATAGGCTTGTGGAGTAGATTGTCTGGGTTGTTGTGGGCACGTGGTTGTTTTTTGGAGCAATACCCTCGTAGCAATCCAAGACTTCCATTGTACCCAAGGAAAATTCCCATGAGAAGCCAAGCTAGTGTTGAGGATAGTCTGGAAAGGAAAATATCCCCTGAGAAGGTCAAGCTAGTGTTGAGGATAGTCTTGGGGTTGAAATAGATTTTACGTCAGATCGGTCAGTAATGTCTGATGTCTCCTCCACCAAATGCGCTCGGTTGAGCTGAGAAATATGAAACATTGGATAAATACGGTTGTGGTACTTGCAGGTGATAGGTCACAACCCCAATGCGCTCCAAGATGATGAAGGGGCCATGGTATCGAACAATGAGCTTCGGTTGGAGGTCGGGTAACCACAGAAGTTTGATGATGAGGACGTAGCTTGAAGGACACCAAATCCTTTGGAGTAAACACAAGGACGTGGCGGTGCTTGTTAAGTCATGTTTTGTGCTCGAAGAAGATAAGACTTGAGTTGGTGAAGGGCTTCATTAGGATCAAGTAATGTGGTAGCCAAGGCCACCATGCGGCATATGTCTGGTAGAAAATGAAGAATAACCGGAGAAGGTTTACTATAGACAATTTGGAAAGAAGTTCCTGTTGAGTATAAATTCGTGTTATATTAGTGTTTGACACATGATATCGAAGTGGCATTTTAACGAGGTTGGTCACATGAAAAAGAGTGGAGATACGTCTTAAGAGTGAAGTTGAAGACCTCTGCTTGACCATTCGTTTGTGGATGGTAAGACTCGCTAATTCGGAGCTTGTCTCATAGCATTTGAAAAGTTACTTCCAAAATACCTTCATGAAGATGGGGTCGCAATCACTAACAATAGAACATAAGAAAAGCATGAAGGCAAACTACCTTGAGTACGAACACCTGAGCAACAATAATGGCAGTGTAGGATGTCGCAGAAGAAATGAAAAGGCCGCACTTGAATAGTCTATCGGCGGCTACCAAATTACAGTCAACCATTGGAGTTTGAAAGCTGAGCAATGAAGTTCATTAAAATATCATCGCAAATAGCATCATTAGGCATAGGAAGTGGTTGAAGCAACCAGCGCAGAGCTATTGACTTCATACTTGGCACTTTAGCTGCACTATGCTCATGGTGTGCTAGTGTAGTGTAGCGATCAACCGAAAATAGGCGCGGAAGGCACTCAAATGACTCCAGCTTCCGTGAAGTGAAACTCGTGCAGATAACATATAATGGGATTCTTCGGTGAAGACTAAACAGTCATTAGAGAGGATGTGTGCATCGATCATATACACGGTGGGTAGGACGTGAGATAGATGTGAAGATTGGCATTGATGGCAACACATCCGAGTGGACTCAAGTCAGATTGTAGTCGGACTAAAGGTCTGATTTAGAGAAATATTAGGTCACTTATAGCTTATCGAGCAGTTCGTGGATTACCGAGATGAGATATTTATCTGGAACAGCTGCAAGATTGGACTCTCGATAGTCCTCACCAAAATGTCAACTACATCTTTCTTGCGCACACAAGGAATGAGCTCGAGATGGGGCTGGAGCTGGTTTAGATAATGTCATTAGAGCATTTCCTCTGCCAAGTGCTCCATCTCATCGTTTTAAGCATAGTAGTGGCGATGTGGGCAAACTAAAACAACGGTGATGTCCGGTCTAAGATGCATGCGTTGGTCCAAAAGGTAGGAGACCATGAGGGTCTCCACAAATTGTAAGGCACTCCAAGAGTAGGTGTTGAACACGTGTATTGGTGAGGCGACTAGTAGTATGGATGTGGAAAAAAGACATTAAAGAGAAGGATAAGGAAACATCATCCGAGAGATGAAAGTGACCTCCATCTGTGTTAAAAGTCATGGTCAATGCAGACAAATTGGTTTGAATGTCCCCCAAGTCCGTAGCCAAGCCACTCCCAAGATTGTGTCTATGTTGCCCGTTTCAAAGGGAAACCAAGTTCCATGTGAAGGAGAACGTGTCCAACATCACAAGCACGATTGTACATTGTACAACTGTCAAGGAACTTGCTGCATTGCCTAGGCACATGTGAAACATCTCGACCCAGTCACGACGATTGGTAGAGTGGTTATGAAATCACGAGAGAGAGTCTCGCGCCACTAACTTCCATCACCACCACAACGCACATGTATGCAACCATGGATTGTCATGGTCCACAGTCAGTAATATCGCCCAATAAAAATAGTGGCAAATTTAACCAGGTGAACTGAGTAGTATGCTCAAATTCTAGGGGCATAAGCCTCAAAGTCGGCTCTTATCTTTTTTCCCAAGAAGCATGCATAGTTCATTATTGGGAACTCATGATAAGAGAAATATGGTTGCTTATAATGAAAGTAAAACCCTTTGCAGCATAGTTCCATGCATTTCTAGCAGGAGGGGCACTAGGGTTGGAAACGAAGTTTGTTTTGAAGTGGAGGTCCAGCAAGCGGAGGTCGCGGGCAATTGTGTTGGGGTTGAGGGCGTAAAGGTATGCCAATGTACGGGGATGCAATCTATTCACAAAGTAGTCTAGTGGTTCGTCAACATGCAGGGCACAAGATTGAACACTTTGACAAACTGATGGACAAATTGAAGTTGTCAATACGAGTCTAGACAACCTGCAGCATTGTCTAGCTGGTAAGAGCATATCTAGTTGGGAATCGGTGTTGCTTAGAGTACAGTTTGCATACAGTAGTTTTCTCAATAGCTCTATTAGGTTGAGCCCATTCCAAGTAGTCATAGGTTATGACCTTAAAAATCCTATTGATCTTATTCCAATCCCTATAGAGTCTCGCTCTCGCTCTAGTGAATGCAGAGTCTTTCAACACGATAAAATTCGGCAATGAAGACATTAAGGCTCTATTTGGTTTGGCGTTTCGCTGCTCCGTTTGGGGCAAACGCCGCCGGAAGGCGGGTAAACAAATGAACCTCTGGCGGCGTTTGCTCCGTTTCCACCCGCCCGCCTTGAGAAATGCCCCAAAAAACTCCGTTTGGAGCAGCCACCTCCCCCCTCCGTTTCGAACACTCCGTTTCCACCCGCCGGATCGACCCACCACCGCCGAACCAAATGAAGCCTAAATGTTAAAGGAATGGGCTCGTAAACTTGATTAAGAAAGATTGGATCAAATGCATGAGTTGAATATCCCTAAGGACATGGGCATACACTTTGTACTCAATTTAAATGGTTTGACTCCGTACTATGAGCCACCAAGTCACTTGGGTCCATAGTCTGAGACACCTCAGACTCATCTCAACCTCTACCTTAGTTCACCTCCAGTGACTCACCCTCAACCTCTACCTTAGTTCACCTCTGACAGAATCAATAGCATCATCATCAGCACACCGACCTTCAAGGACATCGCAAAGATCGTGGACCATGAGATCATCGAATTATCAGACATAGTTCCCACCTGATACTTAATATATTATAAAGGACATATGGGTGGCATTCGATGAGCCTGGTCGACTCACACCTGTCTTATATCGGGAGTATGATAGTATTCATTCATCGAAAATAAATGTTTCCAAGATGGATTGAGTTGTTTGGGATCAGCTAGTTCGATCAGTGCATGAACTTAAAGACCCGTCATAGTATATTTTCATCGTTGACATCTGTTGGAATAAAAAAGCAATATTATTCCTCCCCAAAGGGGATATTTAAAGCATTATATGATGGACACAAATACGGATAGACAATGTGAGACTAAACGATTACAGTACCGGGAACATAATAAAAAAAATACATCTCAACCCCCCCCCCCCCCCCCCTTCGATCATACACCAACTTGCCAACAAGCTCTTAAAAAACCACTGCATAATCCCTTCATGAGGAGGTCTGTCAATTGTTGTTCAGAGGGCACAAATGGAGTAACTACAATACCTCGATCTATATTTTCTTTGATAAAGTGTATGTCGATTTCAATATGTTTCGTACGGTCATGTTGCACGGGATTGTGAGTAATATTGATCGCAGTCTTGTTGTCGCAGTATAGTCTGATAAGCTCGCTACTTTTAAGCTCAAGATCGGTCAAGATAGTTTGTATCCATAGCCCTTCACAGATTTCAATGGTGATGGCCCTGAACTCCACCTCAGCACTAGATCTGGCAACAACATGCTGTTTTTTTGCTCCTCCATGTGACTAAGTTTCCACCCACCATAGTGCAATACCCAGACGTGGACCGTCGATCTTCAATCGATCTGGCCCAGTCAGCATCCGTGTACACCTCTATAGTCAGCTCTTCATTTGATGAAAACAGGATGCCCTTTCCCGGCGAGGACTAGAGATATCTGAGAACACAATGAGCAGCATCTACATGATGGGCCTTTGGGGAGTGCATATATTGACTGAGCATTCCTACAACATAGGAGATATCTGGGCGAGTATGTGACAGATAGATCAGTTTTCCAACTAGCCTCTGAAAGTTGGGTGCATCTTCAATCGTATCATCGGCGACGATAAGTACAGCCTCGTCGTCGACGACGTAGATGTCACCAATGTAATCCATCGATTCCGGCAATTTCTTCCTACTTCCCCCAATTATCTCTCAACTGTTCATAAAACCCTTAAATTATTCCCTGAGAAAAAAACAGGCATGATTTGTTAGGCTCGTGATGAGCAAGATGGAGAATTCCATGGATGTGACATTTACGCTTGATGACGGCACCTAGTAGATCAACATAATCAGATGGTATTGCCCCTTTAACTGCCCTTAATTAAATGACTTCTGTTGTATAAGCTTTGAAGAATTTCTTTGATCCTCTTTTGTGTCTGTTTGTTGGTCAACGACACCGCTGATGCAAACGAAGTTGCCTTGATCGATTAGCTTAACAATTGAGTTTGAGCAGTTCTCTTGTTCTTCTTACTATATAATATACATGATGTTTTCCTTCAATTTTTCTTAGGAATGGCCTATATGTTACAGTCATTGGTACTTTAAAGCATTTATAGGAGGTCAAGAGTATATTTTCTCTGTTATATGAATATCCCATGTTTGAACCTCGCAACCTCAATACCTAAGAAGTACTTGAAGTTCCCCAAGTATTTTACTTCGAATGCTTTCGCCAGTCTCACTTTCAATGTTTGAATCTCGTCCTGATCGTCTTCTATTATAATGATGTCATCCACATATACTATCAAAGCAGTTAACTTTCCTTTATTATTTTTGATAAAGAGAGTATGATCCTCATTACTCTGGGAGTATCTGAAACATGTCATTGTCTTGTGAAATCTCTCAAACCAAGTTCTAGGTGATTGTTACAGGTCATACAAAGCCTTTTTCAGCTTGCACACATTGCCTTCAGATTCTCTAGGAGAGAGACCAGGAGGTAGAGCCATTATACCTTTTCTTCCAGATCACCATGAAGGAACACATTTTTCACGTCCAGTTGACTGAGACTCCACCCCTTACAGGCAACACACGACAGGAGAATTCTTATAGAGTTCATCTTAGCAATCGGTGCAAAGGTTTCCTAGTAATCAATACTTGTCGTCTGAGTGTACCCTCTTGCAACCTCATGAGTGTTCTGTTTGACAGAGAACACTCACTTGCATCCCACGACAGTCTTTCCTTTTGGCAGATGTACCAGATTCCCAAGTGTGATTTTTGTCCAGGGCATGCATTTCTTCAAGCATAGCCACCTTCCACCTGTCATTAGAGAGAGCATCTTGCCACAAAGTAGGGATGAAAGTAGCAGTCAAAGAAAAGACAAGCTCTATAGGAAGTCGTTAGGGACGAATAGGAGACGAATTGAGATAACAGGTGTTGTGTAGAAGTACCTTCCCTTATAGTAATGGAACCTAACGACATATCAGAGGTCTGTTCTGGGACTCTGATAGGGGTCGATGTGTTTGTTCTCTTGGGACGACAAGAGTAAACCTACAGGGGCTTGGCCATAGGAGCAGCAAGAGTTGGCGCAGGAGCAATAGGAGACAGAGTCGAGTGATAGTGATATAACGGAGAAATGGGTAAAGGAGTTAAGGAACACACTTCCAACATAGGAGAGGTCCCCCCCCCCCTGAAGTGAGGGCTCGTAGTAGCTCTCAGATTCAAGGAATGTGACAGTCATGGTAACAAAGACTTTCTTATTCACCGGGTCAAAGCATTTATAACCTTTTTGAGTAGGAGCATAGCCTATGAAAACACACTTATGAGCACGAGGATCAAGTTTAATCTGTTAGTGAATATGGACAAAACAAACACAGCCGAATATATGGGGTTGAAGAGTAGTAAGAGGCACCCCCAGAGTGTGAAGGGGAGTGTTATACCCAAGGACACGAGAGGGCATGCGATTAATAAGATAGGCGGCAATGAGAACAGCATCCCTCCAATAGTACTCCGAAAAGTGCATTTGGAGAAGAAGACACCGGGCAACTTCAAAAAGATGATGATGTTGGGTTTTGCTATATGTCACAACAGTTGTGCGCAGCGGAAATAGAACAAGAAAACCCAAAATAGTTCGGATCTAGCGATGAATATTGATCAAGAAGTAAAATGCTATTAATAAAATTATATCTTTGAGGGATTGAGTCAATACTCTACCAAGATACTCCAAATGATTCCAACGAACGGCAACGGCTGAAGTTCTGAGCGTAGAATAGTGTCCACGTCTCTACGGATATCCACGCGATCACGGAGAGCACTGGACTCTTGTCACACAAGATATAGGTCGGAAGAAGGCTTGCCCTCAACGTCTTCACGGACTACTAGATCCGTTAAAGTAGAGGCGGTGGTGACGAAGACGGCGCCTTGGAAACACTTTTCGGCGACAATAGCAAGTCGGGTGGTCGGCGGCAACGAGTGGCGATCGCGGCCTTGGCGGAACCGTTCCGTCGGGTAGAATAAGACGTCGTCGCTCGATTAGGTTAGAAGAATGAATAGTTCTCAGTTTGGTCTACTGTACAAATCGTATTTATACAGACTGCCGAACCAGTCGATAACTGCAGACCAGCCGAACCGCACTTGAAGGAAATAAACCGGAGGAAACGATATTCGTCGAGTATATACGTAGATACTCGACGAATCAAAACAATTCGTTGAAATAACACGTGAATACTCGACAAATTGAGACAGAGAAACTGTGCAAGTGTCAAGGCGATATACGACGAATCGGAATCTGATTCGTCGAAACTGTCATGACGATACTCTACGAATTAAGTCTAATTCGTCGAGATAGCATTACGATACTCGACGAATTCAAACTGATTCGTTGAGATGTCACGACCATACTCGACGAATTCAAGACTATTCGTCGAAACCTCTCGGCTATACTCGACGGGTTTCCCTTAGATTCTTCTGACCACATACCTGATGACCCATATTCATAATATAGGTCCCGGAATGAAAACCTTCACATCCAGAACGTCATAGGCTTGATCCTTCACTCATATCACATATGAGCAAGGCCAACATAAACCTTTCCAACTTCTCCAATGCACTTATGTGCGACCTCATAGGCTCATATTGCGTTGGCAGTGAGGTTATAGGTTTGATCACTTCCAGATCACCATGGTCACACCAACAGATGATTTTTGTGTTCAGCCACCCCATTTTGAGCAAGGGAGTAAAAGCAGGGCGTTCGATGTATAATATCATGATGAGCAAAGTAGTGGTCAAATTGAGAATCAACGTACTCGCGGCCATTTTCGGTGCGAAGAATTTTGATAGATGTATCAAATTGCGTAGAAATCATTTTGTGAAAACGCTGAAATAAAGGGAAAACTTCATCTTTAGTCTTCATTAGATAAACTCATGTTGTACGGGAGAAGCAGTCAATGAAGGTTACAAAGTAACAACACCCATAAATAAAAAAAACATGGTAACGCCCCCAAACATCATTGTGAATAACATGAAAAGGTGACAAACTAGGGGATGAAATGTGATTAAAAGAAACACGATGATGTTTGTCAAGTTCACAAACATTACAATGGAAATTATCAACTAATAGTCTAATACAGCAGGTAAAGCAGAAAATAAACGTTTCATAGACATACTAGAGGGATGTCCAAGGCAGCAATGTCAGGACTCCAAAGTGACCGCCTTATCAGCATGAAGAGCCTGAGGAGCAGAAGCAGGAGTGGAAGAATCAAACACGTAGAGCCCATCCACCAAACTACCAGAGCCAATCACCGTTCTCATTTTCAGGTCCTGAAACACACAAGATGAGGGGAAGAATGTCACAGAACAGTTCATATAATTGGTCAGATGACTAATTGAAAGAAGATTGCGAGCAAACTTGGGTACATGAAGAACGGAAAAAAAGTGAGAGAGGAGCAGAGAATTGTTCCTTTTCCAGCAATTAGAGATAAGAAACTGTCCGCAATGCTCACTTTGTCATGGCCAAACAAAGGGAGGTAAGACACAAAACCTGTAGCAGAGCCGGTCATATGATATGTTGCTCCGGAACCAATAATCCAGTGTGTAGAAGAGCGAGAGGATGCATTATGAGCACCTGAGGGTCCCTGATGAGCATAGGAAGACGAAGACACAGAAGGCTCCAAAGATTGCTGCTGCATCTGGCGGCGGAAGGATGGATCTCATCGACAGACAGAGCTAGAGGAACAGACTGGGTAGTTGGAGTAAGCGTCTCCTCCAAGGCATCAGACAGGTGAGCGGAGTGAGGCTGAGTAGAGCGGCCTGGAGAATGACCGTAACCACGACTGTCGCGTGGTGCAGAACCCCACGGGTGCGGGAAAGTCATGGAGGCGAAAACAGGTATCCCTAGTATGACGGGACTTCCCACAGTAATCACAAAGCAAGTGATCTTTGCCGGTGGACTTGGGCCTGGAATCACGAGGAGCTCTACTGCTAAACTGAACAGTCAGGGCAGATCCTTCTGGAGTAGTGTCAGGGGTCCATATTTGTCGCATATCAAATTCTTGATAAACAAGACTGAAAACCTCTGGAAGGGACGACAGAGGGGAGCGCCTAAGAATTTGCACACTGATCGAATCGAAGTCGCGATGTAAACCATGAAGAAACTCAAAAACTTTATTTTTATCTTCCCGACCTCGAACGAGGATCTCATCCTCAGGTGACACAAGAGTGAGAGAGTCAAAAGTGATCATAATCTTGATAAAGTTGAGTGAACTCCAGGTAGTAGACAGACGAGGGTCGATCACCCTGACGAAGGAGGAAGATCTTCCGCCACAGCTGTAAAATCTGGGCAACATTTCCTCGGCAGGAGTAAGTAGCATCGGCCCTCTTCCAAATATCGGCAGTAGTCTCCAAAAAAAGATAATTCTGAGCAATCGAGTCAACATAAAGTTTGTCAACCAAGACATTAAGAGAGAGTTCTCAGACTCCCATTGTATCCAATCCGAAGAATCTTTGGTATGTGTCGGAATAGTCCCCAGAACATACCAGAACAACCGTCTGTTTTTCAAGGCAAGCGTAATCGCCCGAGACCACGGGAGAAGATTAGGATCATCTGGTCGAATAGTGGTGATTTGAGGAGTATTGTGGTCATGACTAGACCAAGCGGAGCCACCGAACGACATGCTAGCGGAGGAAAGCCCAGCACTAGAAGAAATAGTAGGAGATCCATCATTCCCCGACATGATCTGCAAGAACAAGCACAAGAGGCACCACAAACAACTAGATAGAAACTAGGGTTGGCTCAGAGAAGGAGGAACAATACCAAGATCATAAAGAAACCTCCAATAGGGACCGACGCCGAAAATTCCATCAGTTTAGAGCCACATTTCCGGTGTCAAAAGATCGGAACGGCCGCAATCTGCTAGAAAAGAGCCGAAGAACGGAGGAATAGAAGGTTCAGGAGACCACGGACGCCGGATGTTGAAGCCAAAAATGGCATCTGTGGAGTTCGGGGTCCCTAGAAAGGGGTGACCTCACACCTACTACACCCGGAGGAACGTCACGGACCAAAGATCAAGAAGCTAGAAACAGACCCTCGGCTCTAGCGCGGAGGTCTCACCTCACACCCGGAAGACATTTGAGGTCTCCCCCTCCCTAGCTAATGCTTGAGCTAGGGTGCCTTGAAGGAAGAAGAGAGAATGAAGAAGCGATGAAGTCCTCCTCTCCAAAGCACCCCTAAGGGTCTATTTATAGTTTTCCAAATCTCATGGACCAAAATGCCCGAAATACCCTCACGCCAAATATACCTTGGGCCAATAGAAAACAGCCACGCCGGGGGGCAAAGAGGTAATTCCACCCCTGGGGGACACAACGGTAAAAGCATGGTCCACAGGGGTCTAGGGGCAGAGGCGAACCCTCCATGGACTAGCCTCCTGCGGCGAGAAGGCTGGCCGCCCGGTCTCGCCCCGCGGGCTAGCCGTCTGGGGCGAGAGGGTCGGCCGCCCGGTCTCGCCCCGCGGGCTAGCCGCCTGGGGCGAGAGGGCCGGCCGCCCGGTCTCGCCCCGCGGGCTAGCCGCCTGGGGCGAGAGGGCCGGCCGCCGGTCTCGCCCCGCGGGCTAGCCGCCTGGGGCGAGAGGGCAGGCCTCCCGGTCTCGCCCCGCGGGCTAACCGCCTGGGGCGAGAGGGTCGGCTGCCCCGTCTCGCCCCGCGGGCTAGCCGCATTGGGCGAGAGGGCCGGCTGCCCGGTCTCGCCCCGCGGGCTAGCCGCCTGGGGCGAGAGGACAGGCCGCCCGGTCTCGCCCCGCGGGCTAACCGCCTGGGGAGAGAGGGTCGGCTGCCCCGTCTCGCCCCGCGGGCTAGCCGCCTGGGGCGAGAGGGTCGGCTGCCCCGTCTCGCCCCGCGGACTAGCCGCCTGGGGAGAGAGGGCCGGCTGCCCGGTCTCGCCCCAGCGGGCGAGCCGCCTGGGGCGAGAGGGCTGGCCGCCCGGTCTCGCCCCTGCCCAAGGCCGGGGTGCGGGGGCGGGATCCTGGTCTCCAGCCAGTCCAGCCATCCCACCTCGCACCTAGCAAGCCAGGGGGTGCCAGCCATCTTGCCGCACCCGCTCCTCTAAAGGGCCCGGGGGAAGATGTCGATTCTTCCTCCCTCTACTAGTATATTTCCAAGTTAGAGCAAAATTGGCCACCGAGAGTGCTCATATGTCCAAAAAGCTTAAAACTATATAGGGGCGAATACGGGGTTGTACACAATCCCCGCTATTTTCGAGGTTGGCACAAGCTCGGAAAGAAACGTCCAACCCAACGTATTCGCTGAGTGTAATTTTCTTGCGCGGCACCCCGGGGAGTCAACCTGTCATGCCAGCTGATGGGAGTCTGGGTGACGAGACCCCCTCCGGGTAAAAAATACTTCACCCTCCGGAGGGGTCAACCTGTCATGCCAGCTATGGGAGCCTGGGTGGCGAGACCCCTCCGGGCAGAAAATACTTCACCCCCCGGAGGGGTCAACCTGCCATGTCAGCTATGGGAGCCTGGGTGGCGAGACCTCCTCCGGGAAAGGACTTGGCTTCCACGAGAGATCAACCAGCCCTGTCAGCTAGTGAGAGTCTGACAGCGGAATCATCATCGGAGCAAAAGTCTTGGCTTCCACGAGAGATCAACCAGCCCTGTCAGCTAGTGAGAGCCTGACAGCGGAATCAATCTCGAGGTGAGACCTACCCCACCCTCCGAGAGATCAACCTGCCCTGCCAGCTAGGTGAGAGCCTGACAGCGGAATCCATCTCGAGGTGAGACCTACCCACATCCGAGAGATCAACCTGCCCTGTCAGCTAGGTGAGAGCCTGGCAGCGGAATCCATCTCGAGGTGAGACCTACCCCATCCTCCGAGAGATCAACCTGCCCTGCCAGCTAGGTGAGAGCCTGGCAGCGGAATCCATCTCGAGGTGAGACCTACCCACCCTCCGAGAGATCAACCTGCCCTGCCAGCTAGGTGAGTGCCTGGCAGCGGAATCCATCTCGAGGTGAGACCTACCCACCCTCCGAGAGATCAACCTGCCCTGCCAGCTAAGTGAGAGCCTGGCAGCGGAATCCATCTCGAGGTGAGACCTACCCACCCTCCGAGAGATCAACCTGCCCTGCCAGCTAGGTGAGAGTCTGACAGCGGAATACATCTCGAAGTGAGACCTACCTACCCTCCGAGAGATCAACCTGCCCTGCCAGCTAGGTGAGAGCCTGGCAGCGAATCCATCTCGAGGTGAGACCTACCCACCCTCCGAGAGATCAACCTGCCCTGCCAGCTAGGTGAGAGCCTGGCAGCGGAATCATCTCGAGGTGAGACCTACCCACCCTCCGAGAGATCAACCTGCCCTGTCAGCTAGGTGAGAGCCTGGCAGCGGAATCCATCTCGAGGTGAGACCTACCCCACCCTCCGAGAGATCAACCTGCCCTGCCAGCTAGGTGAGAGCCTGGCAGCGGAATCCATCTCGAGGTGAGACCTACCCACCCTCCGAGAGATCAACCTGTCCTGCCAGCTAGGTGAGAGTCTGGCAGCGGAATCCATCTCGAGGTGAGACCTACCCACCCTCCGAGAGATCAACCTGCCCTGCCAGCTAGATGAGAGCCTGGCAGCGGAATCCATCTCGAGGTGAGACCTACCCACCCTCCGAGAGATCAACCTGCCCTGCCAGCTAGGTGAGAGCCTGACAGCGGAATCCATCTCGAGGTGAGACCTACCCACCCTCCGAGAGATCAACCTGCCCTGCCAGCTAGGTGAGAGCCTGGCAGCGGAATCCATCTTGAGGTGAGACCTACCCACCTCCGAGAGATCAACCTGCCCTGCCAGCTAGGTGAGAGCCTGACAGCGAAATACATCTCGAGGTGAGACCTCTAGGCATCCACGAGAGGTACCACCGACCCTGCCCAGCTAGTGAGAGTCTGGGCAACGGGACCGTCTCGGAGCAAAAGGACTAGGCATCTCAATCAAACCTTACCAAATCCTACATCCTCAAACGGGAAAAAATATGAGTTACATGGTCCCCTGACTCAGCTGGTCAGGGGTAGCACTTGTTACAAGACAAGAAAAGGGAAAAAACTACCACAAGGAGAGGCACCCTCAGGGGGCCTGGGCATGATGGTCGTCTTCCGCTTCCTTCTCCACGGACACTTCCATCTTGCTCAAGCTCTCCATGACCTTCTCCATCTCCTCTGCCTTGGCCAACCAAGAGATGGTGTTGACGGCCGTGACGTAGCACTGCCTTGCCATCCTGGAGTCTCCCTTGACTCTGACCTGGATCCCTCAAGAGCTGAACTTGAGGCATTGGTGGAAGGAAGATGGCACGCAACGGAAGGCGCTGATGAGGGGCCTTCCGAAGATGGCGTTGTAGCTGCTTGGAGCGTCAACAATGACGAACCGGCAGTTCCTTGAAGCCCCTTCCAACTTTACTTGGAGTCTGACTGCACCTTCCACTTCCTTCCTTTCCCCTGAAAATCCAAACAGGGGTCCGTCCGAGGCCAACACCCTCCTTGGCTCTACCTTCATCTCGTCAAACGCCTTCTTGAAAACGACGTTGACGGAGCTTCCGTTGTCAACCAAGATTCAGGAGACGGTGTAGCCCTCGATGGCCGTCTGGATGACCAGCGCATCGCAAAACGGATCCTCATGATCCGGCAGGTCCTTCACCGAGAAGGTGATCTTCTCCTCCTGGGGCGGTGTCTGGGAGGTTGAGGCGACGCTCCTTCGGTACATGACATGGAGGCTTGCCTTCCGAGTGGCCTCAACCCCCACTCCACCGTGGATCACCGCTATAACGCCTCGGGGTCCGACATCGACCCGGTCCTCACACACATCATCTCCCCCTTCTTTGGGCAGAACCTCTTCAACCCGCACTGGTGGCTGTGGCTGGGCAGGGCCTCTCGCCCCCCTCACCTCCAGGAACTCGGGGCAGGTAGCTGTGGCGTGCCCCTCCACCTGGTGGAAGTCACAGTACGACAACTCTACCCTGACCCTTCTCCTTCCCTGCGGTTCCTCCTCTCCCTTCGACCAATCTTCATCGCTTGCTGTGGTGGGGGTAGGAGCTGCCTAGGGGCTTGCCTCTGGAAGTTGAACCTCCCTTGGCCCCCATGGAAGTTTCCCCCATCTTGGGCGTAACCTCTTCCCGGGCCCTGAACGGGTCCTCCCTGCTGCCTCAAACCTGGTTTCGGACCCTCCTGAGCTCTCCGCTCCTCTCTCCTTCTTCCTTCCTGAGGTCTCGAGCCTCCTTGCTCCTTTGAATCCATCTCTGTTAGCTTTGCCAACTTCCTGACAAATGTCGTGTTGGTCGCCTCCATGGCAATCTCCTCTGCCGCCCTTTCCATCAGCTCCTCGAAGGAAAGGGGGGCCTTCCGGGTCAAGCTCATCTTGAAGAAGCCCTCCTTCAGCCCAACGGTGAAGGCCATCTGGAGAGCATACCCTGGCATCTCCTGGACCTCCAAGATCTCCTCTTGGAACCTGTCAACGTAACGGGTCAGCGACTCCTCGGCCCCCTGCCTTATCAGGAAGATGGACTCGGGACTCCTCTTCCGCTTCTTGGAGGTGGAGAAGCGAAGCTGAAAGCTCTGGCTCAAGTCCTCGAACCCATAGATCGACCTCGGAGGGAGTTGATGGAACCAGTCCCTTGCCTTCTCCTTCAACGTGATCGCAAAGAGGCGACACTTGAAGGCGTCCGTCATCGGCCTGATGGAGACGGCATCCTCGAACCACTGCAGATGCTGGACGGGGTCATCCTTCCCGGTATAGTAAGTCATGTCTGGCTCTCTGAACCCCTCGGGAACGGGAGCTGAGATGATCAGCTCGCTGAAGGGTGACCCCCTAAGGGGTGGTCTCGTCACTTCTACTCGCGCGGCCTGCTCGCCTGGGAGGTTGGCACTCGCCGTGCTGGAGAACAACTCCCGGCAGGTGAGGTCTCGCTCGACCCCTTCTCTCATCCTCTCCTTCCCTGGCCTTCTTCCTGGTGCACTTCCTTCTCCCCCCGCTGGGGTCATCTCGTCGAGAGGGGGGGAGCTAGCTCCTGGGGAGTTGGGGTGGAGCTGCCACCTGATCATCACTACCTCCCTGACCTCCAGTCATGACACTCTTCCGAGATCTTCTGTGCTGGTCACTCTCCACGCTCACCGCACCAAAGTGTTGAAGTCAAAAATGGCCTCTGTGGAGTTCGGGGTCCGTAGAAAGGGGTGACCTCACACCTACTACACCCGAAGGAACGTCACGGACCAAAGATTAAGAAGCTAGAAACAGACTCTCGGCTCTAGCGCGGAGGTCTCACCTCACACCCGGAAGACTTTTGAGGTCTCCCCCTCCCTAGTCAATGCTTGAGCTAGAGTGCCTTGAAGGAAGAAGAGAGAATGAAGAAGCGATGAAGTCCTCCTCTCCAAAGCACTCCTAAGGGTCTATTTATAGTTTTCCAAATCTCATGGACCAAAATGCCCGAAATACCCTCAAGCCAAATATACCTTGGGCCAATAGAAAACAGCCACGCCGGGGGGCAAAGAGGTAATTCCACCCCCGGGGGACACAACGGTAAAAGCATGGTCCACAGGGGTCTAGGGGGCGGAGGGCGAACCCTCCATGGACTAGCCTCCTGGGGCGAGAAGGCTGGCCGCCCGGTCTCGCCCCGCGGGCTAGCCGCCTGGGGCGAGAGGGTCGGCCGCCCGGTCTCGCCCCGCGGGCTAGCCGCCTGGGGCGAGAGGGCCGGCCGCCGGTCTCGCCCCGCGGGCTAGCCGCCTGGGGCGAGAGGGTCGGCCGCCCGGTCTCGCCCCGCGGGCTAGCCGCCTGGGGCGAGAGGGCTGGCCTTCTGGTCTCGCCACGCGGGCTCGCCGCCTGGGGCGAGAGGGCCGGCCGCCCGGTCTCGCCCCGCGGGCTAGCCGCCTGGGGCGAGAGGACAGGCCGCCCGGTCTCGCCCCGCGGGCTAACCGCCTGGGGCGAGAGGGCCGGCTGCCCCGTCTCGCCCCACGGGCTAGCCGCCTGGGGCGAGAGGGCCGGCTGCCCCGTCTCGCCCCGCGGGCTCGGGCTAGCCGCCTGGGGCGAGAGGGCTGGCCGTCCGGTCTCGCCCCTGCCCAAGGCCAGGGTGCCGGGGGCGGGATCCTGGTCTCCAGCCAGTCCCATCATCCCACCTCGCACCTAGCAAGCCAGGGGGGGTGCCGGCCATCTTGCCGCACCCGCTCCTCTAAAGGGCCCGGGGGAAGATGTTGATTCTTCCTCCCCCTACTAGTATATTTCCAAGTTAGAGCCAAAATTGACCACCGAGAGTGCCCATATGTCCAAAAAGCTTAAAACTATATAGGGGCGAATACGGGGTTGTACACCGGATGTAACAACCCAAATTTTAACTTATAGGTTATAATAATAATTATAAAATAAATAACCCAATCTCCCCATTTTATATTATAAACCGAGCCAACACCCCCCCCCCCCACAATTTACTCCCGCCAGCTAGGGCTTCTCTCCCGAGCCCGTCTCCCGCTTTTCTCTCGATCTCGCTTGGTTTTGTCCCCCGCACGAAGCCGCTGCTCCCGCTCTTCCCGTTTTCGCAAAGCCGCGGAAAGCCCGTCTCGCTCCCGATCCCTGCGCCTCTTCCTCCTCCTGCCATGGCTGATGTTAGCTCCTCCGGCTCCTCCCTCCATGGTCGACGTCGTCTGCTGCTCCTCCGCCTCTCTTTCCTCTAGAGACTAGCTAGGAGTTTCTCCTCCTCTCATAGGACTGGCAGCCCTGTTGCACCCTCCTCTTCCGCTTCTTTTGGCGGTGGATTTCAAGAGGATCGTCTAGGGTTTGCTTGGATCCGACTCTCCTTGGATTTTTGAGTCTGATCTCGGTCCTTTTGGTATGAATCTTCCTCCATTCACCCATATTCCGATTTTTATTGCACCATTTACAAAATTTGCCCTCTCGTAATCGTCTAACTGTGATATGTTCGTGTTTTTCGGCGTCGCTTCTCGATTCAATTGGTGGGAATCATGTGAAGACCCTCTCCGATTTAGGGTTTCTCCATACCCAAGCGTCGCCAAGTCTCTGTTTCTGTGTGGTTTATCTTCTCCCCTCACTCATGAGGGAGGTAAATTTATTGGTCTGCTCTTGATCTAGTTATGTGTCGAATCATGTCTATGTTAATGTACTGTTAATTTACTATGTCGTTTTCATTGTTCTTGTATAAGTTCAAAATAGGGTTCCTGTTTTTGCTAGCGTCGATTAGCCGCCACCGTCAGATTTAGCCTCTTTCAAGCAAGTAGAGATTCCTCTCTCTTGCAAGCATCAAATTTTAAATAATTCCTCTGTTCTCTGATTCATGACTGTTTTTTTGTATATATTGATCTGTTAAATGGATTTGTATCCTAATTGTTTTGTCTGTTCTTACAATTTTATGATTTTGTCCTGAAATGTCTGGTTGGTCTATAAGTTTAAATCTCGAATACCCAGTCTGATAACTTATAATTTAGGGTGTAATATATTTGAAATTATGTGAATTTGTGATCATGAGCGGGTCCTATATTGATATACACTTAGATTAATGTTATATTTGGATAATTGAGAGATGAGTTAGTGAATGATATAGTTAATTGAATATTCAATTATATGACTTGCATCTCAGTTGATGAATAATTTGAAAAATCGTAGAGCGTTAATCACGAGCAACATTGTCACGACAATAATTATAACGAATTCGCCTTAACACGTATATGATTGGTGTTTGGATATATCATGCTCGTAACGCATTTCTTTTACTTGGAAAACACTTGTGTCAAATGATGATTTAACCTAGATGAGTACTTGACATCTCTGATCCAATACATTTCAATTTACCTCTACAATATACTCGATAAATCTTCTTGTTATTATGACCTTAACCTCTCGAACCCGCGAACTTCAAAACTCACTGTTTGGTTACTTCTGTGTCGTCAGATCTGGTTTCGTATGTCTGTCTGAGTAAAACCTATTCATGGTTGATCGTTCACTTAAAGCATTTTTGTTTCGGTTAAAACACTACAGTGTGAATCATGTCTCATAATATCAAAAGCAAACATTGAAATGTGTTGGGGTCACTTGGGTTGCAGCCTTCACGGTGTCAGTTGGGACCCACTAAGACTCCTTGAGCCGGGCCTGGGTTGTGACGATGGTCACTACAAGCAGGAAGTTTTTCTAATAAGACTTGTATTCGGAGTGAGTGTGAACCATGCGTATCCACTCAAAACACTTACACATTTCATTGATTGCAGCTGATGATATTAATTGTTCAAATATATATTATTCTCTGAAGTAGTCTTTCGATTCTAATTATTTCTGATGACTCATTTACTTGTTTGTTTTAGTAGCATCGCTTCATGAAAACTAGTACTCGTATATTTATGTTTTTACTGTTCTGTACTTTACATTTGTTCACCTGTTTATTTCAATATTCTGATGCTTTTCTTTTTTGTTTTGGAATTGCCTTAGAGTTTGTGCAGCGCTGTCAGATGCTCAATCTCGATCTGCTTAAAGTTCCAGGTTCTATGTTTACATTTCATTTACTGTCAAATATTTTTTTATGTAATAATTGCATTCGGACATTTTCTCTGGTATCATGGACAACTGTTAGGCTATTTAAATACTTTACATACTAGAATTTGATATTAATGCATGTGCAGCCTCTTGTGAATCATAATTGCATGAAACTGTAACAGTGCCCTGTAAAACATGAATTTTTACAAAAATGTATGTGCACTTAAAATTCTAACTGTTTTAAACTCTAACAGTTTCCGCAATAAAATCAAACTGTTTTTATTCAAATTAACTATTTTAAAACTATTTTCAATATTCTCTGCATTCGCCTAAGCAGACATGGTTTCTTTTCGCTCATACATGCGACATCACGACCCGCCCGAAGCGCATTCTGATTGTTGTCGAGACGAGTCGTGACAATTGGTATCAGAGGGAGGTTAGTGAGGTTAGTTTCAAAAGATAGAATTATTTTATAATTATCACTTATTTTGAAACTTATTTTATAAAAAATAAATATACATGCATCATTTCTTCACTCACTTGTCATTATCTGTTGTTCGCGGCTGAAAAACGCACACACTCACTCATAAACATGAGTAGTATGCACATGAATGTTAAGGGGTTATGGATAAATTTAACATTTTTGTGCATATGAATTTCCACTATGATATACATCGCTTGCGAATATTAAATTGTATGAACGGTTTAATATTTTCAAGTGCGCTGACATTAGAGTCCTAATATGTATGATATGTTAAGTGATATGAGCGTTTCACATGACATGGGTATCCATTCATTTGCATTCATATCATAAATCATTGCACAAGTGTTAAGCTAAGAACAACAATAATGATTGTACACACATGATTTTACTATCTGCTTGACATCGCACATATCTCATTGTTGCACTTGCATGATCACTACCTAAATTTGTCCAATGAAAATGTTGTAATTATTATATGATTTATGTACCTGACAGTAAGAAATGTGCTAGAATTTCTACTTTCAAGTCTTCGGTATTCGTATTCAGTCTTCCTGTTCTGCCCGATTATCAATCTTATCTGATCTTCTTGTATCTCCTTCTAGATACCTTCTAAGTGTCAGCAAGAAATGAGATTCTCCTTGTAAATTATTTTACTGTATTTCTTCAACGTTGTTTTGTGCTTTTCCATCTCTACGATTACTCGCTTCTGTGGACAATCAACTGTCATTCAGTTTCTTTTCATCTTTGATGTTACGTCATTCCTTCGTGCAAAGATCTTTTCGCTCTCGGATTCTCGTGTCTTGCCGCTCAATTTCGAGCTAATCGAAGACATTCTTGTGCTCTTTAAAGCCAATCTTTTGTATCTCGCCGAACCCGCTAAGTTTAAAGAGTTCTTTAAGAACGTAAATCTGATATGCGTTGCAAGTATCTGTAACCTTTCTCTTGATCATAATAAGTCTCCGCGCATGTTCTCCTTTCTGTTTTTTTGTATTCATAGTTAATTTGCATGTCTTGATCTACAAACCTTGTTGGAATGAATGTCATCTGAATCTTCGTCATTTTTGACCTCATTCAGAGAGTTTCTCAGAAAGTTTCGGAACGAAACTTCCTAAGTATGGGAGAATGTAACAACCCAAATTTTAACTTATAGGTTATAATAATAATTATAAAATAAATAACCCAATCTCCCCATCTTATATTATAAACTGAGCCAACCCCCCCCCCCCTTCAATTTAACTCTCGTCGGCTAGGGCTTCTCGCCCGAGCCCGTCTCCCGCTTTTCTCCCGATCCTGCACGAAGCTGTTGCTCCTGCTATTCTCGTTTCCGTAAAGCCGCAGGAAGCCCGTCTCGCTCCCATTCCCTGCGCCTCTTCCTCGACGCCTCTTCCTCCTGTCATGGCCGATATTAGCTCCTCCGACTCCTCCCTCCATGGTCGCCGCCGCCTGCTGCTCCTCCTCCACCTCTCTTTCCTCCAGAGGCCAGCTAGGAGTTTTTTCTTTTCTCATGGGGCTGGCAGCCCCGTTGCACCCTCCTCTTCTGCTTCTTTTGGCGGTGGATTTCAAAAGAATCGTCTAGGGTTTGCTTGGATCCGCCTCTTCTTGGATTTTTGAGTCCGATCTCGGTACTTTCTGTATGAATCTTTCTCCATTCACCCATATTAAGATTTTTATTGCACCATTTACCAAATTTGCCCTCTCGTAATCGTCTAACTGTGATATGTTCATGTTTTTCGGCGCCGCTCCTCGATTCAGTTGGTGGGAATCATGTGAAGACCCTCTCTGATTTAGGGTTTCTCCATACCCAAGCGTCGTCAAGTCTCTGTCTCCGCGTGGTTTTTCTTTTCCCCTCACTCATGAGGGAGGCAAATTTCTTAGCCCGATCTTAATCTAGTTATGTATTGAATCATGCATATGTTAGTGTAGTGTTAATTTACTATGTCGTTTTCATCGTTCTTGTACAGGTTCAAAATAGGGTTCCTGTTTTTGCTAGCGTCGGTTAGCCGCCTCCGTCAGATTCAGCCTCCTTCAGGCAAGTAGAGATTCGTCTCTCTCTTGCAATCATCGAATTTTAAATAATGTCTTTGTTCTCTGATTCATGACTGATTTTCTATATATATTGATCTGTTAAACGGATTTGTATCCTAATTATTTTGTCTGTTCTTACAATTCTATGATTTCTCTTTGAAATGTCTGGTTGATCTATAAGTTTAAATCTCAAATACCCAGTCTGATAACTTATAATTTAAGGTGTAATATATTTGGAATTATGTGAATTTGTGATCATGAGCGAGTCCTATATTGATATACACTTAGATGAATGTTATATTTGGATAATTGGAAGATGAGTTGGTAAATGATATAGTTAATGGAATATTCAATTAGATGACTTGTATCTCAGTTAATGAATAATTTGAAGAATCGTAGAGCGTTAATCACGAGCAACATGTCACGACAATAATTATAACGAATTCGGCTTAGCACGTATATGATTGTTGTTTGGATATATCATGCTCGTAACGCATTTCTTTTACTTGGAAAATACTTGTGTCAAAGGATAATTTAACCTAGATGAGTACTTGACATCTTCAATCCAATACATTTCAATTTACCTCTACAATATACTCGATAAATCTTCTTGTTATTATGACATTAACCTCTAGAATCAGCGAGGTTCAAAACTCACTGTTTGGTTCCTTCTGTGTCGTCGAATTTGGTTTCGTATATCTGTCTGAGTAAAACATATTCTTGGTTGATCGTTCACTTAAAGTATTTTCGTTTCGGTTAAATAACTACAGTGCGAATCATGTAACTCATAATATCATAAGCAAACATTAAAACGTGTTGGGGTGACTTGGGTTGCAGCCTTCACGGTGCCAGTTGGGACCTACTAAGACTCTTTGAGCCGGGCCTAGGCAGTGACGATGGTCACTACAAGCAGGAAAATTTTCTAATAAGACTTGTATCCGGATTGAGTGTGAACCATGTGCATCCACTCAAAACACCTACACACTTCATTGATTGCAGGTGATGATATTACTTGTTCAAATATATATTATTCTTCGGAGTAGTCTTTTGATTTTAATTATTTCTGATGACTCATTTACTTGTCTGTTTTGGTAGCATCGCTTTATGAAAACTGGTACTCGTATATTTTTGTTTCTACTGTTCTGTACTTTACATTTGCTCACCTGTTTATTTCAATGTTCTGAGCTTTTTCCTTTTTATTTTGGAATTATCTTAGAGTTCGTGCAGCGCCGCCTGGTCCTCGAGCTCGATCTGCTTAAAGTTCCATGTTCTATGTTTACATTTCATTTACTGTCAAATATTTCTTTTATATAATAATTGCAATCGGACATTTTCTCTGGTATTATGGACAACAGCTAGGCTATTTAAATAATTTACGTACTAAAATTTGATATTAATGCATGTGCATTCTCTTGTAAATCATAATTGCATGAAAACTGTAACAGTGCCCTGTAAAATATGAATTTTTACAAAAATACATGTGCACTTAAAATTCTTACTGTTTTAAACTCTAACAGCTTCCGCAATAAAATCAAACTGATTTTTTCCAAATTAACTACTTTAAAACTATTTTCAGTATTCTCTGCATTCGCCTTAGCAGACATGGTTTCTTCCCGCCCATGCATGTGACATCGCGACTCGCCCGAAGAGCATTCTGATTATTGTCGAGACGGATCGTGACACCGGAGAAGGACGAACGACTGTTGTAGGAGACGAGCTGTGGGAGAGAGCGACGGGATGCGGGAGATGGAGCGCGACAGGTTGCGAGAGATGGAGCGTGACGAGCTACGAGAGAGAGCGACGGGCTGCGCGACGGGCTGTGGTGACAGAAGCGGCGGGATGCGAGGGTTTGCGGATACGGGATCGGGACGCGCAAATGCGGCGGGATGCGGGGGTTTGCTGATGCGGGAGCGGGACGCGCGGAACCGACGGATTCGCTCATCTCATCCATCCTTCTTCCCTCAAGAAAAAAAAACGATTTTTCGCTCTAAAAAAAAGCGAAAGAACCAAAAAAATTTTGACAAAATTTTTGAGGTTTCGAGTTTTTTTGGCTTCTTCAAAAAGCCAAAAAATTGAAATAATTTACCTTTTTTGGCTTCTTATTTCCTTCCTTTTTTGAGGGAAGTCGGACCTCCGTATGGAGCCGACGTATATCAAGGAGTCTGGTTCTGGTCCACCCTCCAGAACCCTACTGCGTTGGGTGTGTGGTTTTTCCCCTTGTACTCTCCCTCCACGAGGGCCGAGTGCACCGTGGGGATCTCCTCTGTAACCTACGCAATAGACGAAGCCCTAAGGCTCTGATACCATGTTGGAATAGAAAAGCAATATTATTCTTCCACAAAGGGGATATGTATAGCATTACATGAGGGACACAAATACGGATAGACAATGTGGGACTAAACGATTACAGTAGCGGGAACATAATAATAACTACATCTCAACAACATCATTATGGTCATCGTCGACATCATTAGGGTCGTCCTCTTGGTGATCAGAGAGTACTATTGCTTTCAAGTCAATTTTTTGTATTTTTGTGTATATTTTACTATTTTTGGAGTTAAAGTTTGAGAGTTAAGTGAAAATAATCAATCGGATGTTCTGAGTCATCCGGCAGTTTATCATAAATCTATTGCCCTATTTATATTCCTGGTGTACCAAGGAAAGGGAACTGGTAATTGGTTTCCACGGCTTGTTGGAGTCGTTGGTCTCATGTGGATGCCAATGACACAAGCCCATTGCTGTGAAGCCTCAGCCCACAATGGCTGCCCAGTTGGACCCACAAGCCCCTCCCCCCCCCCCCCATTCACCACCCCAAAAAATTCTGGGCGACCTTCCCCTCTACACGACAGCCCTCAACAATCACCCCTAACTTGTTCTTGTTCCACCTCTTCTCTTCCCTGTCCACAGGTCATTCCTTTCCCAAGCCCGCTCCCCTGTCAATCACCCATTTCCCCTCCCTGCTCGCCCACTGAGCATCCCCACCTTGAAAAAGTGATTTGGAATGCTTTGAAGAAGAAGCAGAAAGATAAGAGGATATGAATTTAGATTTGGAGAATCATGAGACGTATTACAATGGCTTGGTTGGCAAGAATTTTAAATGAAAATTTGAAGACTCAAAGAACGTCAAATGGAAAGAGAAGAAATGTTTTAATATCTAAAAAGGAGATATTTAAGATTGTATTAATTATATAGAAATCAAAATTATAAGTCAGAGAATAATGTTATGGAAGACAAAATGTCCTGCATCAATAGAGGTTTCTGGTTAAATTGACAAGTTATCGTGGTTAAAAAAAATAACCCTACACAAACCTTGCATCACTCACATGCATGCTGATGCTGAATGAGAAAAAAAACTCATAGAAGCTTCACTTCCTATAAAACAAAAAAATTAAGATTATGCACCTTTTACACAAGCTTTTGACAAACTTCATTGCAGTAGTTGTCATCATCATCCTCTTCTTCCATTCTTCCATTTCCAAAATCACTTCCACTTGCAGTTTCCCATTCAGAATCATCACCCTCATGGACAACAGAATCTTCAAAATCACCCTTACAATGTAATGCACCATGCTTTAATGCTGCCTCTTTGAATAACCATGACGCCCGCATCTGTTTCTTAAGTAACTTTTCAGCATAATCGGGTACTTTATTCTGTCTCTGTGACAGATCAGGGTCATTTGACTGGGAACACTCATTTATGAAAAGAATAACATCAAACAAGCTCTCCTTAGCCAAACCAAGCATATCATGCGCTTGTGCTCTTCTCCACAAGCTCTTCGCATGCGTATTGGGCAGGTTCTGAAGGCACAAAGCACGTGTAGAGTCACTTATGGCCGCCAACGGGTGCTGCAATAGAAGGTGACACTGTGCTCTATTACTATACAAAACAACTCTTTCATTCTTGGATCTCATGGGACACAAAGACAGAGCTTCTGTGTATTTTGAAGCAGCTCCTGCTATATTTCCTGAAGAAAACAGAGAATTTCCCTCAAGCTTGACAACCAGTGCTGCTGCCTGCTTGATATGGAGATCATCTTTTGGCATGTTCTTCTCCAATTTTAATCTCTCCCTGGATTTAAGGAGCTCCTGCGCTTGTTCTTTAGTATGGTTGTTCATGATATTTCTTGTGATTCCTGGTGATTCAACACATTCTCGAAGGACACGGATGATTGTATCTCCGAGTTTTTTATGATCGCCAAGAACTGAAATTTCAGCTAAATCAGTAAGTGTTGGCACCGCTTTATCCATCACCTATAATAAGTATATAACATCCATAATCAGCATGATAAGTTTAAGATCAAAAATGGAATTATGCTGCGTTAGAACTATGAATACCGCTGATGCAATTATATCCATAGAACATATTTGTAAAATCTTGGATTACAATCCTGTATTGTAATTGCCATGCGAGCACATGACACTAAGTCACTAACTTTTGGTAATTGAGCAAGGAGGGGTGATATACTAGTTGAATGGGTATTTGGCGCTTTTTTCCTTGGTTTCCTTGGCCTATATTAGAATCTCCCTGTAAGGAGAAAACTTATTGTTTTGTGGTTTTGAATGATTATCTGCTTGATGTATGAATAAAGTTCCTAGAGTGTTCATGAAGACTAATAGAAAAATGAAAGATCGATTGTATGAGAACCCAAGCATCCAAATTAAATCAATTGATGCTAAATGGAGAGGCCCAAGAACATGATATGCACACAAGACAATTTGGGATTCCCAATGTGGGACTAAATGTTTAAGCCGCCTCCTCATGTGCAGAAACACACAAGATTGTCTTCTCATGTGACGGAAAATATGGGCAGGTATATGGACCAAGCCTACTTTGATACAATATTAGAAGCTAAGCATCCAACCTAAAATTTAATCGGTGCTAACTGCTAAGTGGAGAGGCCCAAAAACATATAAAGTATACAGGTAAACATGGGATTCTATTATGGGCCTCGGGCCTAGTTCTTATTACCCTTTTATTATTATATTTTGTCAAACTTTTAAGTCCACGTGTTAAGGTTTATGTAGCTTATTTATGTTTATGACCTTCGTAAACCTATTTAAAGCTCCTTGGGCTAGTGGAATGGTATGCGAGAGTTTAGTCTATCCCTTTTCCCCTTGAAGAGATTCTAGCAGCTCTCACTCTCTCTTTATCCGAGCACACCCCGTCTAGGCAGTCGCGATTCTGGCTCCCCAGTATCCTCCTCCTACAGCATCTCTGCATCCGGCCATCCTTTGTCGACTCTACCAACATTAAGGGCTAGGCCCATAACAATTTTGGTATCAGAGTCGATGTCGATTCGCTCTCCATCGCCCGATGTCCACTGCTCTCAACTGTGCAGTGCTCTCTCTTCCCCGTTCAAACTTCAAACGCACAGCAGCCCCCCCCCCCCCTTCCATTTTCTCGGAAGTCACCTCCCCATACCATCATAAGCATCACTCTCTCATTGACACAAATTGCATCTGTCTGCTTCCATCGACAACTTGCAGCCGCCGCAGATCTTCCATCTACAACCTGCTCTATCTCCCATAGACGACGATCCTGCTCGATATTTCTATCGTAACGTTGAGCGGGTTCAATGTCGCAGATCCAGGGTCGTCTTCCCGGGTCCGCGATCCTCTTCCATATTTGTCCTGTTCAGGAGCTCTTCATCACCCTATCGCTCATGCCATCGATCGAGCCCCGCGTCTTTGCCCACCTACCGTTTCGAAGACGCTATGTAGCCTTGTGCCGTGTATAGAGCCTCATTTCAATCCCTTCGTTATTATTGTGTCTATCAAAGCATCTTCTCTCGATCCATATGCATTGTTCACCCGCATGTTCTCTCGAGTCGAGTCGCCGACGACATGCACCCTTCCTTTTAACCATGCATGCACCTGTTTCAAGCATCTGCCCCTTAATTGATTAATCAAAAAATGCTTAATTAATTATTTATTACTTCGACATGGGTGATTTCTCCGCCAAGTGAACAAACTTCGGGATCAGATGTGCCTTTTTACGGCGTCTTATACCCCCGCTGAATCCCGGCAGGTTGCCCTTTCTGCACTCGCCAATCCCATCAGCTTTTGTGAATCCTATCTCTTGTCATCCAAACTTGATGTAAACCGAAACTCTCAAGTGATTTTTAAATGAAATAAATTTGATTTCTCTTTTAAATATGTTGCGCTAACGTGATGTTCTCGAGTAAACGGAGAGCAACAATCGATCTTAGCTTCACAAATGCCCTTATGAGTCTAGCAATCGAGCATAATTAACAATATGAATTAACGCTTCCACAAGCTCATAAACCAAAGATGAACAAGAACGGTTTTCAAATTGACAACAAATAAGTAACATGTTAATTAGGGCAGGCAAGCTCTGATTTTTAAAGATCAAAATAAATAAACAATATATTTTTTTTACTAATCAGAAAGGAGCTACATAATTTTGGGAAATATACCTCAGCCCACCAAGCAATAGGCGTTGATTTCTTCCTTATGAAAGGCTGCAGGAATAGAGGGGTCGGAACAGTGAAGGCTTGGACGAGCATGACAGGGGAGCAACCCTTCCTGAGTCCTTAGCACAGAAGGTGACAAGTGTTGTTGGCAGGTAACGGAGGGGTGGACTGACGTCGACGTACCTGCTAATTGGGGGGCACAATCGACTGCTGGAAAAGGAGCGGTAGCAGGTCTTCGAAGACGTGGTGGCGGCGAGCTTCTGTTCGGCAGGGAAGGTTCACGCGACGGGGCGACGTGAGACGAACAGGGCGATGCTTCGTCGGAAATCGACGACGATGCTGGAGCGGTGGCAGTGTCTGGAAGGAGTTCTGTTCACTGATGTCGGCGTCTAGAACCAGGGCGAAGGGGTCTCGTCTGGGCGCAGAAAGCCCGGGTTGTATTAACGGGAACAAAGAAGGTTTCTCTGTCCCGAATTTTCCCAACTACCCGAAGAGGAGACTGAATGGGTTTTTAAGAGGAGATTTTGACTTGGGTATTATTTTTTCTTTAAGAGAATAATTATGTTTTAGGAATGTGATTACAAAGGGATTTTATGATTTATAGTATTTTGCCTTAATTTCACACTATAAATTAGTGCAGAACATAAAAGCAAGTTTCTATTTAAATCTGTGGAGAAACTGAGTATTGAAACCTGTGTGTTGTATTTCTTATATCAACCTTCAAGTATGAGTACATATATATAGGAAGAGAGGAAGAGAGAAGTCCCAAAAAATATAATGTGGGACAAAACATAAGACACACATGGGCTTAAATGAGCCACAATTACAATGAGCTTTTACATATATTTTTACTATCTTCTAACACTCCCCCGCAAGCTGCAGCATACAAATCGTAAGCACCAAGCTTGGATAGGAACTGCAGATACAATCAAGGTTTTGAAAATCGGACCGGACATCGAACCGGCGGAGGGAAAGGTTCAAGGTTGAACCGGTCCAACCGGGGTCGAACCGTTGCATATATGTATATATAAATATATATATATATATATATATATATATATATATATATATATATTAGCAAATACAAAATATTAACATTAACTTAGAAATTTACCTATAAACTTTCGGTTCAAGATCGAACATAAAAATGTATGAAATTTCTTATATATGGTCGGACGTTCAAGAACGACGGTTCACAACCACCACGTTGATGATCGCCACCGCCGTGGCAAACGGAACGTAAAATTTATTTGAAGGATAGATTATCATGTATGTATATATTAAAAAAAATAAAAATTTTAATTTTTAAAAGATAATTTAATATGTTAATATAATAATATATTTAACAAAATATGTAATTAATATTTATATATATATGTATATTAAATTAGATTTTATACATACGTTAATATTGATATGTATATAATATATTACAACTTAAAAACAAACCAACCAAATGGCCAGGTGGTTCCCTATTATATTAATATTGTAATGGTGGGGGGTTCGAAACCCCCCGCCTATCTTTTTTTCCGCTATTTGATAGCGGGCGGGCCAAAGGCCCGGTTGCTTGAAACCGAGCCCGGTTCCCGGCCCACCGGTCCGCCCGCCCGGTTCTGCGGTTCTTGAGCGGTCCTTGGAGGAGGCGGTTTTCTTACCTGGACCGGACCAGCTGGGTCCCCGGTCCGCGGTTCGACCGGTCCGACCGGCCGGTCCGGTCCGGTTTTTAAAAGCTTGGATACAATGGTCGAGGTAGAGCCTTAGTAAAGATGTCAGCAACTTGCTCAGAGGCTGGAACATGTTCCAATTCAAGTTTCTTCAGTTGGACCTTCTCCCGGACAATGTGACAATCAACCTCAATGTGTCGCTCATGTAACACAGGGTTCTTTGCAATATGTATAGCAGCCTGACTATCGCAGAACAGAGTTGCTGGTGAGCAGAGTTCGACACCCAAATCACAAAGAAGGTTTTCCAACCAGGTAAGTTCAGAAACGACGACAGCCATTGCACGATACTCGGCTTCAGCAGAAGAGCGAGCAACAACCGATTGCTTCTTGCTACGTCATGTGATGAGATTTCCTCCAAAGTAGGTACAGAAACCAGTGGTCGACCGTCGATCATCAAGCGAGCCCGCATAATCAGCATTGGTGTACGCGACAAGAGATAGGCATGAGGATGACTTGTATGCCAACCCTCATCCCGGGGTAGCTTTCAAGTACCTGAGGATGCGTTCAACAGCCTGTAGATGAGAGATCCTTGATGAATGCATAAAGCGACTAACCACTCCAACAGCAAAAGAAATATCAAGCCTTGTAACAGTTAAGTATATCAGTTTTCCCACAAGGCGCCGATAATATTCAGGATTTGTAAGCAAAGAATCTGATTCTGTTCCATGAGCACTTAGCTTGTGGTTGGCAACCATAGGTATTTCCGCGGGTTTACATCCGGAATAACCAGCATCCTGAACAAGGTCAAGACAATATTTCCGTTGAGATAGGACCATGTCATCAGGTCGACGAGCAACCTCAAGTCCAAGAAAGTATTGAAGGTTTCCCAGATCTTTTGTTTGGAAGACAGAGTTTAAGTGTTGTTTGATCTGGTGTATCTCGATGGAGTCATCGTCAATTATCAAAATATCATCCACATACACTAAAAGAATAGCAGTCCATGTTGATTGATGACGAGTAAAAAGTGAGAAGCCAGTCGAGCTCTGCTGAAAGCCAATATCACGAGCAACCTTGCTAAATTTTTCAAACCAAACACGAGGGGACTATTTGAGACCACAAATAGATTTACGCAGACGGCACACCCGAGACTCCTTGTGGTCTCAAACTCAGGAGGTTGGTGCATGAAAACAGTCTCCTGAAGATCACCATTAAGAAAGACATTTTTAATGTCCAGCTGATGTAGGGGCCAGTGACGGTGAACAGCAAGTGAAATAAGGACCCGAACAGAGTTTAGTTTGGCAACAGGGGAGAAGGTCTCCTCATAGTCCACGTCCTGTTGCTGATTGAATTCACGAGCCACAAGACGGGCTTTGAGGTGATCGATTGTCCCATCCGGAGCATGTTTAATGACAAAGATCCATTTACAGCTAACGCAAGACTGGGCGGAAGGAAGAGGTACCAGATCCCAAGTGTGATTAGCCTCAATGGCTGACATCTCAGCATCCATTGATGCACGTCACCAAGGGTGTTGAAGAGCCTCCTGCACAGTGTTAGGAATAGAAATAGAGGAAAGAGCAAGAGCAAATTTGAGCAGAGGAGGAGAGAGACGATGTAACAAAATGTAGTTTGTGAGTGGATGAGCCTTAGAAGTGGAGGCAGAATCAGCTGACCGCGAGATAGTACTGGTATACGGTAGCAGTGGTTGGGCTCCGGAGTTCGGATTACGACGAGTGTAGACACGGAGGAGAGGTGGTTTGGGTGGTGGTGGTTCCGCGTAGGGTGTTGGAAGAAGAGGAGATAGAGAAGTCATGACTGGGATAATAGGACGAGGCACCGGTTGCACAAGTGGAGGGGTTGAAGTTGATGAGTGAAAGGGCTGGTCTTCCAGGAACGTAACATCAGCAGAAACAACAACTTTTCGGTCGACTGGAGAGTAACATGCGTAACCTTTTTGAGTGCGAGAGTACCCCACGAACATGCATTTGGTTGCACGAGAGGCAAATTTATCCTTAGGCGGACCAAGATTATGGACATAGCAGGCGCAACCAAACACCCGAGGAGCGAGAGGAAACAGAGATTAAGAGGGAAAGATGAGGCTAAATGGAGTGGCGAAGTTGAGAACGGAGGAAGGCAGGCGGTTGATGAGATGACAGGCAGCCGACACTGCAAAGTTCCATTATTCGATGGGTACCTGCATCTGAAGCATTAAGAACCGAGCAACAACAAGAAGATGACGATTTTTGCGTTCAGCAACACCATTTTGCTGAGGAGTATAAGCACAAGATGTTTGATGTATAATGTCAAACTCAGCACAAATTGTAGCGAACGTTCGGCTCATATATTCCTGCGCATTATCAGTTCGAATGATTTTAAGCGGAGAAGAGAACTGAGTACGAAGTTCAGTAACGAACGTACGAAATATATATGTGAGTTCGGTACGATCCCGCAGTAAATATAACCATGTTACACGAGAGAAATCATCAATAAACGTTACAAATTAGCGGTACCCAAATATACTAGGAACTTTATAAGAGCCCCAAATATCAGAATGGACAATAGATAAAGGAGTAGTACTCCGATGACAAACAGGACTAAAAGAAACTCGATGTTGTTTACCAAAGATACATGACTCATAAGTAAACTCATTCAAGGAGACATCCGGAAGAGCTTGCTTGAGAATCTGGAGGGGAGCATGCTTGAGACGACGATGCCACTCAACCAAGGAGACGATAGAAAGAGCTGATGGAAGAACATCAAAAGGATAGAGCCCATGTGACAGCCGCCCGCTACCAATAATATTTCGTCTTTGACGATCCTGCACAACAAAGGATGATAGTGAGAATGTAATATGACAATCAAGATCCTGCGTAAGTTGGCTAACAGAAAGTAAGTTAAACGGGGAGCCCCGAACATACAGAACCGAGGTTAGGGAGAGGGTGGGTGTGAGATGGATATCGGCAGCTCCTGAGATAGGGGTAGATTCACCATTGTCCATAGTGATGAACTTGGGATGAGGAGATGACAAGTATTGTAGCGGCTTCTGGGAAATAATGTGATGGGTGGCACCAGAGTCCACGATTCAGTGGGAACTCCGAGATAGACAGGATATACCTTCAATAGTGATGGAAGCCACGGAGCCCGAGGAGCGAGCAATCACCCCTTGGAGTTGTTGAAGCTGGGTGCAGAAAGCATCAATGTTAGACTGAGCGGTTGAAGAATCTGAAGTAGAAGCAGAGTGCGGAGACTCGGCCTTAGTAGAAGCAGCAATGTGGGGTAGCAGATCATGCTTACGATAATAGGTGGCCTCCAAATGATTATCCCGACCGCGAAAAGTGCATTTAAGGGAGGATTTGTCAGCACGTTCTCGTCCCCGAGACGGCTGGCGACCCCCACGGGCTGAAGGACCACGATTGGAGTGGTGTGGTGAAGGTAGTTGTAGAAGAGCTGGAGAGGGAGGCATAGGAGCCTCGGGCGGCGGGGTGACCTTCAGAAGCATTGAGCAGACATCTGAGAGAGAGGGAGTTGTGGCAGAGGAGAGGATCTGAGCTCGAACACTATGTAGATGAGAAGGGACCCTCGTCATCATCATGGCAATCCCGACGGCCTCTTTTTGTGCCCGTTGGGCAACCAGATTTGTAGTAGGAGGCTGGTGTTGTATCCAAGCCTCAACAAGGGTCTTGGCCTTGGCAACGAAGGAGGTCATATCACCTGGCATCCCGGGATCAAGGGATTGAAGATCAGTGATGATATCAAACAAATGTTGGAGGATGTTTTGGCCAGAATAGAAGGAATGGAGTTCCTCCCACATGTACTTAGTCGTGTCATGATGCATGGTCATCTTGTAAGGCTCGGTATCCATAGAGTTGAGAAGTCAAGATTTCACACGGCCGTCATCACGAAGCCACTCATCAGTGGGAAGGGCAGGAGTAGCCCGGGTCAAGTGATGAAGAAGTCCTTTCGTCTGGAGCACTCGACGAACAGATTGTACCCATTCCACAAAGTTTCATTTGTCATTGAAAGATATGGTGGTAATCCTGAGTTCATCCCGAAGATTAGTAGCGGAAGTAGCAGCATGAGGTGGCAGAGGCGAGGCAGCAGCGGACTCGCCGGAGGCAGTAGTGGAACCCATGAAACCGCAGAAAGGAGATCAGCAAGGTCAAACCGCAGGAAGAAGCCTAGCCGCTGCGGCTAGACAGGGCACGCGGGAGAGAGACCGCGGCAAAAATCTCGCACTGCAAGCAAGAATAAGTTGCCAAAGAGACCAGCAGGCGAGCGGTAAGAACTAGTCCGCTGCGGATAAAAGGGAAGAAGAGAGGCCACGGTTAAAGCAGCGCGCGGCAAGCAGAGCACCAGGCCGCTGCGGATAGAAGCAGCGGATAGGGCAAGACCGCAGCGACTGGAAGACCTAACAAAGGGCCGGTGGTTAGGCGAGACTGCGGCGAGAAGGAGAGGTCGAACGACCAACTGAAGCAGCCAGAAACAGCGGACAGAGACAGTGACTGGAAGTAGCAGCAAGGAGCAGCGACTAGAAGCAGCGGAAAATAACAACAACTAGAAGCAGCGGCAAGGAGCAACGACTAGAGGCAGCGACAAGGAGCAGCGACTAGAAGCAGCGGCAAGGAGAAGCTCGCACTGGTTAGGCAAACACAGCGGCAACGAAACCAGCAGCGGCTAGAAGAGCGAACAACGGGAAGAAAGTGGGTCCCACCGGGCAGAGAGAAGAGAGCTATAAAAGCAGAGGGAGGGAGGAGAGGGGAGGTGGAAGCCACGGAGAGAGGAGGGGCGGTTAGAGAAGAGAAGGCCGCCGAACAGCAGCGAGAAGGAGGGACGAGGCCGTGCGGATAGCAGCGGTTAGAAAAATGGTAGCCGCCCGGGATCAGATTCCCTCTGATACCATGTAGAGAAACTGAGTATCGAAACCTGTGGGTTGTATTTCTTGTATTAACCTTCAAGTACGAGTACATATATATAGGAAGAGAGGAAGAGAGAAGTTCTAAAAAATACAATGTGGGACAAAACATAGGACACACATGGGCTTAAATGAGGCACAATTACAATGGGCTTTTACATATCTTTTTACTATCTTCTAACAAAATCAATTAATTTCAAATATGCTTTATTTTGATAAATCTTTACTTGTGTGTTTGCCCTAATTAACATATTATCTAATTTGACGGATCTTTTTTATTCAGTCTTGGGTGATCACACCAATAAGCTGTCACAACGAGCGCAGACGACATGCACGATACAAAGTAAATAATACATATGCGATAATAAAAGAGACGTGCGCGAGGACATGCGCTACACAAAGACAATACGGGAAATAATAGTGAAATAAAGACGCGTGAAGATGCGACACATGTTGCATCAAAACTATATACAACAACCCAGCTTGATGATTGTACAGTCGCACCTCATGTTGTCGACTATTGTGAGCCTCCTCCAGATATTGCTTTGTTTTACCCCACCACGTATCTCATTGGCTTTGAGCCCTGTGACGATCGTTCTGCCAGCCACCTCCATCCAGCACCCTCTGCTCACGCCACAGCCTTTGTCGGCTCCGAGTCCCACTCCATTTGTGAGTACCACTCTACAGGCTTCACCACGTAAGACCACCAGTCCCCATTCCACTAGATCAGTGGTCTTATTCACGTGGCCCCAGTCGCCAAACAGTCATAACTCTGGAGCTACTAAGTCTCCCTACCCCTCTGACAGCAGTGCCATATGTCATGACATCTGTGAACACGGCAGGAGCTCTCATCCTGATGACATATCTGCTCCGCCCTTTAACTACCAGGAATTGTTTTGGCACAAAATTAAGGAACCTGAAGATCGCAAGGACTGGGTCATCCTCGAGCTTGAGGGCAAGCTCAATTTCAAGAAAGGGTGGAATCTTATGGGCATGAGGCCTAGTTCTTATTATCCTTTTATTATTGTCATTTATGTCACATTTTTAAGTCCACTTATGCTTATGTTGCTTATTTACGTTTATGCCCTTTGTAAATCTATTTAAAGCACCTTAGGCTAGTGGAATGGTATGAAGAAGTTTAGTCTATGCACTTTCCCCTTGAAGAGATTGTGGTATCTCTCTCTCTCTCTTCGAGCACAAGTTGTTTAGGCAATCGCGGTTCTGGCTCCACACTTCCATCATCTCCGCTTTTGGCCATCCTCTGGCGACTCTACTGACGTTATGGGCTAGGCCCATAACAGATTCCCAATGTGGAACTATATATCCAACAAATTGCTCTCTATCTGTTTAACTTTTTATTCTTCACATTTCTCTACTCTTTTTTGATCTATTTGGCCCTAGAGAATTAATTAAGGTCGTTGTTATTTGCAGAGAAAATTTGTCTATTCGCAAACCAAATTTTTTGCTCTTTAACTGAGTTTAGTATTCCCTCGGTATGTATATTTGAAAACCACTTCTTTCTCGTTCCCTAACGCATTCACTTCCAGTGAAACTCCATCCGGCTCCTAGCCGCTCTGATTTGCAGGCGAACGTCTCCCCTAGAAGCCTCTACGTGCCGGCAATGCCACCTTTCTCCAATAACAAACTCCCCATCCGCCCCTCTCTTCTCCGGTGAACTCTTGAGCAGATCCCGACCTCATTTTGCTAGCAAGCCCGACCTTGAGAGGGGCCTAATTTTCATCACATATTGGTATTTGTTTCTCTTCCTTCCCATTTATGCTTCTTTGGCTTTTCAGTAGCACTATATTACATCATTTTTAAGTTGAGTAGGTGGGCAATTGCTATTCTATAGCTTGCACTTCTTTTGATGTTGCATATGCCTGCTTTTGTCCTCCATTCTTATTCTTGAAATGCTCAAATTTCCCAAGTGAATTTTCAATCATACATAGTTTGAAATTGGAGTACAAACTTGGTGAATTTGATGTCTATGAAGTATAATAAGCTGAACATGTGTTTTTTTCATTTTACAAGGGAAAATGGATGAAGAGGCCAAAGACGCCAACGAAGATAATGTTGTTGCTAATATTGCATCTCCTTTGCCCGCAAATGGTAATGACCTAATTTTCCCCCCTAATCTTGGTAGCATTTTTAAGCTAGGGATTATACTATGTTTTGTATGTTTTGTTCGTAGATATGACAACACATTTTCATATAGATATAGCATTTTCTTCAAGATATGAGTTAATTGCGTGAGTACGTAATGTTGGTAGGTCTATTAGCTTTGTTATCACGACACAAAGCTCAGATAAACTAACTGATAGACCGCGACCTCGTGTTATCCTTGGTTGTGACAAAGCAGGAATTGTTCGTGAGAGTTAGAATAAAAAAGATAGGTCACATAAAATTTGAGGAAAACGACTACAAAAAAATGTGGTTGTCCGTTTTCCATTAAGGGACAAAAGGATGTGAATATTGATGAATGCAGAGTAGAACAATTATGTGGCACTTACAACAACAATAACACTCAAGCCTTTATCCCATTATAGTGGGGTTGGCTATATGGATCCTTTGTCGCCATTGTGCCCTATCTTTAATCATAATCATACTAATGCCCAAGTACATCATGTCTTTCCTTATAGTTTCATTCCAAGTTATTGGTCTACCCCTCCCTCATTTAACATGCCTAGTTATGTGGCACTTAAAATCATAAAATTATTCACTTAGAGACACATCCTTATGCCGGAAGGTTAGATAAAAAAGAAGAGAAATTGGTCGAAATTATGTACTCATCAGGAGTTAAGCCTAGAAAAATATTTGATACACTTAAAAAAAGTAATATGGAAAATACTACTACAATGAGAACTATTTATAACCAAAGAATAGCACTACATAAGGAGGAGTTGAGTGGTTTGAGTCGAATACAATTTTTATGTAAGTATATTACCAAAGAGTAGCACTACATAAGAAGAAGCAAATATAAATTTGGATGACTACAAGCTTTGAGGTATGCTAATGTTCATATAAACTTGCTCTATTTAGAACTAATTTGGAGGTATGTTTATGTTAATGGTTCGAATTTTTAAGTTATTTTGCAGCTTCTCAATATGACTAAGAAGGAGAAGCATGTAAGGGACCAGAATTTCGGTTAGTTTGTAAGGAAAGCCCTAGATTCTTGCTTGGATTATGAGTCTCCTAGCTTTCCAATGCCTGGTAGCACGATAGAGAAAGAACTAACATTTAGTTTGGAAGATTTTGGTCGGGATCTTTCATAGGAGTTGCGAAACTTCTGCATTGAGATTGCTGGCTGGAGATCAATCAAGGCATGAGATTTTCCATGAAAATATTGTTGTCAAGGTTTTTATGAGGCATGGAAGGCTCACAGAGACCCGCTAAATTGAGTTGGATTATTCCCATAAGATTTGCATCTTCTTCTACTGATATTGGTTTTGGATCACAAAATGTGTTCTTGTTAATATGAGGCAGAGAAGGCTATAGTTACATTCTCAGGATCTTCTGTTCTGAGGTAGCTAATTTGGTTGAAGGGGTAAGATTTGTTTGTTGTTTTACTACTCACTGGATCTAGTATTCGAAGAAAATATGTCCTCCGGCCATTTTTTTGTCCATGAGTTCTATTTTAGTATGACATTATTCAATTTTGAGTTCTCATTCTTCTCGATGTCTCTTTCTCCTTCATTGTTTTGCAGATTTTGACTTTTGAGAAATATGCTTTTTTATTCTAGATTTTGACAGTTTTAACAAAAAACAGTATTCAAAGTTGATATTATTTTCATTTTTTCTTAGTATGAAGGGTTTCACATACAAAGGAGACCATTAAAGGCATCGGTTAAGTGTTGTGAGAGTTTAGTCACTAGACATGTTAAACGGGGGAGGGGTAAACCAATAAAGACTTGGAATGCAACTATAAAGAAAGACATGATGAACTTAGACATTAGTGAGATTATGCCTAAAGATAGGGCACAATGGCGACAAAGGATCCATATAGCCAACCCCACTACAGTGGAATAAAGGCTTGAGTGTTGTGTTGTTGTATTTTTCTTAGTCCCAAGGAAAAGTTTTCATATTTCCTTAAAATTAAGGTTAAAGATTGTCCATTTTCATGTTTTAAGGATGCTGTTATTTATTTTATCTAGGTTTCTAAGATCCATTCTTCTGAATTTATCTCTCCATTTCATTATTTTGCAACAACTTGGAGCCTTGAGGGACATGTTTTTCTTGTTCTGAAATAAATTTACACATTTTTCGACAATTAAGGTCAAATATTTGTTATTTCCATGTTTTGAGAATGCTGATTTTTTTCTACAGGTTTCTAAGCATAACCAATTGAGCAAACTTGCTCGAGATAACAACACGACGAGCAAAACAATCGTGGTAGATCGGTTGCACGCCATGTTTATCGCCATGGCAGATGCAAGAGTAGTTCTTATAAAGCTAGCAGACAGACTTCACAACATGATGACACTCGAGTCCTTACCGTTGGCCAAACAATAGAGATTTGCAAAGAAACACTCAAAATATTCGCTCTCATAGCAAACAGATTAGGGATATTCACTTGGAAGGAGCAGCTCGAGAATATGTGCTTCAAACATCTCCATCAACGACATTTATTCCAAACTAGATAAATATTTTAACGAACAATTGATTGCGTCAACTGATTATGGGAAAAAGCTTTCTGTACTCCTTGTGTTATAGGTTGATGTATTTTTGCATACAACATTCCATCTTGGAATCAAGGAAGAAGACAATGGAGCATTGGAAGAAAAGACTGAGGCAAAAGAAGGTAGTCTTCTAGTCATGGGGCTGGAAGATGGATCATCATCAAGTTGTTGCTCTTGCTGTACAGAATTTCTATGTATTTGGAATAGTTTGAAGCTACTATTTTGTTACATATTCTTTGATTTCAAGTTCCCGACATATTTCCATGAAGTGTGTTGGCTGGCATAATATTATTTGTTTTCTTTTTTCTTTTTAACTTTTTTGCTCTGGTCTACGAATAGTAAAATTGTTTGTGAACAACAAAACCAAATCTATTTGAAGCTGCGAATAGTAAAAATCTACGAATAAACAAATCCTATATGTCAATACCAATGACCTTAATTAAACTTGCAATGAATCTCATCTAATAAGCTCCCTAAAGTTTCCATGCATCAGCTGGAGTTGAAAGTTCATCAAATTAACGGTAATGAAGGTATCTAATGCAAATTCCTAGAAGATAAAGATGTTCGATAAATCCTTATGATTAATAAAATTAGTTCTGCTCATGAACAATACTCAGAAAGTTAGATCATTACCTTACTGTGCATATTAGCATCCTGAAGGAACCACAAAAGACAATCAATAGCCATGTACTGCCAGTCATCAGACGAACGTGCAATGTTGCAAAGAGACTCGACAATTCCTGGACAGCTACCAACATGTCTCCTACCAATCTTGCTTTGGCAAATTGTTCGCAATAAGCCAATTCCTGCTGGCGAGTTCTCATTGACAAGCCCACCCCACATTTCTGGCAATTTTGCTAAAAATTCTGGCTTGCATATATCAGCGAGAAATTCAGGCTTGAAGGCAAAGCAGTTAATGAGCTGAAGAGACCAACACTGCAACTGGCTTGCCCATTCCTCAGCCTTCTTGGACTCCATCTCCAAACCACCCATCCCTCGTGTGAGTAAATCGCAATGGTAGCTAGGCCTCCTGTCCGAAAACTGGTAAAAGTGTATGTAAACAATCTCCAACGAGCTTATAGCCAACTGGATGGAAAGTTCTAGAACTTCCTCGTGACTTGCCACTGCAGAAAATGTGTTTGGATATGTGGCCAAGTGACCGAGGGCTCTCACTGCAACTCTTTGCTCCACCCAGGTTAGTCTGCCTCTCAAAAGTTCCAGCAATGGGGGAATGACACCAGCCTGCACAGCTCTTTCAGCAAATTCTTCCACATTCATGGTGTATGAACCAATTATATGAGCTGCATAGTATGGGATGTATATGTTCTGATCACTAGCAAGCCAGCGACGGTTCTTTAAGCCCTTTGTTATCAATGTTGCCATGCATTCAAAAATCCCTAAGTTGATGAATTCAGGATCATTGGGATGAGCCATGGCACTATTCCATAGCCCACTAATAGGAAGAGCCTGACCATCATCATCTTGAAATGGAAGATCCCTGAAAAACTTCAATATACTGGATTTCCGTTTACTTGGATTTTCCTCCTTCATTACACAAAAGAAGCAACCCGGATACGGACAGCCCGTTGAGGTCTTACCCTTGGGCAGCAAGTTATCTGAGTTCATCTCTGCCGATTTTCAGAGCGAGAAAGTAGTAGTTCATACAATATGTCAAATTTGTCATGGATGTGCTTGAATTGATATGAAACTTACTTCAAAGGATTAAGAGAGAACTTAGAAAATGAAAACACATCAGACTTGACTGTAAACTCATTTTATAAAGCATTGTCTTCAGCACACTGCACCATCACATTATAAGTCAAATGGCAATCAAAATAGGAGGTTAGTTGACTTTTGTAGACGGCCAAGCACCGATTTAACAGTTCAATTTACAACCTGAGATTAAAAACACAGCTAGAACCTCGAATTTAGCAGGAACGCATCCTCAATTGATTAAGAAAAATTGTCTCTTTCAGAAATAGGGCATATAACTTGCATTTTAAAACTTTATTGAGTTTACGTTGGATAAAAAGGAGCAGATGATGGATTTTATACCCCCAAACGTTTAACAAATCACATCATACACTGTGCTCCGTAGTCCATAAATAACGAATCAAAGAAAAAACATCCACAGATACAGCCGGAATTTAAGTAATAAAAACCCTAATCGTAGATTCAAAACCCCCGATCAAAACTTCACCCGGTTAAAAATAACGAGCAGTCTCACATACACAAAATGCGGAGATTGAAGAAACGCATGAAGAAGAACACCCACCCCGCATTATCTCTTCGGAAACCTAACGACTGTGACGGTCAAGAACTCCAGATATTTTCACAACCATTGTAGATCGGGGGAGAGCCTTGGAGATGATGAAATTTGTAGACATGGGGACGAGTTTCTGAATTTATGCCCTCGTAGTTTGTGCTGCCATTCACAGTAATGAGATTCCAATTGTTGTTGCTGAATGCTGTTTCAGCATTTAAATTTGGGACTGTTATTAACACTATATTTTTGGATATTCGCACAACTTTTACTATTAATTTTCTGCGTCTTTTGAAAATACTCCCTATATATGCATTTTTAGGAAAAGTGTTCAACACGAAATTTGTATATCTCGTCGAGATATACAACTTTCGTGTTGAACACTTTTCCTAAAAATGCATGTACAAGACGTACATTAGGAAATACGCTCAGATTTCGCGCCTTTTAGAAATACGCCTTATACATGCATTTTTAGGAAAAGTGTTCAGCACTAAAGTTGTAGATCTCGACGAGATCTACAACTTTCGTGCTGAACACTTTTCCTAAAAATGCATGTACAAGGAGTATTTTCAAAAGACGAAGAAAATTAGAAGTAAAAGTTGTGCGAATATCCAAAAGTGTAGTGCTAATAACAATCGTCTTTAAATTTTAGGCTATGGATTAAATACAGTCGTATCATCTGAAATCTTACGTTGAGCTGTTTCCGCGAAATATTATAGCATTGATAAAATACTGTCATTATTGTCAATATTGTCAGTATTTTGATCATAACCGTTATTTTTACAAGAATCAACGGTTTGATGCACGCCCCCAACTTGATTTTAGGTAGGAATAACTCACCTAAAATTTTTTCAAGTGACGATATTGTACAGCAGTACTAGGGAATTTTTGGAAATCTGTCTCTAACTTTTAAATGTAAGATTTGAGTCAATAATCTCTAAAAAAACAAATTATTTTAGTACTTTCATTCAAAATCCGTTAAATAAGTGGAGTAGCCGGACGACATACTTCAGCACATTCACCAAAGAGTTAATAAAGGGAGTTGTCCATACACTTTAATTTTTGTTTTCCATTTAGCAAATAATTACTTATAACTCTATTTTTAGTGTTATTTTATGTAGTTTAATTTTAATAATTGATTTTTATTTTATTTATATTTTGCTTAAATAATTTTTAATTGACTTAGTTTTGCAATTTAAATTTTGGTCTATAATTATTAAATTGGAACTCACTGGATAATTTTGAGCACTTTTTGGACGAGTTTTGGAAAATTTAGAAGTTACACACGCTGGTTATGGGTGTGACTTGGGATGTGACTAAACCCGCGCAAAATGCTCTTTCTCCAGTGTACTAGACAAGATGTCGGGTCAGATTAAATTGCGGCATGACTCCTTTCCAAACTAACGGATTAACTACAGATCGCGTTGTTTCCCTCCGTTTCCAGACTCGGTCAAGGCACGCCCTTGGTCATGGGCGTGACCAAGGGACGCGACCCGCCTATTAATGCCTTTTGGCGGTTCTTCTTCCAGGGTTTCTCGGATTTTTATGACGATAGTTCCGTTTTAGACACACCCTGATCACGAGTATGACCAGGAAACGTGACTCCCCAGCTGAAGTTTTTATAAATGCCAGCATTTTTCTTGAGATTAGGAACTGAAATCATAATTTTGCTAATAAAATATTAAAATTGAAGGCAAAATAGAAAGCACGACAATTCTTTAGTCCTGTTGTACTGCATCGTCACTCAAACAATGAAACAGCATTCAGCTGCAACAATTGGAATCCCATGACTCTGAATGGCAGCACAACTACGAAGTTTTTAAAACAAATGTGCTATTTTAAAATTAATACATATTAAAACAATCTAATTAATATTAAAAAATGTACTGATAATTTTCAATAGGTTTTAATTTTTTTAGGAGCACTTTGCACTACTTATAAAATAAATGTGTCATTTAAAAAATAAATGTAACATATTTGAAATATTAAAGAGGTTACAAATAAATGAAATCATGTTTATTATGGTTCTAAAAATTATATTATTTAGAAAAGATCAAAATTGTATCTTTTTCATTAGCATTTTAACTGATTTTGGATGAAGGGGCTAAAATCATTTGTTTTTAGAGTTGAGAGACTGAAATGTTATATTTAAAAGTCGAGGGACTCTTTTCTAAAAGCTCTTTAAGTTTAGGGACTGAAATCATAATTTTGCCTATTTTATTTGAACAATGTGCGTAATGGGAGCATCATACAACACAATGAAGATTAGGGGAATCTCATCAAACAATTTGTTCAAACAAAATATTAAAACGGAGGGCATAACAGTAATCACAACGATTCTTTAGTCTTGCATGATGACTCAAACATTGTTGTGTTGAAAGGTCCAGGTGTTGAAATTTGTGAAGTGGAAGTGGGTGACGGGACAGGCCGGGCGGCCTGGGCGGACAGCGATGGCGGACTAGGCGGACTGGGCGGACTGTGATGTGCGGCCTGGTGGAAGGTCTAGTGGAAAGCCGGCTGTCTTCTGAGCGGCTTGTTGCATAGAGTCCGCGGACTATGCGGCCTGGTTTCTGCGGATAGGGTGTTTGCTGATTGGCTTTGCCAAGGAGCAGCCTGAGCGGATGGAGGCTTGCGGACTGGTGCATTGCTCAGTGGCCGCAGGTGCAAGCTTGTGCTGATAGGCGGGTTGGCTCATGTTCGCGGAAAGCTTGCGGACTGGCGTGTCCGCGGTTTGGACTGTTGCGGACTGAGCTTAGAGCTTGGCTGAGACCTTGTCGAGCTCTGGTGGCACAGCAGGTGCTTTGCTGTGGAGGTCGATTGGCGGACTGGTTTTGGAGTCTGGGAGGTGGCTGCTGCGTTGGACAGAAGTGCGAGGAGCTCGCGGACTGATGGCGGTCTGTGCTAGGGTGTTTGGCGGACGGGAGTTTGTGTCCGCCATGCTCGCATGGGCCTTTCATGTTTTTGGACTTGGTCACACTTTGTGCCAAGACCATAGTGTCCGCGGTATCCGCCAAGTCCGCTGTGATCGGGCGGACTGTTGCTGTCTGCCCTTGGTCGTGGACTTGTGGCGGATTGAGGTGTGAGTCTTGCGGACTGCCTCGGGTTGGTGCGGACTGCCATTGAAGGGGGTTGCTGTCCTGCAGTGGTTGGAGCTTTGCGGGCTGATGCCTTGTCCGCATAGCTTGGGCGGACTGGAGAGGGTTCGCCAATGGTTGCCTTGCTCCTGGCGGTTTTCCTTGGTATCCGGCTAAGTCCTTGCGGACGCGGCGAACGGAGTTTTGCTATCGCGCGGGCTGGGGCGGTGTCGCTATCTCTTGGGTTGTGACCACACTCTTTACCTTGTCTATAAATAGGACCCCCCTGGCACATCTACAGTAACCTAAGTAACTTGAGTGAACAGTAAGTTGGGTTGAGCGAAGTGCTGCGGTCTCAGTTTGTCAGTCCGCGTGGATTGTTTCAGTGCTGACGTTTGCTGTGTGCAGGTCGCGCGGGTAGCTTCAAGGAGCCAGGAGTTTGGCTGTGACTTCGGTCAAGTACTTGAAGTGCGCGGTCTCTGCGGACTCAGCAGGAGGTTGCTCTGCGGCTTGTCAGTTCTGTTTCATCTTTGCCAGCTTCAATAACCTGTCCGCCGGCTTCAGGCGGGTAGGGGTGTTCATCAGTTCAGGTTCAGCAGGAGGCGAATAACGGTGTGTCCGCGCAGCCTCGCGGCTTCGGCGGACTCCGTGGCTATTCGGCGGATTGCAGCTTAGCTTGGGCGATCTCAGCGGACTCGGCGACCTCGGCGACCTCGCGGTCTCGGCGGACTCCGGTGCTGTCCGCCCGGCTTGTTTTTTGGTGCTTTCTGTTTACAGCTGTTATACTAGCGAAATCATGTCTCGCTATGTATGCCTCGTGTTGTAAAGAAGTGAATGAATAAAAGACCTGCTTGTGCTTCCATTGTTTGTTGGGATTAACCTTTGTTCCTTGGGTTCCGCTGGTTCAACGTGAGAACTGGGTAGTTCCGAAGATATTAATTTGGCGTTTGGGCTATCTTGCTGACCACGTTGAGAAAAATTTTAACATGGTATCAGAGGGAGGTTTCTGAGGTTCAGTTGCGTGAGTGGAAGTCAGCCAGTGTTGTTACTCAGTGATTGAGTGGTGATCAACCTGTGTTGTTGCTCGGAGCTGCTGAAAGGTTGCCAACAGGTGTTGCAATGGAAGGGAGTTTTGCAAGGGGTCTTGACATTGAACTCTTAACGCCGACTAACTTCAAGAAGTGGAAGTCATGCATGAAGAGTTATCTTCTTGGCGAGGAGCTGTGGGAAGTCGTCGGTGGTGACGACAGGCAGGAAGTCACTGCTGCTTTCGATACTGCTGAGCAGGTTAGGCTCTGGAGAAGAACAAATGCTAAGGCGGAGTTCATTCTGAAGAGAGCCGTGTCTCCGGAACTGTTTGATCACATCGTTGGGTGTGAGTCGGCTGCTGATATTTGGACAACCATTGATGAGTTGTTCAATATGAAGAATGTGGCGCGGCTTCAGTTCCTGGAGAATGAGTTGGCCAGGGCAACTCAGGGAGACCTTTCCATCACCAAGTACTTCTTAAAGATGAAGAGCTTATGTGCTGAGCTGTCGGCACTGGATCCTGATGAGCCTATATCTGAGGCTAAGATGAAAAGGCACATTATCCGCGGCTTGCGGAAGGAGTATGTGGCCTTTGTCACATCTGTTCAAGGGTGGGCTACTCAGCCGTCTTTGCTGGAGCTGGAGAATCTGCTTGCCTCGCAGGAGAGCTGAGCAAGGCAGATGGCTGGAGTGAACCTGAATCAGGAAGGCAGCGAAGCTCTCTTCTCAGGCAAGAAGAAAGGATGGGAAGGGAAGAAGAAGAAGAAGGTGCAGGCCGCTGGTGAGAAGGAGACTTCAACTTCATATCCGCTGGAGAGGAGCAATGCTCCTAAGGACTGGAAGAAGAATCTGAAGTGCTACCGGTGTAATCAGCGAGGGCACTTCAAGCGGGATTGCAAGGTCAAACTGCAGCCTGGGCATGCTGCGGGAAAGGAGGAAGCTTGCTCAAGAAGTGAAGAAGCAGGATGGGGCGGAGCTTTTATGACGGGCACTTGTGTCCGGGCCTTGTCTACTGAGGACTTCAACAGCGAGTGGATCGTGGACTCCGGGTGTGGTCATCACCTCACCGGAGACAAATCGAAGTTCACCTCCATGCAGGCTTACTCAGGTAATGAAGCTATTATCACTGCTGATAATACTGTTTATGCAGTAGAGAAAGAGGGGGTCGTGTCTTTGGGTAGTGATCAGGGGCCACTCACGTTAAGGAGTGTGTATCACGTGCCGGGCATGAAGAAGAACCTCTTCTCGGTGACCAATGCGGTGGACGCTGGGTATCACGTTCTGTTTGGGCCAACAGACGTGAGGTTTCTTCGCAACGTATCAGCAGTTAAGGCTGATGTTGCTCATGTTGGGAGGAGGGTGAAGAACTTGTTTGTTCTTTCCACCAGTGCTTATGTTGATAAAATGAGAGTCAATGATAGCGCTGCTATCTGGCATGAGAGGCTGGGGCATGTTGGCATGGACAAGCTGAAGGCGATGGCAAGTAGAAGTCTGGTGAGGGGGTTGCCGAAGTCGTCCTCCTTTGGTGATGGGCATGATTGTGCGGGCTGTCAATACGGTAAGGCACATCGCCTTCCGTTTGATAAATCACAAACAAGGAGCAAGAAACCACTGGAGTGTATTCATGGCTACCTGATTGGACCGACGGTTACTGTCAGCCTTGGTGGAAGCAGATACATGCTTGTCTTGGTTGATGATTACTCAAGGTATACTTGGGTGTAATTCTTAAAGGAGAAGTCGGAAGCCTTCCGTTTGTTTGTGGAGTTCAAGGAGTTGGTAGAAGACCGGCTTGGCTTGCGGATTAAGAAGCTTAGAACTGATAACGGGGGTGAGTTTGTCTCCTCTGAGTTTTCTAACTTCTGCAGGAAGCACGGGATCCAACGAGAGCTTACTTGTGCTCACACTCCACAACAAAATGAGGTAGCGGAGCGGAAGATCCGTCATCTGACAGAGACCTGCAAATGCTGGCTTCATGCGAAAGATATCCCAAGGTCCTTTTGGGTGGAGGGAATGTCTTGTGCTGCTTATGTTATCAACCAGATGCCACTCAGCCCTATCAACATGAAGACTCCTATTGAGCTGTTGCTGAAGGAGAAGCCGTGTGTTGGACACCTTCGGGTGTTCGGTTCAACTTGCTACGTGCATGTCCCGGATGCTTCACGGACAAAGCTGGATGCGAAGGCAAGGAAACTTGTCTTTGTTGGCTATGATGAGCGGAAGAAGGGATGGAAATGCATGGACCCTGTGACGAAGAAGTTCGTGGTGTCAAGAGACGTTGTCTTTGACGAGCTGACGTCATATGGAGGTGCCTCAGTGGAGCTAACCGGAAGTAGCAAAGTTGATGAAGCACCGGTGAAGGCTGCGGAAGGCTTGGAAGAGGAGCTTGCTGTTTCACCAGTAGCTCCTATTGCTTCGAACTCCGAGGCTGAGCCTTCTGGCTCAGGAAGCAGGGGGAGCACTGCTCAATGCTTGCCCCAGGTAGGAGTGGAGCCCGAAGAAGCAACGGAAGCCGTGAGCAAGGAGTCGTGTCTTCGGAGATCGAAGAGGGTGGTTAAGCCACCGGCTCGGTACTGTGATGGGAATGCAGTGAGTTTTGTCTCCTGCTTCTTTGCAGGTCCTCTGGATGAGCGAGAGCCTGCAAACTTCAACGAGGCCACTGGAGTGAAGGAGTGGGAAGGTGCCATGAAGGAAGAAATTGATGCTCTGAAGAAGAATGAAACCTGGGACCTTGTGCCCAAGGTTGATGGCATTACTCCGGTTACTTGCAAGTGGGTGTATAAGTTGAAGAAGAAGGCTGATGGGAGCATTGATCGGTTCAAGGCTCGCCTGGTCGCTAGAGGATTCTCACAACAGTATGGAGAAGACTATGAGGAGACATTCAGTCCAGTTGCGAAGATGACTTCTGTAAGAGTGGTGATCGCCTTGGCTGCCAGCAAGGGATGGAGGTTGTGGCAACTCGATGTGAAGAATGCCTTTCTTTACGGAGAGATTGACAAGGACATCTTCATGGATCAGCCGCTTGGTTTTGTCTCTGAAAAGCATCCGGACTATGTCTGCAAACTCAGGAAGGCTCTTTATGGGTTGAAGCAAGCTCCTAGAGCGTGGTATGGGAAGATTGCAGAGTACTTGCAATTCTGTGGTTACCTTGCTTCCAACTCGGATTCAAGCTTGTTTGTCAAGAAGAAGGGGGAGCTACAAGTCTTGGTCCTGCTGTATGTGGATGACATGATCATCACAGGGAATTCGGAGGGGGAAGTAGCAAGGCTCAGGGCTGAGCTTGCTATACGCTTCGAGATGAAAGACTTGGGAGAGTTGCATCACTTTCTCGGTCTGGAAGTGGAGAGGAAGGAGTGCGAGGTTCTCATTAGCCAGAAAGGGTATGCTGATCGCATTGTGAAGCGGTTTGGCATGGGCGAAGGGAAGAAGTGCTCTACTCCACTGGAATCTGGGCTAAAACTTCGACGAGATGAGGGAAGGGTTCTTCATGATCCCTTGGTGTTCAGGGCTCTTGTTGGGAGCTTGATTTATCTGATGATTACAAGGCCGGATATTGCTTATGCTGTTGGCCGAGTAAGTCGGTATATGGCTGAACCAAGGCAATCTCATCTAGTGGCGGCGAAGGGAATTCTGAAGTATGTCAAGGCTTCTTCTGATATGGGACTCCTCTATAGAAGAGACGCGGAGTTTGCGTTGCTCGGGTACACGGATGCTGACTATGGCGGTGATTCGAATGATCGAAGGTCTACTTCAGGTTATGTGTTCACTTGCGGTTCAGCTAGCATCTCGTGGTGTAGCAAGAAGCAGGACTCGGTGTCGGTTTCAACCACGGAGGCGGAGTATAAGGCTTCGGCCTTGGCTGCTCGGGAAGCCGTTTGGTTGAGGAGGCTTATAGAGGATGTTCATGAAGAAGTGCAAGGGCCTACTTTACTCCGGGGTGACATTGAGAGTGCTCTCAAACTGGTTAACAATCCAGTGTGTCACGCCAGGACCAAGCATATAGAGATTGATCACCACTTCATCAGGGAGAAGGTGTTGGAGGGGTCTCTGCTGGTCGGGCATGTTCGGAGTGAAGATAATCTTGCTGATATCTTCACGAAGCCACTGTCGAAGGGGCCTTTTGAACGCTTGCGCAGCTTGCTGGGCTTGGTCACCACTTCCCACTTCAAGGGGGAGTGTTGAAATTTGTGAAGTGGAAGTGGGTGACGGGACAGGCCGGGCGGCCTGGGCGGACAGCGATGGCGGACTAGGCGGACTGGGCGGACTGTGATGTGCGGCCTGGTGGAAGGTCTAGTGGAAAGCCGGCTGTCTTCTGAGCGGCTTGTTGCATAGAGTCCGCGGACTATGTGGCCTGGTTTCTGCGGATAGTGTGTTTGCTGATTGGCTTTGCCAAGGAGCAGCCTGAGCGGATGGAGGCTTGCGGACTGGTGCATTGCTCAGTGGCCGCAGGTGCAAGCTTGTGCTGATAGGCGGGTTGGCTCATGTTCGCGGAAAGCTTGCGGACTGGCGTGTCCGCGGGTTGGACTGTTGCGGACTGAGCTTAGAGCTTGGCTGAGGCCTTGTCGAGCTCTGGTGGCAAGGTAGGTGCTTTGCTGTGGAGGTCGATTGGCGGACTGGTTTTGGAGTCCGGGAGGTGGCTGCTGCGTTGGACAGAAGTGCGAGGAGCTCGCGGACTGATGGCGGTCTGTGCTAGGGTGTTTGGCAGACGGGAGTTTGTGTCTGTCATGCTCGCATAGGCCTTTCATGTTTTTGGACTTGGTCACACTTTGTGCCAAGACCATAGTGTCCGCGGTATCCGCCAAGTCCGCTGTGACCGGGCGGACTGTTGCTGTCTGCCCTTGGTCGTGGACTTGTGGCGGATTGAGGTGTGAGTCTTGCGGACTGCCTCGGGTTGGTGCGGACTGCCATTGAAGGGGGTTGCTGTCCTGCAGTGGTTGGAGCTTTGCGGGCTGATGCCTTGTCCGCATAGCTTGGGCGGACTGGAGAGGGTTCGTCAATGGTTGCCTTGCTCCTGGCGGTTTTCCTTGGTATCCGGCTAAGTCCATGCGGACGCGGCAGACGGAGTTTTGCTATCGCGCGGGCTGGGGCGGTGTCGCTATCTCTTGGGCGGTGACCACACTCCTCATCTTGTCTATAAATAGGACCCCCCCCTAGCACATCTATAGTAACCTAAGTAACTTGAGTGAACAGTAAGTTGGGTTGAGCGAAGTGCTGCGGTCTCAGTTTGTTAGTCCGCGCAGATTGTTTCAGTGCTGACGTTTGCTGTGTGCAGGTCGCGCGGGTAGCTTCAAGGAGCCAGGAGTTTGGCTGTGACTTCGGTTAAGTACTTGGAAGTGTGCGGTCTCTGCGGACTCAGTAGGAGGTCGCTCTGCGGCTTGTCAGTTCTGTTTCATCTTTGCCAGCTTCAATAACATGTCCGCCGGCTTCAGGCGGGTAGGGGTGTTCCTCAGTTCAGGTTCAGCAGGAGGCGAATAACGGTGTGTCCGCGCGGCCTCGCGGCTTCGGCGGACTCCGTGGCTATTCGGCGGATTGCAGCTTAGCTTGGGCGATCTCAGCGGACTCGGCGACCTCGGCGACCTCGCGGTCTCGGCGGACTCCGGTGCTGTCCGCCCGGCTTGTTTTTTGGTGCTTTCTGTTTACAGCTGTTATACTAGTGAAATCATGTCTCGCTATGTATGTCTCGTGTTGTAAAGAAGTGAATGAATAAAAGATCTACTTGTGCTTCCATTGTTTGTTGGGATTAACCTTTGTTCCTTGGGTTCCGCTGGTTCAACGTGAGAACTGGGTAGTTCCGAAGATATTAATTTGGCGTTTGGGCTATCTTGCTGACCACGTTGAGAAAAATTTTAACACCAGGTTGGACCTGTTGAAATTTGTGAAGTGGAAGTGGGTGACGAGACAGGCCGGGCGGCCTGGGGCGGACAGTTTTGGCGGACTAGGCGGACTGGGCGGACTGAGATGTGCGGCCTGGTGGAAGGTCTAGTGGAAAGCTGGCTGTCTTCTGAGCTGCTTGTTGCATGGAGTCCGCGGACTATGCGGCCTGGTTTCTGCGGTTTGGGTGTTTGCTGATTGGCTTTGCCAAGGAGCGGCCTGAGCGGATGGAGGCTTGCGGACTGGTGCATTGCTCAGTGGCCGCGGGTGCAAGCTTGTGCTGATAGGCGGTTTGGCTCGTGTCCGCGGGAAGCTTGCGGATTGGGCTTGGAGCTTGGCTGAGGCCTTGTCGAGCTCTGGTGGCACAGCAGGCGATTTGCTGTGGAGATCGGTTGGCGGACTGGTTTTGGAGTCCGGGGTTGGCTGCTGTGTTGGACAGAAGTGCGATGAGCTCGCGGACTCATGGCGGTCTGTGCTAGGGTGTTTGGCGGACGAGAATTTGAGTCCGCCATGCTCGCGTTGTCCCTTGATGGTTTTGGACTTGGTCACACCTTGTGCCAAGGCCATGGTGTCCGCGGTATCCGCCAAGTCCGCTGTGACCGGGCGGACTGTTGTTGTCTTCCTTTGGTTGTGGACTTGTGGCGGATTGAGGTGTGAGTATTGCGGACTGCCTCGGGTTGGTGCGGACTGCCATTGAAGGGGGTTGCTGTCTTGCAGTGGTTGGAGCTTTGCGGGCTGATGCCTTGTCCGCATAGCTTGGGCGGACTGGAGAGGGTTCGTCAATGGTTGCCTTGCTCCTGGCGGTTTTCCTTGGTATCCGGCTAAGTCCATGCGGACTCGGCGGACGGTGTTTTTGCTATCGCGCGGGCTGGGGTGGTGACGCTATCTCTTGGGCGGTGACCACACTCCTCACCTTGCCTATAAATAGGACCCCCCTGGCATAACCTAAATAACTAGAGTGAACAGTAAGTTGGGTTGAGCGAAGTGCTGCGGTCTGTGTTTGTCAGTCCGCGCGGATTGTTTCAGGCTGACGGTTTGCTGTTTGCAGGTCGCGCGGGTAGCTTCAAGGAGCCAGGAGTTTGGCTGTGACTTCGGTCAAGTACTTGGAAGTGTGCGGTCTCTGCGGACTCAACAGGAGGTCGCTCTGCGGCTTGTCGGTTCTGTTTCATCTTTGCCAGCGTCAATAACCTGTCCGCCGGTTTCAGGCGGGTAGGGGTGTTCCTTAGTTCAGGATCAGCAGGAGGCGAATAACGGTGTGTCCGCGCGACCTCGCGGCTTCGGCGGACTCTGTGTCTATTCGGCGGATTGCAGCTTAGCTTGGGCGAGCTCAGCGGACTCGGCGACCTCGCGGTCTCGGCGGACTCCGGTGCTGTCCGCCCGGCTTGTTTTTTGGTGCTTTCTGTTTACAGCTGTGATACTAGCGAAATCATGTCTTGCTATGTATGCCTCGCATTGTAAAGAAGTGAATGAATAAAAGACCTGCTTGTGCTTCCATTGTTTGTTGGGATTAACCTTTGTACCTCTAGTCCTTGGTTTCCACTGGTTCAACGTGCGAACTGGGTAGTTCCGAAGATATTAAGTTGGCGTTTGGGCTATCTTGCTGACCACGTTGAGAAAATTTAACATGGTATCAGAGCCAGGTTTCTGAGGTTCGGCTGCGTGAGCGGGAGTCAGCCAGTGTTGTTACTCAGTGTTTGAGTGGTGATCAACCTGTGTTGTTGCTCGGAGCTGCTGATAGGGTGCCAACAGGTGTTGCAATGGAAGGGAGCTTTGCAAGAGGTCTGGGCATTGAACTCTTAACGCCGACTAACTTCAAGAAGTGGAAGTCGTGCATGAAGAGTTATCTTCTTGGCGAGGAGCTGTGGGAAGTCGTCGGTGGTGACGACAGACAGGAAGTCACTGCTGTTTTCGGTACTGCTGAGCAGGTTAGGCTCTGGAGAAGAACAAATGCTAAGGCGGAGTTCGTTCTGAAGAGAGCTGTGTCTCCGGAACTGTTTGATCACATCATTGGATGTGAGTCGGCTGCTGATATTTGGACAACCATTGATGAGTTGTTCAATAGGAAGAATGTGGCGCGGCTTCACTTCCTGGAGAATGAGTTGGCCAGGGCAACTCAGGGAGACCTTTCCATCTCCAAGTACTTCTTAAAGATGAAGAGCTTGTGTGCTGAGCTGTCGGCACTGGATCCTGATGAGCCTATCTCTGAGGCAAAGATGAAAAGGCACATTATCCGCGGCTTGCGGAAGTAGTATGTGGCCTTTGCCACATCTGTTCAAGGGTGGGCTACTCAGCCGTCGTTGCTGGAGCTGGAGAATCTGCTTGCCTCGCAGGAGAGCTTAGCAAGGCAGATGGCTGGAGTGAACCTGAATCAGGAAGGCAGCGAAGCTCACTTCTCAGGCAAGAAGAAAGGATGGGAAGGGAAGAAGAAGAAGAAGGTGCAGACCGCTGTTGAGAAGGAGACTTCAACTTCATATCCGCCGGAGAGGAGCAATGCTCCTAAGGACTGGAAGAAGAATCTGAAGTGCTACGGTGTCATCAGCGAGGGCACTTCAAGCGGGACTGCAAGGTCAAACTGCAGCCTGGGCATGCTGTGGGAAAGAAGGAAGCTTGCTCGAGAAGTGAAGAAGCAGAATGGGGCGGAGCTTTCATGACAGGCACTTGTGTCCGGGCCTTGTCTGCTGAGGACTTCAACAGCGAGTGGATCGTGGACTCCTGGTGTGGTCATCACCTCACCGGAGACAAATCGAAGTTCACCTCCATGCAGCCTTACTCAGGTAATGAAGCTATTATCATTGCTGATAATACTGTTTATGCAGTAGAGAAAGAGGGGGTCGTGTCTTTGGGTAGTGATCAGGGCCACTCACGTTAAGGAGTGTGTATCACGTGCCGGGCATGAAGAAAACCTCTTTTCGGTGACCAATGCGGTGGACGCTGGGTATCACGTTCGTTTGGGCCAACAGACGTGAGGTTCCTTCGCAACGTATCAGCGGTAAAGGCTGATGTTGCTCATGTTGGGAGGAGGGTGAAGAACTTATGGTTCTTTCCCTCTATGCTTATGTTGATAAGATGAGGGCCAATGATAGCGCTGCTATCTGGCATGAGAGGCTGGGGCATGTTGGCATGGACAAGCTGAAGGCAATGGCGAGTAGAATTTTGGTGAGGGGGTTGACGAAGTTATCTTCCTTTGGTGATGGGCATGTTTGTGCTGACTGTCAATACGGTAAGGCACATCGCCTTCCGTTTGATAAATCACAACACAAGGAGCAAGAAGCCACTGGAGTGTATTCATGGCGACCTGATGGGACCAACGGTTACTGCCAGCCTTGGTGGAAGCAAATACATGCTTGTCTTGGTTGATGACTACTCAAGGTATAACTTGGGTGTGTACTTCTTAAAGGAGAAGTCGGAAGCCTTCCGTTTGTTTGTGGAGTTTAAGGAGTGGTAGAAGGCCGGCTTGGCTTGCGGATTTAGAAGCTTAGAACTGATAACGAGGGGGAGTTTGTCTCCTCACAAGTTTTTCTAACTTCTGCAGGAAGCACGGGATCCAACGGGAGCTTACTTGTGCTCCACACTCCACAACAAAATGGGGTAGCAGAGCGGAAGATCCGTCATCTGACGGAAACCTGCAAATGCTGGCTTCATGCGAAAGATATCCCAAGGTCCTTTTGGGCGGAGGGAATGTCTTGTGCTGCTTATGTTATCAACCGGATGCCACTCAGCCCTATCAACATGAAGACTCCTATTGAGCTGTTGCTGAAGGAGAAGCCGAGTGTTGAACACCTTCGGGTGTTCGGTTCAACTTGCTACGTGCATGTCCCGGATGCTTCACGGACAAAGCTGGATGCGAAGGCAAGGAAACTTGTCTTTGTTGGCTATGATGAGCGGAAGAAGGGATGGGAATGCATGGACCCTGTGACGAAGAAGTTCGTGGTGTCAAGAGACGTTGTCTTTGACGAGCTGACGTCATATGGAGGTGGCTCGGTGGAGCTAACGGAAGTAGCAAGGGTGATGAAGCACTGGTGGAGGCTGCTGAAGGCTTGGAAGAGGAGCTTGCTGTTTCACCAGCAGCTCCTATTGCTTCGAACTCCGAGGCTGAGCTTTCTGGCTCAGGAAGCAGGGGGAGCACTGCTCAATGCTTGCCCCAGGTAGGAGTGGAGCCCGAAGAAGCAACGGAAGCCGTTAGCAAGGAGCCAAGTCTTCGGAGATCGAAGAGGGTGGTTAAGCCACCGGCTCGGTACTGTGATGGGAATGCAGTGAGCTTTGTCTCCTGCTTCTTTGCAGGTCCTCTGGATGAGCGAGAGCCTGCAAACTTCAACGAGGCCACTGGAGTAAAGGAGTGGGATGATGCCATGATGGAAGAGATTGATGTTCTGAAGAAGAATGAAACCTGTGACCTTGTGCCCAAGGTTAATGGCGTTACTCCGGTTACTTGCAAGTGGGTATATAAGTTGAAGAAGAAGGCTGATGGGAGCATTGATCGGTTCAAGGCTCGCCTAGTCGCTAGAGGATTCTCACAGCAGTATGGAGAAGACTATGAGGAGACATTCAGTCCAGTTGCGAAGATGACTTCTGTAAGAGTGGTGATCGCCTTGGCTGCTAGCAAGGATGGAGGTTGTGGCAACTCGATGTGAAAAATGCCTTTCTTTACGGAGAGATTGACAAGGACATCTTTCATGGATCAGCCGCTTGGTTTTGTCTCTGAGAAGCATCCGGACTATGTCTGCAAACTCAGGAAGGCTCTCTATGGTTGAAGCAAGCTCCTAGAGCGTGGTATGGAGATTGCAGAGTACTTGCAATTCGTGTTGGGCTTCTAACTCGGATTCAAGCTTGTTCGTCAAGAAGAAGGGAGAGCTACGAGTCTTGGTCCTGCTGTATGTGGATGACATGATCATCACAGGGAATTCGGAGGGGGAGTAGCAAGGCTCAGGGCTGAGCTTGTTATACGCTTCGAGATGAAAGACTTGGGAGAGTTGCATCACTTTCTCGGTCTGGAAGTGGAGAGGAAGGAGTGCGGGGTTCTCATTAGCCAGAAAGGGTATGCTGATCGCATTGTGAAGCGGTTCGGCATGGGCGAAGGAAGAAGTGCTCTACTCCACTAGAATCTGGGCTGAAGCTTCGACGAGATGAGGGAAGGGTTATTCATAATCCCTTGGTGTTCAGGGCTCTTGTTGGGAGCTTGATTTATTTGATGATTAACAAGGCCGGATATCGCTTATTGTTGTTGGCGCGAGTAGTCGGTATATGGCTGAACCAATGCAATCTCATCTAGTGGCGGCGAAGGGAATTCTGAAGTATGTCAAGGCTTCTTCTGACATGGGACTCCTCTATAGAAGGGACGCGGAGGTTGCGTTGCTCGGGTACACGGATGCTGACTATGGCGGTGATTCGGATGATCGAAGGTCTACTTCAGGTTATGTGTTCACTTGCGGTTCAGCTAGCATCTCGTGGTGTAGCAAGAAGCAGGACTCGGTGTCGGTTTCAACCACGGAGGCGGAGTATAAGGCTTCGGCCTTGGCTACTCGGGAAGCCGTTTGGTTGAGGAGCTATAGAGGATGTTCATGAAGAAGTGCAAGGGCCTACTTTACTCCGGGGTGACAATGAGAGTGCTCTCAAACTGGTTAACAATCCAGTGTGTCACGCCAGGACCAAGCATATAGAGATTGATCACCACTTCATCAGGGAGAAGGTGTTGGGGGGTCTCTGCTGGTCGGGCATGTTCGGAGTGAAGATAATCTTGCTGACATCTTCACGAAGCCACTGTCGAAGGGGCCTTTTGAACGCTTGCGCAGCTTGCTGGGCTTGGTCACACTTCCCACTTCAAGGGGGAGTGTTGAAATTTGTGAAGTGGAAGTGGGTGACGAGACAGGCCGGGCGGCCTGGGGCGGACAGTTTTGGCGGACTAGGCGGACTGGGCGGACTGAGATGTGCGGCCTGGTGGAAGGTCTAGTGGAAAGCCGGCTGTCTTCTGAGCGGCTTGTTGGCATGGAGTCCGCGGACTATGCGGCCTGGTTTCTGCGGTTTGGGTGTTTGCTGATTGGCTTTGCCAAGGAGCGGCCTGAGCGGATGGAGGCTTGCGGACTGGTGCATTGCTCAGTGGCCGCGGGTGCAAGCTTGTGCTGATAGGAGGTTTGGCTCGTGTCCGCGGGAAGCTTGCGGACTGGGCTTGGAGCTTGGCTGAGGCCTTGTCGAGCTCTGGTGGCACAGCAGGCGATTTGCTGTGGAGATCGGTTGGCGGACTGGTTTTGGAGTCCGGGGTTGGCTGCTGTGTTGGACAGAAGTGCGAGGAGCTCGCGGACTCATGGCGGTCTGTGCTAGGGTGTTTGGCGGACGGGAATTTGAGTCCGTCATGCTCGCGTTGGCCCTTGATGGTTTTGGACTTGGTCACACTTTGTGCCAAGGCCATGGTGTCCGCGGTATCCGCCAAGTCCGCTGTGACCGGGCGGACTGTTGCTGTCTTCCTTTGGTTGTGGACTTGTGGCGGATTGAGGTGTGAGTATTGCGGACTGCCTTGGGTTGGTGCGGACTGTCATTGAAGGGGGTTGCTGTCTTGCAGTGGTTGGAGCTTTGCGGGTTGATGCCTTGTCCGCATAGCTTGAGCGGACTGGAGAGGGTTCGCCAATGGTTGCCTTGCTCCTGGCGGTTTTCCTTGGTATCCGGCTAAGTCCATGCAGACTCGGCGGACGGTGTTTTTGCTATCGCGCGGGCTGGGGTGGTGACGTTATCTCTTGGGCGGTGACCACACTCCTCACCTTGCATATAAATAGGACCCCCCTGGCATAACCTAAATAACTAGAGTGAACAGTAAGTTGGGTTGAGCGAAGTGCTGCGGTCTGTGTTTGTCAGTCCACGCAGATTGTTTCAGGCTGACGGTTTGCTGTTTGCAGGTCGCGCGGGTAGCTTCAAGGAGCCAGGAGTTTGGCTGTGACTTCGGTCAAGTACTTGGAAGTGTGCGGTCTCTGCGGACTCAGCAGGAGGTCGCTCTGCGGCTTGTCGGTTCTGTTTCATCTTTGCCAGGGTCAATAACCTGTCCGCCGGTTTCAGGCGGGTAGGGGTGTTCCTCAGTTCAGGATCAGCAGGAGGCGAATAACGGTGTGTCCGCGCGGCCTCGCGGCTTCGGCGGACTCCGTGTCTATTCGGCGGATTGCAGCTTAGCTTGGGCGAGCTCAGCGGACTCGGCGACCGCGGCGACCTCGCGGTCTCGGCGGACTCCGGTGCTGTCCGCCCGGCTTGTTTTTTGGTGCTTTCTGTTTACAGCTGTGATACTAGCGAAATCATGTCTCGCTATGTATGCCTCGCATTGTAAAGAAGTGAATGAATAAAAGACCTGCTTGTGCTTCCATTGTTTGTTGGGATTAACCTTTGTACCTCTAGTCCTTGGTTTCCGCTGGTTCAACGTGCGAACTGGGTAGTTCCGAAGATATTAAGTTGGCGTTTGGGCTATCTTGCTGACCACGTTGAGAAAATTTAACAGGACCGACGCCCAAGCTTTATACAAGCCAATTAGCCAAGTCCTAGCTAGCCCCATCCAAAAGTATCAGATTCCTTTCCATTTGAGATCAAATGGATAGGGAAACCTTTTTGGTGTGCGGCATCACACCCTTCTCACGGTACACGAATTAATATGCACGATTTTTTCACGGATCCCGCCTCTCCATCTTGATGAACCTTATCCCACTGTGTTTTTGAAAACTTTTCACTCTGCTTCAACGACGCGCCAAATCCTTAACTTTACGCATACGTCGACGCCGCCACAAAGGAAGAGTAGGCCAGCGACGCAGAGGGAGAGGAAGCAGGCATTGGTTGTGAGCATGGTTAATCTACAAAGTAAACCAACAAACATCCTATTTCTAACTATCGACGGTTGTATTTGCCCGCGCCAACCCGTTCCACCTTCTTTTACTTGGACAACGTCGAAGAGGTAGAGGTTAGAGGAAGGTGGGAGTACCAATCGCGCTGAGGAAGAGGAAGTTTGCATTGCTCGTTAGCTTCCCCTTTCAGTTAAGCTGTAAGCATTCTTTTTTCTTAGATATGTATGGTTTTATGGTACTTGTTGTCAATCTACTTCAAAGATTATTGTTTTCCTGGAAGTTAGTTATAATCCTCTTGTGTTTCTTCAATTAGTTTTTGCATTAACATCTCGAAGTTAATCTGTAAGGAAGTCTAATGCAATTTAATTTTTTTTTTCGCCAATTTTTATTTGTTTTGGACAAATTTGTGCTCTGTAAAGTAGTTGTGATCCAATTTATTTGTTCCATGTTGCTTCTTCAAGGTATTTTTGTACAACCATGTATCCGACGAGTGAGGTCGACAAGAACCAGACCGGCCGGTTCAGATCGCCAAGGCAGCAGGCGAGCTCGGCATGGAAAGCTGGAGGCAGCAGGCGAGCTCGGCAGGGAAATCTGAAGGCCGAGCTCGGCATTCGTCAACCCTGAGCTCGGCACTCGCTGAGCTAAGCCCGGGCTTCGTCGAGCTGAGCTCGGCTAATGAAGGAAGATCGAATGGCGAGCACCGCAGCCAGCTCGCACTCGCCCTATGGAGCTCGGCAGACAGTAGGCGAGCAGGACCTTCAAGGGTTGCCGAGCTCCTCAGCTCGCCCAGATTTATGAGGTGTTTTTTACTATTTTGCCCCCACTGGCCTGCTCATAGCCTTTCAGAACAGCGGAGTTATGCTGTTGGCAGGCCAACCTGGACTGCACATAGCCGTTCAGGACAACGGGAGTTGGCTATTTGCAGTCCGTTTTCAGAAATCTATAAATAGGACTCAAGGGGTACCTCAGAAAGCATGCTTCTTGTGCTCTCTTGCTCCGTCTCTCAAACGCTTTATGAGGATACCTTAGCTCGGCCTTTGGCTAAGGAGGGGAAGCGCTCTAAGATCTTTCGGGTGTGTGGTGGGTCCTCTCCGCCGAGCCCTTGGGTCAGTTTTTCCTTGTTTCCCTTGTTATTTTGCATGCAGAAGCGAAGTAGGTGCGCGAACACCCCTTCCCCAAGGGTGAACTCAACAGGACACCGTTTTTTCGGTTTCAACAGTTTTGTTCTAGCTTTTTAACCAATTATTACTTTTTCGACCGAATGTGCTTAGATTTCATAGTTTTTGACTTTTTAGTATATTGTATCTTTAGGTTATTATTTTACATGCAAAAAATTGTCATCATGGTTAGGATTACATTGTTAATTAATATCAGTTGTCATAATGATAGTTGTATTAAAGAACATAACATGACAGGTTCAAGTTTTGTTCTTGTTATTACAATATTCGGTTGTGTTTCATTGCAACGACGGAACTAGGATTTTTGTTGGACTCGGACACCATACAAAAATTACTAATTATACAATTTTTTAATTCATCATTTAAAAAAAGATGCAAGTTAATCAAAATAAAAGTCAAATTACATACGACTAACAAACTACTTTTTGGATGCACATATTTTGGTAATGTGCGATGATTGGCTCGTTAGTAATAGTTGTCACAATATCTTTCTCAATATAAGTGATGCAATCTCGGTAAGTGCACCGATTGTTGTCAAGTAATAAACTAGGGGAGTTATCCTCCGAGTATCGAATCTCTCGAGGAGTGCAGATTGGGAGTGTGATCTTCCACGTCGGAAAGTGAATGCAAACGCAACAAAGGTTGGAGGTGTTTTAGAACAACTAAAAGTAATTATGCGGGTCACATTCACCGCTTCGCACGGGTGGAATACTCCGATTAGTATTGGTGCATGCGGTCGTAATTGTTGAGGGTCGAAAACACCTCTTCGCCAAGCCTGCCCCTAACACTCGTTAGTGCGGCGTAACACCAAGCAATCAACACAAAACAAGCAAAGGAAGGAAAGCTAAGTTATGAACCACAACAACATTTACCATAATAACACAACATGAACATTGTTAATAGTCCTAGCAAGTTTAGCTAACATCTCAAGCTTAGAAACAGAGTCCAAATCAGAGTAAGAAGGAGATTTACAACCCAACGCGTGAAGGCTAGCCACGATTCTCGGCCGGAGTCGAAGGTTGTCGGTCTTCGTCTGGGCTCGGTCGATGGTTGACGTCCGAGGAAGCTTGAAGTGTTGTCACCTACTTCAAAGGCCTTTTCCCCGTCTTCTTCACGTTCTATGAAGGCTGGAAGTCGTCGGGAAACTCTTCAATGGTGGGGAGAAAGAGCTCCAAATGCTCCTCCTTAGATGGAGAAGCGGAAAACAACGGAAGATCTTCGCTTGCGGTGAAGTTTGGAGGAAGAACGGTGGACGGATGAGCTTTTCAAGGAGGAGAGAGGAAAAAGCGGCTGGGGTAAGGATTTCACTCTCAGAGGAGCGGAAATGGCGGACTAATCTTGTCTCCAGTCAACTCCTGAACTTAAATAGAAACATGTCAGAAAATGATCATGCGTGATTTGGCGCACGCCCATGTGTTAACCGTGCGATATTAACTTTCAGACCAAGATTGCGGAAGAAGATGCATTGACCCGTGCGTTTTACTCTCGCACGGGCGCTTCCGTCCGTGCGTGAAGGAAAATGCACGGGTAACCACAGAGCGCTGAAATTTACGGCAAGCAGATGGAACCGTGTGTTTTACTCGCGCACGAGCACTTCTGCCCATGCGTGAACAAATCGCATGATTAACCACATAGTGCTATAAAACTAGAATGCAACAGTAAACCGTGCGTCTCCTTTGCGCACGGTTCCGAAGAAACCGTGCGTGAAGAAATCGCACGGGTTGGTCAGTCCATCCAGAGAAAACCTGTAGAAATCGCACGATTCGGTGGAAATCGTGCGCTAAGGAATCGCACGACCGTGCGTTTTCCACAAGTCAGAATTCCAGAATTGGGGGAAAACTGACCACTTGCACAACAAAACCAAAGCTGGAGCAAAAGCTCCCAGCACCAAATATACAGCAAAGAATATCCAAAGCCGCACGGGGAGTACCCTAGTACATACCCCCGACATCCCGGTGCAATTCGCAAACCAAAATGGGCTGAAACAGTGCACAATGACTAAGTGAGACCCTAATCAAATATGTGACAATTCCTACTGAAATAGTAGTGCACAAGCATGAAATAAGCCCAGATGAGTCCGGAAAACCCTATATAAATCGGACTCATCACACCACCAGACTTAAAATTTGCTCGTCCCGAGCAAATCATCCCTAACGCGGACGAGTAAAATAGCATAGCTGGCCTATAACTGCGTAGCGGAGTACCATGCGAAATCGCATGCTCACGCTCTTAGTAATACCGTAGAAAGAATTTCTAATTATGCACTAATAGCCTATATATTTCTAAAGGCATATCAAAATATTATTACTACTCTACTATAGAATCGAGGGGAATCATTCGGTCACGCGCAAGGAGAAAGCAGACAATCACTAAGTGGAGCATTGCCAAAGAAAAGGATCGGGATAACCTCCAAAGGAATCCACCAATGTCGGTGACCATAGGCTTGCATGATCACACTCTCTCCCCGACACTAGTTTGACTCAAGCGCGAATCCGTAGGACTTGGAATATAATGGAGGCTTAGGCGAAGGTGGGGTATACAAAGATAAACAAGACGGATACGCACACCCAAAATGAGACCGCTCGAAAACAATAACAACTATACTCAACAACAAACACGCGCAGCGCACCACCAGACTTGGATTTTTAACGGTGCGTGCACGCCCATAACAATCACAATACAACCAACTTTCACAAACATAAAACACAACTCTACAATAAATTTTTTTTCTTTTCTTTTCTTTTTTTTTTTTTTCTTTTACTATTTTTTCTTCTCTTTTCTTTTAACCAAATAACCAAAACTAGCCGAAAACACGACAACAGCACAAGCTGAACAAACACCAACATAACTGCCACACATAATGGATACAAGCTATAATAAAACAAGACCAATCGAGCGACCACATTCGAGTGTGCGAGTAGGAAAGGCTATATGGCTTTGGTAGCGAGGCGTAGGGATATCAAAGGAAGGGACAGGCTCAACGGGGATAGCAACGGATAGATGTCAGGAATGGTACAAGGCTCAAACTAGACAAAGTGATGGCCTACATCACGCGCGCACTTGACTAACCATGTACACATGCTTCGAGAGTAGCTAGGGGCAAGTTCTTAGCCACCGAGAAAGACAATCTCTCCTCCCGACTCGAGCAATACGAGGCTAGCGATGTCGACACACATCCCTACGCTACTGTTTGATTCACACCAGATTCGAAGTAGACGAGTAGAATAAACAAGATTTACGCCAATAGAAATAATATACACTATGAGCATAAAAAGAATCTAATTCTACACGCAATCCTAAATGAGACGTGAGCACTCGATTAGGAGCACTACAGGAGTCAACATTTTACTTCGCCTCGCAATCCTAGGCTAGCGTCGAAATTTTCCAAATCGCACACTAGTGACGATAAAACTCACGACGTGCTCTTGTTCAAGCACGCGCTCAAGTGTGGTGCAGTGGTATGCAATGTCAATCAATAACAACAAATGAAAATATTCTTCTAGCATGACAGTGATTTAATGCACGTGCGTGAGTAACCCGCATAACTCTCCCCACCAGACTTAGCCTAAACATCCTAACACCACAATGTGATCGTGAAATTAAAAACAAGTAAGGAATAGGGGTTATCCAATGCTCAGAAATGAGCACACCAGAAGATTGGCGTTAATTTCTGTTGAAAAAGTGCATGACCCAAATGAAATTCACCTGCAAAAGCAAATTCCTCCAAGCACAACAATCATATTATAGAATTTGCAAAAACAAAAAAAATAAAAAATGGGTTGTCTCCCAGAAGCCACTTTTCTTTACCGTCTTTAAGATGGACCAAATACCTGCATTAGCAGTTTTATATAGAGTTCAAGTGCATAAGCGCAATAAGCAACGATAAAGTCTAAAATTTCTCACAAAACATTAAACACAAATTATACTACAAAAGAGGGGGCGGCCCCGGAGATCCTTCATATCTCGGCTAAACGCTGACTTGTGATAGATCCCCCCAGACACGCGAGATAAGGGAGAAGCGAAAGCTTTAGGGCCAAGGGAAGACGAATCTCCCCTGCCCCTAGCCTCTTCCTTCTCGCGCCGGCGGGCAAAATCCAGCGCCTTGCGCTTTCGTAATTCATTCTTTAGCAATTCTACGGATGGAGATCGCCATGGTGGTACAACCACTCCATCCAATCCATAGGTATTTCTAGCTTTCCCGTCCGGAGGCATCCTTTCCTCACTCGCGATGGGTGATAGATCAGCCCAAGTAACATGTTTCATAGTTTTACGCAAATCATTCGAATCAATATAAGTCTTTGATTCCAACTTAAGCACGCTTTCAACAGCCGTGCTCCGCTCCTTTGCCTCAACAACTTGCCTTTCACTATGCTCTCTACCTTTTTCATCCGCAACTAGTTGCACTCCAAGCAACTCCAATTTTATTTCTCTTTTAGCTTTCTTCAGCATTTCTGCTACTTTCACTGCCTTCTCTTCACCTTTCTGCAGCACACTTGTCTCAGCAATACTAGGCAAACCGTCAGATAACACAACATTTAAATCATGCAGCTTTCGTGTTCATTCGGAATCATAGAGGGAAGGGATGACAGTAAAGGCGAATCAACCTTGGATGCCAAGGTGATGCCACTCGCATTAAATTGCATCGTCGCCCCACTAGCTTTCAGGAATGGGACCCCTAAGATAGGTTTTGAAACATTCCTCATTGGTCCCAAAACCTGAAAATCAGTGATCACTGCAGCCCCGTTCAATATCACTTCCACCTCCTTTATCTCACTGTCGGTCTTCACTACCGACCCGTCGGCCAGAACGAGTGATTTCCGGACATTTGACTCGATATCCAAATTAAATTTTTCAACATCTTGCAAAGCAAGAATGTTGCAAGAAGATCCGGAATCACATAAGGCCACAGTCTCGACCTCATTTATTTCGCATTTCACGGCCACTTCGTTTTCAGTACACTCATCCGTCTCCCCAACACACTTCCCTTGCTCACAGGGATTTTTTTCTGTGTCGCTCAGGAGGGCGCCGCGAGTACGCTCAGAGAACACATGGGCCAGTTGACCCAGCTGCGTCTCCAAGTTTCTCATGGAAGCGGTCTGAGCGGCCATGTTGGATTGGGCCATCTCCACAAATTTTTCCATCATCTCTTTTAACGCACTCTTTCGTGTCCCCTGCGCGTTCTGATTATAACCCGCTTGCGGCGGTCGCGGCTGGCTATTAGAAGCTTGAGCATCGAACTGATGTTGGCCTCCCTGCCACCTTTGACCGGGCGCATATTGGTTTCAGGAGAAATTCGGATGATTTCTCACATTCGGGTTATAGGCATTGTTATAAGGAGCATTGCGGTTTTGATTACTTATAAAATTTACATTCTCGTCAGCAGATATACCTGAGGGATCAGCAAAAGATTCTCCAGCTGGGCACTCATATGTATGATGGTCTGGGTTTCCACAACCCTGGCATGAAATAGCCATCACCCGAGCCGGAGGAGGGGTCTATCTAGTCAGCATCATCATTCCATCCATCGTAGGATGGCTCGCCTCAGCTTGGGGATGCACCGCATTTACCTCAAACAAATTTCTTGCACCCCTCCGTGCGTTTCTTCTCGCAGTCCAATACATAATATGGGAAGCGGTGTCACGAAGGAGCCGCAAAGCCTCGTCGGGAGTCAGGTTCATGATAGTGCCTACAGCCGCCACGTCGATCATGGCCATGTAATTGGGCTCAACAACAAAATAAAAGATTTCAACCAAATTCCACGGCTCACAGCCGTGCTGGGGGCATCGACGCTACATATCAGCAAATCTCTCCCACGCGTCGGATAATGTTTCCTGGTCCAGCTGCCGGAAGGTGGCTATCTCCCTTCGAGCATTCACTATTTTGTCCACCGAGTGGAATTTAGCCAAGAACTTAGAGGAAATAGCTTCCCACGTAGTCGCAGTCCCGGGAGCAATAGTGTGGATCCAGGTTTTTGCCTTGTCCCTCAGCGAAAATGGGAACAACCTTAGCTTCACCACGTCATCAGTAATACCGGCGTAGCGGAAGGTGCCACAAATCTCCGAGAATTCTGCCAGATGGAGCTGCGGATCCTTACTTAGCAGTCCAGAAAACTGCGTGTTATTGCGGATCATGTTGAGGATGGCGGGCTTTATCTCGAAGTGGTGGTTCACGATGATGGGGCCAAAACTAGGGTAAACACTTCCCGCGGTAGGGGTCGTGAAGTCTCGCATTGTCCTAATGCGGAGTTGGACCACCTCCTGGTCCTCAACGACCCGTTCACCAAGGTCATTTCCTTCTTGACCTAACTCTTCCATTCTTTCTCTTCCTTCAGCAGCAGCAGCACGCCTGCGAGCTCACCTCGCTCGTACGGTTTCAAGATCAACACCAAGATCTTCACCTAAATCCCTGGGGTTTGTATCTGTCATACAACACACAAAAACTGATCAAAATACCAAAAACATTTGCAACAACTTACCAATAGGAAAAATACACACAACGGTTGCACTACCCGGCAACGGAGCCAAAAACTTGATGCAATCTCGGCAAGTTCACCGATTATTGTCACGTAATAAACTAGGGGAGTTATCCTCCGAGCATCGAATCTCTCGAGGAGTGCAGATTGGGAGTGTGATCTTCCACGTCGGAAAGTGAATGCAAACGCAACAAAGGTTGGGGGTGTTTTAGAACAACTAAAAGTAATTATGCGGGTCGCCTTCACCGCTTTGCAAGGGTGGAATACTCCGATGAGTATTAGGGAGTGCGGTCGTAACCATTGAGGGTCGAAAATACCTCTTCGCCAAGCCAGTCCCTAACACTCATTAGTGCAGCATAACACCAAGCAATCAACACAAAGCAAGCAAAGGAAGGAAAGCTAAGCTATGAACCACAACAACATTTATCATAATAACACAACATGAACATTGTTAATAGTCCTAGCAAGTTTAGCTAACATCCCAAGCTTAGAAATAGAGTCCAAATCAGAGTAAGAAGGAGATTTACAACCCAACGCATGAAAGCTAGCCACGATTCTCGGTCGGAGTCGAAGGTTGTCGGTCTTTGTCCGGGCTCAGTCGATGGTTGACATTCGAGGAAGCTTGAAGTGTTGTGACCTACTTCAAAGGCCTTTTCCCCATCTTCTTCATGTTCCCTGAAGGCTGGAAGTCGCAGGAAAACTCTTCAATGGTGACGAGAAAGAGCTCCAAATGCTCCTCTTGAGATGGAGAAGCGGAAAACAACGGAAGATCTTTGCTTGCGGAGAAGTTTGGAGGAAAAACGGTGGCCGGATGAGCTTTTCAAGGAGACGAGAGAAAAAAGCGGTTGGGGTAAGGATTTCACGCTCAGAGGAGCGGAAATGGAGGACTGATCCTGTCTCCAGTCAACTCCTGAACTTAAATAGAACATGTTAGAAAAATGGTCACGCGCGGTTTGGCGTACGACCGTGTAATGCCCCCACTCGTCACGTGACATACATATAACGGTGGGTCCGGCCGGGGCCCCACGCCATATGTCACAGACAAATGGCGGAATTACTTGTGGAAATCAGCATTTACTCGCATCCTAACTCAATCCATTCTAGCACAATATTTTTAAGTTAAATGAACTCAGCTCAGAGAATGTCCACAGCTATATAAACTCCACATTTATATATAAAACCAGGAATGTATACAACTCACACACACATGGCATTAAGGCCTTACAAGTTCCTCTTTACACAAAGCAACAGTTTCGGACATCGGCACGCAGGCCGGCCACACATGAAATCCAACCACGTTTCATCACACGGACTTCAAGGGCCTTTAGCAACAAGCCTCCATTCCGCTCATTTCATAAGCTGATCACTTATAACGACCATACCCCCTTACCCGAGGCAGTGGTTCCTTCCCTGTATGCATTGTCATCCACATAACTATTAAGCTACCAATCACAATCACATCACAAACACCGGTATCCACCAGACGCTCCGTGCACTCAGGGCACCTTACGGTGTACCGGACTCTGTGACAACACCACCGATTAGAGGTTATTAACATGTTGGCTGGTCGGTCCTAGTCCACCAGCGCGCAGACCGGCGACATTCCGCCCAGGCCACTCAGAGGTGAGAACCTCATGACAAACTTGAGCATTAACAAATCGATCCACAATTATGGTGCAGCAAGTAGGGTCTGTCTCACTTCCTCCCACACCTTGCCAGTAATCGACCTCTCCACCAGGAGCAGGTTGGCCTTTCTCGTTGCCCAATCCGTCAGTAGCGCAGTATTAGACGCGGTCGGCCTTCCCTCCTGAGTAGCCACAACTAGCGCCCACCGCGCTCACATCACAAGGGACGCGCAAGCCCCCCCCCCCCCCCCAAAAAGAGCAATCATACAACAGAGCTTACACGTACAATTCATATCCATCCATCAAATACATGGAGTCTTCTCCGGTTTACCCATGATCATCACCAATCCAGTCTATCCGACCAGATGGGCTTCACACAGCATGCCTACGTCGTACTCCACACTTCCGGCTCTAGATGCAAACTCAACGAAGGAATCGCTTACGAGATACACCTCTTGATGGAGGATTCCAAGCACATGCATAACAGAAAGGACTTTGATGTCCAAGAAGGAGATCGTTACCCTTGAAGATCGCTTCGGCGCCATGAAGTAGCCGGATGGAAGTCACCGCCTCGGCTTTGCCTTCACGAAACCTCTCTCGGATCTTCAGTCCGCACTCCACAGCTCCTTCAGCAGCTGGTTCTCTTTCCTCCTTCCTTCTCCTGCTCTCCCTTGCCCTCTCTCTTTCTCTCTCTTGGAATGAGAAGAAGAAGAAGATGATGAAAAATGAGGGAAGAAACCTCATTCTCGGCCCCTTTTAACCACCGGGAAGAGTTTTGGACCATTAGATCCAGAACAAGGAAATGAACGGCCAGAAAACACTGACAAAACACTTTTCGGGCCTGACAGACCATGCGTTAACCGTGCGATATTAACTTCCAGGCCAAGATTGCGGAAGAAGATTCGTTGACCCGTGCGTTTTACTCTCGCACGGGCTCTTCCGCCCGTGCGTGAAGGAAAATGCACGAGTAACCACAGAGCGCTGAAATTCACGACATGCAGGTGGAACTGTGCGTTTTACTCACGTACGGGCACTTCTGCTCGTGCCTGAACAAATCGCATGATTAACCACAGAGTGTTATAAAACCAGAATGCAACAGGTAAACCGTGTGTCTCCTTCGCGCGGGTTGGTCAGTCCATCCAGAGAAAACCTGTAGAAATCGCACGATTCGGTGGAAATCGTGCCCTAAGGAATCGCACGACCGTGCGTTTTCCACAAGTCAAAATTTCAGAATTGGGGGAAAATTGACCATCTGCACAGCAAAATCAAAGCTCGAGCAAAAGCTCCCAGCACCAAATATACAGCAAAGAATATCTAAAGCAGCACGGGGTGTACCCCAGTACATACCCCTGACATCCCGGTGCAATTCTCAAACCAAAATGGGCTGAAATAGCACATAATGGCTAAGTGAGGCCCTAATCAAATATATGACAATTACTACTGAAATAGTAGTGCACAAGCATGAAAATAAGCTCAGATGAGTCCGAAAAACCATATATAAATCGGACTCATCAATAAGCAATTAAGCAATCGTTCATCTACTCATCTCGCATTATGTTCCGCAAATGACTTTTTATTATTTTCATTGACGAGAATATTCTTTCAATAGAAGCATTTGCAACGGGTAGAAGACATGCTAACTTTAAAAGACGATAAATAAGTTGAAAATGATCATGTTTTTTGTCTTCACCATTTTCCGAACAAGTCCACTAATTTTTTTACGTGAGAAATTGCATTAGTGATCACATATCTAGAATGTACGCATCTAGTTAACCTTCAAATAATTGCAAAACTATTGGAATGAGATCATAAGGATAGAATTCTGCTAGACGAATCAAGTTTTGTTTATTAAAAGAAGCAAAATTTTCACTTGGGTCAAGACATGAAACACAAACTAGTAACTCAGTGTTTACTTAAAAAAAACTCAGTGTTTACTTCATTGAAATGATCATTCAACTCATTCAATACTCAATCAATTATTGTATTAAACATTTTAACTTGAAAATGATGCAAATTTGTGATATCTCTGGCTTTATGTCTTGATCTTACAGGTTGTATAAATGTACTATCCATATTAGGAACCTCAATCATATGTTTACCACAAAATTTAGTTATTTCTATGATAAGTAACTCTTATTCAAGCTCAACACTTGTCAAATTAAGTAATAACTGCTTCAATAATTTCACAAAATTCATTGTATTGATGATATCTTGATCTTTCCTTTGTAGTATATGTGATAACTCATTTGTTTTTGCCAGAATAATTTTCATTAAGCGCAGTAGAAATATGAATTCAAATGTTGATATACTTTTGATAAGATTATTAGTGGTTCCTTTTTAATTACCATCAACTCCATATTTTGTAATGATTTTAAAAACAACCACAATAGACGGGAACTTACATATGAAAATCAACACAGTACCATAATTAGAACTTCATCGTGTGTCTCCAGCTCTTTTGATTTATAATGGTTGATTTAACCCCCAACCAGTCTCTAACTCTCCGCAACCAAGTTATTGGGCAATTCTATCAACTTCTAATGCTTTGATATTGTCAATGTGCTTACAAAAGCCGCCAACAATATTCAGCACAATATTAATAAAAGAGAACACTCATGCAACTTCAGAACGACCTTCTGCAACAACGACTAATATTAACTGTAGCTGATGGCAAAATAATGAATATAATAAGCAGAAGGATTATCTTCATAACCAATATTTTAAGACCCTTAAACACGCCTCTCATGTTGCTAGCTTCATCATAGTCTTGTCCACACAATTTTTATATGTGAAGTTCATGCTTTATAAAAAGATTATCAATAGCAACTTTGAATGATAGTGCAATAATGTCTAGTACATGAACAAACTCGAGATGTTCAATAATGAAACTTTTTGCATCAATGTATTGTAAAACAACTGTCATTTGCTTTTTTACTGAAATATCCTGAGATTTATTGATGCGCGTTCGACAAGTGCACTGGTCGCTCAAGTAATTTAAAATATGGAGAAAATTATCAAGTATAGATCTCGCAAAGAACACAGGTTGAATTGCGTGATTCGATTTTTTTGAACATTAATTGCAATAGTTAGGAAGAAAGATAGGGCTTGGTTTGGGTTTGAGGAAAGAGAAAGACCAACTAAATTAAACTAGTGTGGGTCGCCTTCACTGCTTCGCAAGGTTGGATGCCCAATTGGGCTAGCTTATGGAGCAGTTCACAATGAATAAGGGTCGAAAGCACCTCTTCGCAATGCACACCGCTAGCAATTGCTAGTGCGACTCTCACACGATGGTCCGGGAGATGAGATGAGATGGAGGTGCTCTTCGCAAGAATAAACCACAAGGCAATCACAAAGACATGAAAGTTAGCATCAAATAAAATTAGGGTTTACATAATTAAACACAGACATCCAACAAATCAAGGAGAAATTTACTACAAATAGTCTCGTCCATATCAACTTTCCAATGAGGGATAACAAGAGCTTCTTGACTGGTAATCGGGGTGACATTGGCCGAGAAAGCAAGATCAAATTTTTTGCAAGAGGGGAATAAATGAGCTTGCGAAACAACATCATGAATGGAATGCGGAGTGCACGTCTGAACCCCCCCTTTTAAAGAGCAATGGGAAGATCAATGTCCGACTTGTTTGCAATATCAGATCTACCCATCAGAGAGACTGCTGGCCCGAGAACTGTCAGCAATGGCTCGTGTAAAGAAGTAGTATCAGAAGAAAAGGATGGAGAATCAGAAACTAGTGTATGAGGAGGAAGATATGCAGGCTTAGGTAGATGCGCAGAGATAATAGGTAGAGAAGAGGGATCATCAAACGGTGAGAGAGTAGAGGTGTGAGAAAAGTAAGGAGCATCTTCAAAGAAAGTGACATCACCGAAAATATATTGTTTTCGGAGAAGGGGATCATAACACGGATACCCCTTTTGAGTTGGATAGTAGTCAAGGAAGATGCACTTAATAGAGAAAGAAGAGAGTTTGTCACGACCAGAAGGAGAGTGAATAAATGTCGTACAACAAAAAACTCGTGGAGGTAAAGGGAATGGTGTGGCACCGGGGTACAAGATGGAGAAGGGGCTTTTACCGTTGAGAATCGAAGAAGGAATTCGGTTGAGTGGATACAAGGAGATAAGAATGACATGACCCTGATAAGTCTATTATTATAGTGATTTTAATATAGTTTAATAAATAGTTATGTTTTATTTATTTTTTATTAATATTTCTTATTAATTACTTTATTTTTTTTATTTCAGGTCAATCTGGGGTGCCAATATTAATTTGGAGCTTGTAGAACTGATCAGGAGAAGAAGCTGAAAAAATCTGGACAAATCGCAATTTACATGCCCCGGTCACGGGCGTGACCTTCAGGTCACGGACGTGACTCCCGAGCATGACTCGCAAAGGAGCTCCAGAATTCATTTCTACGTCGGATTAAAGTTACACGCCCAGGACACGGGCGTGACTCTAGGCATGACATCCAGGCGTACCGCGCATTGTGAAGCCAGTTTTAGATCCAGCTAGTTTCAAGCTTACACGCCCTAGGATACAGGCATGACCTAGGGGCGTGACCACTTCGGCAACGCCGGATTTAATTCCCGCCATTTTCAGAAACAGTACAAATACGCCCTAGGTCACGGGCGTGACCCGCAGAACGACGAATTTTGGTGGTTTTCTACCAACGTTCCCGAGCTTTCAAGAGGACGGTTCTGCACCTGATACACCCCGGAGTCACGGGCGTGACCTAGGGTCGTAACCTTCTAGAAATTTTCCTATAAATTCCAGATCGAGCTAGGAACTGGGGGGAGCTAGGAACCATCTAGGAATAGTTGTTAGGCTATTTTAGCAGTTTATTTCCACTTGTTCTTGCATTTTCTTTGTGGTAGTTTCAATTTCATAGTTTAGTTTTACTTTTTGCAATTTACAATTCAAGTACTACTCTTTTTAATCATGTCTATCTTTATCTTTTTATGTAGCTACTTTATCATGTCAAGTAGCTAATTTTCATTAGCACTTGATCATGACGACCTTTGAAAATAAATAAATCTCCTTTCTTTATCAAACTCTCTTTATTTCTACATTGATTTATCTTTGAATTATTTTGTGTCGAATTCATATTTCGTGGATATGTTCTTCAATCTTAGATCTTTATCTTAAATGACCGAGAGGTTGCGGATACAAGTAGATTGCTCAAAGATAAAAGGAGTTGTATACACTCCTCGAGAGAGGACGACATAAATCTTCCGGATTGGAGTCAAATCCAATAGTGGGGTTCCCCGCCTAAAGCAAGCTTAGGGGTTTCGACTGGTCGAGGGGTCTTAATCGATCAACCTAAGGTTAGTCAAAAGCATGAACTCGAGAGAGAAACTTTTGTATTTTGGGAGCCTCAACGGTCAAATTAAGTGATTAGGAGCTTGTACTTGTATCATTTCATGAATGTCTATTTTAATTCAAAGTGAGTGTAGATCAAGTGTTATCTTTTAGTTTATTTTCTAGCTATAGTTTAATTTCACTCTTTTTATTATCCGATAAAATAATATTAATTTGCGTGAGTGGAAGTACTCAACAGACCCCGAGTCTAAATACGACACTTGATTCTATACTCTAGAACGATATGTACACTTGCATATTTGATTTAAAATTAGGCGCAAGCGCGAATTTCACCCATCAGACCCCAATAGGACCGAGGGAAATTCATTTGAGTGAGAAGAGTGCGAGCAACATCAAGGAGATGTCGATTCTTGCATTCAACAACTCATTTTGTTGGGATGTGTACAGACAACTAATTTGATATATAATGTCACGATGTATATAAGAACCGAGAATTGATGACTAAGACACTCATTTGCATTATCAACGCAAAATATTTTAATAGACACATCAAACTATGTGCGTATTTCATTATAAAACGAAGTAAAAAAAACAAAGAAATGTTCAGAATGGTCTTTCAACAGATACAACTAGGTATATCTAGAAAAATCATCAATAAAAGTGACAAAATACAGAATATTCCTACCAACAGACTTAGTAGGAGAAGTAATACAAATGTCGGAATATACAAGATCAAAAGGACGCGAATAACTATGTCTCTATCTGGCTGGAAAGAGTAAACAGTGGTGTTTGCCGAGTTGGCAAGCTTCATAGAAAAGAGAGGAGTCTCCCCTGGCCAGATCTGGTAGGAGTTGGTAAAGAAGGCGAGGAGGAGGATGTCCAAGACGAAGATGTTACCGTGGAAGAGAAGTAGAAGCAGAAAGAGCAGAAATATTATAAATGTAGAATAAGCCACCACTTTCAGTCCCAGTAGAAACAAACTCCTTGAAGTGTGGATCCTGAAAAGAACAGGTAGTAGAAGTAAAGATAACCTTCAATTTAGTTGTTTACATAGAGAGGTAACAAAAAGTAAGTTGCAAAGAAAAGTCGGGATGTAGAGAGTGTCCTCACGTTGGAGAGACGGAGTGACGCAGACTGTTCTAAGTCTACAAGCAGGTGATGGAGAACCATCCACAATAAAAACCGGAGGTGACCGGTTATATTTGTCCAAATGTGAGAAAAGATGAGGATTGTCTGTCATATGATTAGCAACACTAGAGTCAATGAACCACCTACCCTTAGTGACCACATGAGCACTACCCAAAGAGGAGGCAAGAAAAGTTGACTTATTTGAGGTAGCGTCGCCCGCAGGAGGGCGGAGATGAGGATGCTTGACCCAGCAGCAATCAACGAGGTGACCTATCTTGCCACGGTGAGAGCAGAGATATCTAGACAGACCATGTCCACTGGAGTGACCTCCACGGATATTAAGAATGCCATGACGAGCTAGATGGACAATATGTCAGGAGGAGGTGGATAGGTGTAACGTCCCAGTTATGAGCTCAGAGGCCCACCGCACCCTTGCCTGGGCCGGTGGCTTGTCTCGCCCCGTGGTCCCGTTACAAGGTTGCAGCCTAATAGACCCCAACGCCTCTCCGACCCGTTTATCAGCACGGTGTATTGTTGCCACGGGGTCTCGAACCCGCAACCTTAATAAGTAGCCTTTAGTAGCACTACTCATCACCAGCTGAGTTGCAGCTCAGTTGGTGATGAGTAGTGGTGCTAAAGGCTACTTATCAAGGTTGCGGGTTCGAGACCCCGTGGCAATAATGCACTGTGCTGATAAATAGGTTGTAGAGGCATTAGAGTGTATTGGGTTGTAGCCCTGTAACGGGACCACGGGACGAGACAAGCCGTCGGCCCATGCAAGGGTGTGGTGGGCCTCTGAGCTCATAACCGGGACGTTACATAACCGGCAATTTTTTGTAACATCCCAGTTATGAGCTCAGAGGCCCACCGCACCCTTGCCTGGGCCGACGACTTGTCTCGCCCCGTGGTCCCGTTACAGGGCTTCAACCTAATACACCCCAACGCCTCTCCGGCCTATTTCTCAGCACAGTGCGTTGTTGGCGCTATGTATCGAACCTGCAACCCTTGATAAGCAACCATCCAATGTTCTCATCACCAACAATTCACTGTGCTGAGAAACAGGTCGGAGAGGCGTTGGGGTGTATTGGGTTGTAGCCCTGTAACGGGACCACGGGGTGAGACAAGACGCCGACCCAGGCAAGGGTGCGGTGGGCCTCTGAGCTCATAACCGGGACGTTACAATAGGTAAACAAAGGATGCTGAAGAAGAGTAGTGACATCAGAGATGCGCACCATAGTGACATCCAGAGTATGAGTGTTGGTCTTTCCGAGAATTTATTGTCAGATCATATCATAATACTTTGTCAAACGAAGCAGATAACACACCACCAAAAGTTGCTGGAAGTGTTTGTGTTGCTCAGTAAGATCAACAGAGATGGGGCGATGCTGAAGAAGCTCTGCACCAAGAGCTTGCACCTCCTGATAGGCGGCAAAGGAGTCATCATGGGATGAGCAAATAGATCCGCATACAATGTGCATATGCGCGAAGTTTGAGCTCCCTTAGAGTATAGAGCAGCAAGATGAGTCTAGACAGCCTTAATCGTCTCATCATGGCGAATAACGGGAACACACTCATCAAAAAGGTTGTTGGCAAGCCATGTTTTAATTAGAGCATCACTTGCATCCCAGCCATCAAAGACATCAGACCCTTGTGCAGGAGGGTCATTTGTGAAATGATGACGCTTACGCTGAGAGTGTAATAGAATCACAAAGGAAATACTTCAATTTGGATAATTTGGGCCAATGAACTTGGAAGCAGTGCCCACATTATCGGAAGGAATGGGGATAAAAGAAGTGGTTAGAACAGGAGGCGCAGGCAAAGTAAAGAAAGAGAAGTTTGGAGTCTCTATGGAAAGTAGAGAAAACAAATAAAAAGGACTATTCATGTTGACAAAGGGAGACCGCTCGAAGAAAGGGAGATCATGAAAAGCGCGAACAATAGATGGCAGAGAAATTCTAATTGCACAGTTAGAGAAAGAGCTCGCAAAAAAGAGCTCAGGTCACAGAAAGAGCGAAGAGCAAGGGGAAGGGCGGGAGGGTGACAAGAACTGGCAGTTAAGAAGAGACCACAAAAGAGAATAGCGCGGTTAATAAAGAAAACCTTGGAAACCAAGACGGAAGAAGAAGAGCCAGCTGTTAAAAACAGGAGACCGCACACACTGCCTCACGCCCAAAAAGTAGAAAGCGGAGCAAATAGACAGATGAGCTATGATACCATGTGAAAAATCTAAATAAAGGAATTTTTATTTCTCCAAAAGGTGAATAATACAAGAGTATGTTCCCTATTTATAGAAAACAAGAGAGAAGAGAGAGAAGACAAGAGAGAAAATACATAACGTCTGCCACATGCGACGAGACAGATAGATAAAAAAACAGACGACACGGGTTGTGCGGTTAGACAAGATAATCACACGATTACACAGAGCTGAAGATGACATCAACTAGTTTTCTCTGGTCTCTTTCTGTCAGGATGCAGCAGACAACTCCTGGGGCAACAGTCGCGGTTAGATTGAATATAACCGCCAGACCGCAACTGTAACATCACTTGGGAACAACCAAACATCAACTGCGATCAAGCCTTTGCTGATCACCAAAGGGCACAGTTGCGCTAAACATACAAGGCCACCTGGGGCGGTTAGGCAGGTACTAACTGCTAGACCGCAACTGCGACTAACCTCAACTAACATCCAAACTCAACTTTAATAGAACAATAGTAAGACCCTGACAGTCACCAGACCTCACTGCGGTTAACTCTTTATGACAGCCAGAACGCACCAGGTTAACTCCTACTGACCGCCAAACCAGGTCGTCGGAACTAGAGCCAGATCTATCAGTCAGGCAGACCGTCAAACCAAATCGACAGTCCGCCAAACCTGTCCTCCAATCTTGTCCGCCAAACAGCAAGAACTTTGCATGTTCTAACACTGCTCAACCAAGGTTGTAAATCTTTTTTATAAAAGAGAATGAATAATACTCAATATTGAAAATATAGGTGACGAAATAATCACAAAAATACGAGTAAGGTAAGGGCAAGATATTTTTTCTTTACAAAAAGTCCATAAGTATAAACAACTTGAAACTGTAATAATGAAGGTTTATAAAAATGAAAAACTTTAACACTAAAATCCTATAATGTCATTTTCGTTGTTATATAAAGACTAATAACACATTTCCTCTTCGACATGTTATTTGTTCGAAGTAACAAAGTATTTGTATTAAAATGTAAAAGGGGGACCCTTGAGGTCTACATATAGGAGAAGAGGAGAACCATAAAACATCACAGGCGGTGTGAGACTAAAGTAAATACACAATTAATTATGTTTAATATTAACATCTCCCCTCAAACTCATGGTGGATCGTGAACCGAGAGTTTGCTATTGAGATATCAGAATCTTGCAAATGTGAGGGACTTGGTGAGGAAGTCTGCAATTTGTTCTCCAGAGGTAATGAATGGTAGAGAGATAGTGTTGGCGAGGAACTCCTGACAAGTGAAGTGACAATCAATTTTGATATGTTTCATCCGCCGGGTTGGAGGCAATTTGTATGACACTTCGATTATCACAAAATAAGGGAGTGAGTCCGGATATCGACACACCAAGATCACAGAGTAAATGACAAAGCCAAGCGATCTCAGCAGTGGTGGAAGTCATGACATTATACTCGGCCTCAATGCTGGAGCATGCAATGAAGTCATGTTTCTTGCTACGCCAGGAGATACGAGAGTCACCCATGAAGATACAGAAATCAGTAATGGAGCGACGAGTTGTAACATCCCCCGCCCAATCAGCATCTGAGAAGGCTCGGAGGGTGAGTGGATAAGTGACAGAAAGAAGCAGTGAGCGGGTGGCAGAGGTGCAGAAATAGCGAAGAATCCAGAGGACTGCTGCGTAGTGAACTGAGCGAGGAGCTTGGACAAACTGACTGACAAATCTAACATCCTAGACAATGTCAAGCCTAGTCATAGTGAGATAGACCAGCATGTCGACGAGGCGCTGATAGCTGGAGGCATCTGGAAGAGGTTTGGCGTCAGTGGGGAAGAGTTTCAGATTGAGCTTGATTGGAGTACCAATTGTTCAGGTGTCAGTGAAAGCTGCAACAGAGAGGAGATGTACTTCTATTGGGAGGCAAGTATGTCACGTTTGGATCGAGAAATCTCCAACCCAAGGAAGTAACAAAGAGATCTCATGTCCTTCATTTCGAACTGACAGCAGAGGTGTTGTTGAAGAGAGGCAATGGTGGCATGGTCATCGCATGTGATAATCATATCATCCACATAGAGGAGGATGATGCATCCCTGACCAGAAGTGCGAGTGAACAATGCATGATTAGTTTGCCTTTCAATAAACTCGTCCTTGAGAACTATCGTGCGAAAGTGCTCAAACTAGACACGAGGGACTTGTTTAAGACCATATAGAGCCCAATGGAGATGACAAACGTGGCCAATGGGAATGGAGAGACTCGGTGGAGGAGCCATGCACACCACCCCTGCAAGATTACCATGAAGAAAAGCATTACATCCATCTGACGGAGATACCTGGGAACAGGTCGCTGGAGCAGGCCAGGTCGCTGAACTCGACGGCTTCATGAGAATAGATCATTGGATGAGGTAGCGACTGCGGTCCCGACGGCTTCGCAGGAAGAGGTCACGGGCAGAGCGGCAAGTCGCAGATGACAATTTGCGGACTGAGGGCAGAGAGTTGGCTGCTTCGGGAAGAGCTAGCTTTGGCGGACTGGCAGACAGTGGGTTGCGAGAATAAAGCTAGATCTCGCGGACAGATGGTCGAGGTCGCGAATCGGCGGGGGCAGACGATGAGGTCGCGAGGACCAGAGTTCGCGAGTACCAGAGTGCGCGAGCATAAGTGCGAGCGCGGAGAAAAATTAAGGGGAACTTGACTTTGATACCATGTTCGAAGTAACAAAGTATTTGTATTCATATGTAAAAGGAGGACTCTTGGGGTCTACATATAGGAGAAGAGGAGAGCCACAAAGCAACATATACAGTGTGAGACTTAAGTAAATACACAATTAATTACATTTAATATTAACATTATTAATGAATAGATTGCCTTCAAATTAAGCATACGAAGAAACAATTCAATTCAAATACTAAACCTCAAGAGTTCACATAAGGAAGACAAGACTCAATTCCTTATTTTATAAAAAAAGTGCAATAATATTAACCGATTGTCCGATCAAAATCTAGGAATTGAAGGAACGAGAAGTAAAACAAAGAGAACACAGTTTATGAAAAACCGTCGTTTAAAATAGCATGGAAGCAAGATAAACCAGTGTGAGCCTTTTCGAAAAGCTTTTCCCCGAAGAGCCATAAGCTTAAGAGCCAACTCATACTATTATGAAACCAAAAAAGGTAGTAATAAGAGATTTACAATTAAAAAATAGCGTGAGCCTTTTCAAAAAGTTTTCCACTTCATCTCCCGGTGTGTGTTTCTGTGACTCAAAGTTCTTGTTCACTTCACAGAGGCATCCCGGAAGACCAAAGACTTCTCCGGATTCTGCAGCTCAAGTCCATATCGTTTCTGAGAGCATCCACCAACATCATATTCCAGCTGACTCTAGTAGTCTGAAAGAACAATTGTAATGAGCGGTGGCTGGTCACCATCGATAAGCTAAACTTTTCTAACTCCCAAAGAGAGAGAAATTTGGCCAGCACAGTCCAGACCCTGTGGGTTTTTCCCCTTTCCGGGTACAAATTTGATTGCCATAAGTCAATAATTTCTTTTGACTTTGCACTTGACTCGCTCACGAGCTAGGACAATTCGTTTAGACCGGTTCACAAGTGCTTTGAGTAACCCACAATAATATTATATATTTATTACTATATACAAAGAAAAACTTCTAAGGACCATGGTGTAACCATTGAGGATCGCCCATAGACTTCCAAATGTTGGATCTCCCCCTTATCAACCTAGTCGTCCGTTTACACAAATTATTGAAAGTGTATTTAAACACGACACTCAGGCTCAGTTTGGCTCACCTGCAACGATTAAAGAAGCAGTGATGAGAGGTAGTGGTGGAATAATGAACTGTTTTGCAGAGTGATGACAAAATCTGTTAAACTGTTTGGAAGAATAACATTTGCAGTGTTGTTTCAAACGAAGAAGCTGTTTGACAAAACAACTGTATAACATGAATTTTATTTGTTAAATTAGAGATAAAAACAATAACTAAAGCAAAATACACAACAATCAAAACATAAACATATCTAGGGGACAAAACATACACAATAAACCAAATAAAAAATAATAAACTTTTGCACAAAAAATACAAAACAGTAACACTACTCAATTACCTAACAAACTAAAAAAAAGGCTATGTTAATTCTTTGAAATCAAAGCATAAATGTGAGTATCAAATGAAAAAGTCCAAGAACACTACTCAATTACCCAAGAAGCTAAAAAATTGCAATGATAAGCTTTTGCAATCAAAGCATAAATGTGAATACCAAACAAAAAGGCAAGTAAAATTTTCTTCTTAAGGCAGATGAATCGTGCCTCTTTGCGATCAAGAGTCATGAGAAAATATCACGACTCCAAATCTCAAGTATTGCGGGATTTTGGAGTGGCGGTGGATTCCATCACTGACGTTAAAATTTTGTTTGGCACGACTGATTTAAAATCAGCAGCCTACTGCACTCAAAATGCCCCGCTAAACAAGATTTTTTTGGGTAGGGGTAGCATATATTACATAGGTGCTGGTAGATTTTGGGCTGCTAGATTTGTTATCAGACGGCTGAATTTTGAAAAAAAAGGTGTTGATTTCGGATTTCGAAAAGGGAATTGTTAAAGGCAGATCAAAAATGGCTATCCGCAAACCATAAATCATGCATTTTGGAAATTATTCGGTGCAAACAAATCTGTTAACGACAAACCATTATGTTAACAATAAACCAAATCAAAAAATAATTTTTGTCATTTTTTCCAATTCAACGTAAAACACTAAAATAGATATTACTCTAAAATATTCCATTTACACATGAAATTGATCAACATAACAATCACAACAGAAATAATTACTTTCAACTACAGCTTTTGCTAGAACAACTAGCTTTTCCTTGCGATTGTTCTTGCTCAAACTCTTATTATAATTAGTGATAAATCTATCAAAATCTCAGGGAGTTTTCACACCAATGCTAACAATATCCACTTCCATTTCATCATTATGCTGGCATTTGTCACCATTGGAGCTAGATTCACAGTGGGGTCTGACATCTCTTGAGTTCTTAGATCAACAAGCACTTTTTTCTTCTTCGAGGATTCAAGCGACGGTTCTGGAGAGGGTACAAATGAGGGTTTCATACAGTATTTCTGATTGTTTATGCAAAAGTGGTATGCGACTTACGAGGGCAGCAATTTGCAGGCAAAAAACCCGCAGAATATTTTAGAGAGAAATTTTAAAATTTTGGTGTGCGGATAGTCATTATCAGAGTGATGTTCTTTTTGATATCTTACGTTGAAGCGATTGACTATCACAGTTACAAAATATGACAAGATTTTTAATTTTAGATTTGATTTGTTGTTAATAATATTTGTTTGCCCATAACAATTTTGCTTGCATTTAGTAATTTTCAAAAAATATGTTTTGTTGTTAACAATGGTTTGCGGATAGCCATTTTTAGTTTGCCTTTAATAACTCCCTTTCGAAAAACAACATCTGTCTTAATGATTTTGAAAAAAAATATTTTATAAGCCAATAAGATCTCAAATTATTTAAAAATATATGTTAATTAGAAATTATTTTTTTTATTTTATTGAAGTAAAATACAGCAACAAATATGCAAAAATTTAATTTTTTATAAGCCAATAAGATCTCAAATAACATCCATTTCTCGTAACACCACCCGTTTCAAACCCACGCGCACCTAACTCATATACGGTGGCGTACCTACAAATTACTCCCGCCAAATAGAACCTCAACAAACGAAACAAGACTCACGATTTCCCGCTTCTCTACACTCATTCGCGCAGACTTTTAGGGTTCAGACAGCCGCGACATCGACGACGCCTTCCTCCCTTCCATCTCCCAATCTACCACTCCACCTTCCATACATGGATACACATTCTGCTCATTCGATACAGAGACACACATCGCCCTCGCGCCACCTCGTTTTCCTCGGTCGCCCCAACATCTCCGGACAGCCCCCACGGTAATTCATCTACGCACTTTCTATACCTCTGCAATCTCTATCACCTTTCGATGCTCACCTGATCTCCTCCTTCTCTCGGCAAACTAAGCCATCTCCCGCCCCGAGCTCTGAAGCGGCAAGAATATTGCAGATTCAATAATCTTGCTACAACCTATTACTAACGTTTTCACTTTCTCCTTCTTTCACTCACACACCTTCTGAATCTCTTCTACTTTTCTTTCAGACAGCAGACCTCTTTGTTGGGTCCATTGTTCCCAATGTTCCTGATTTGTGAGAAGTCAAACAGGTCAATGTCACATACATCAACTGTATTTGATGTGCATTTGAGGTCTTGAGTGCAGGTTGTCCATATCACATTGATTGGACATGCGGACACAATAAGTGTTGCTGGACATAACAAAAATCGACCAAGTCACATGCATTGAGTGGAGCAAGCTCACTCAACGCCAGAGGTATGGATTCAATATTGTCTAGTAGAAATTTGCCTAAGTCCACAGGCGTTGAGTGAGGACAGCTCACTCAACGACATATAACATATAGCGTTGAGTCTATCTCAGCCTAACTGAAAGATAGCTAAAAATTTGGCTAAGTACAAAAGCGTTGAGTGTAGTCTACTCACTCAACGTCATATAACATATAACGTTTAGTCTATCTCAGCCTAACTGAAAGATAGCCAAAAATTTGGCTAAATACAAAAGTGTTGAGTGTAGTCTACTCACTCAACTTCATACAACAAAAAAGCTGTGAGTCAGGCTGAGTCAATCTAAGCCTAGAGAAATTGGCTGAAAATGTCGCTAAGTCCACAGGCGTTGAGTGTGGTCTACTCACTCAACGTCATACAACTTTTAGCGTTGAGTATTGTTGTGTCAGTCAACTCCACATAAAAGTTGGGCAAAATTTTCACTAAGTCCACAGGCATTGAGTGTAGCTTACTTACTCGATGCTAGATAACAAAAAAAATTTGTTAAGTAGTTTGGCATTAAGTGGAGCTTACTCTCTCAATGCCAAGGCGCAGAAATATTTGATAAGACAAATAGCGTTGAGTGAGGCAAGCTCACTCAACGCTCTCGACGCTCTCAATGCCTTGAAGCAGAAATTTGGCTAAGTCCAAATGCATGGATTGCTTGACTTTCGTCGAGCTCAGCTTCGTCGAACTGAGCTCAGCATTCATCGAACTGAGCCTAGAGTTCGTCGAACTAAATTTAGGCTTTCGTCGAACTAAGTATACAGTTCATAAAACTGAACGTATGCGTTCGTCGAATTGAGCCTGGAGTTCGTCAAACTGAATTTAGCCTTTCATCGAACTAAGTCTACAGTTCGTCGAACTGAACTTATGCTTTCGTCGAGCTGAGCTTGCAGTTCGTCGAACTGAACTTATGCTTTTGTTGAGTTGAGCTTGTTGTTCGTCGAACAGAGCTCAGCATTCGTCAAGCTCAATACCTAGATAGATAGAATTTTGTCTAAGTATTATGACGTTGAGTGATACCTACTCACTCAACGCCTTTGGTTCTAATGATTGAATTTTGTCTAAGTCCAGAGATGTTGAGTCATGCTGACGTCAGCAAAGTCAAAACGTCAACCAAAATTCGAATGTTGCGGAAATGCTGCCAGAGACGTAGACGGCCATCTGTTATCATCTTCTGTAATTTCCAAAGAATATTTTCAATATTTAGTGATGGGGCCCACACACAGCAAGGAGCCGTTGAATTAAGATTAAATGGAAAGCATATGCTGAATGGCTCAATCTCAGCCATCAATCCTGGTGTTGGGGCCCACTGCTCAATTGGCATTCAGCAAATAAAAAGAATCAATCGGCCAGAGCAAATCAATCGATTCCTTGTCTAGGTTTTCTGAAAACGAAAAGTGTGGTCGAACTTCATCTTCTTCCTCTCCATTTTCGTCGAGCCTGGAGAAGTTGTTCTGCACAGAGAACCTTGCCGAGGAAATAGATAGCTGAAACAATCACCATTTGCAACAGCAGGATCAGAAGTTATTCTGAGGAAGCAGATCTACAAGTTCTGCAGAGAAAAAGAAAGCTATTTGAAGAAAGACTCTACTGTCAATCTATTGTCTTCAACAGCAAAAGCTTGGACTGATATTTACTCAGTCCAGGAAGAAGAAGACACAGAGATCTTGCTCTGGTGTCAAATCATCACTCTCTTTTTTTCTTCTTGTGTAAAGATTCTTGGTGAATCTGGAGTTGTAAGCCTGTATTATAAAGGCTGAAGTCTTAGTGATCTATGCTTTGCTTTGTGCCGGGTGAAAGGTCTTTGTGACCTAGGTTTGGCTTAGTGCCTAAGTTGTAGGTCTGTGTGACATGTGTGGTCCTGCGGGATCTGTGCTGTAAGCTGTTGAGGAGCTGAGTTCTGGAGGGAGAGCTGAATCTAACACATTTTTAGATAGGCGCAGATGGACAATGGATGTACCTAAGATTGGGGAACCACTATAAATTGATGTGTCGTCTGCGATTGATCTTGAAAGCAAAAACTAATCTAATCACCAAACCACAGAAATCTGCAAACAAGTTAGAAAAATCAAATAGAGATAAAAACATATTCACCCCCCCCCCCCCCTCTAGGTGTTTAGCTAGCCTTGAAAACAAGACTTTCACTCTCCCAACACGGTAGAAGGTGCATGTTTAGGGTATTCTAATTCTCTATATCTTCTTCACTCAGAGGTGACGAAATTGCAAGCCCTATCCCCGATAATAATTAAATACTTTATGTATTTCAACTGATGTTGATTATAAAAGCAACCATCAAAGCAACCAACAAGTTGGCACCAACATTCACAAGAGTAGACAGAGCCAATTGATAAGAGCAAACTGAACTTGATATAACTAAATTTTAACTCTAGCTTAGTTATATATACCAATCAACTAGATCTACCCCTTCTATTAAAACAAGTTTATGTATCAACCGAGCTTTAATGGAAGGACCTTAAGCCCAAACATTTAGCAGCTGACTAGCTAGTTGTAAGAACTAAGCATTAATTTTGATGTTTGAGAGGAGAGAGAGACACAACAGGTTAAATTTCAAACCATCAATGAAATCCTTTGCACACCAGCCCATTCTTATGAAATTTGCATTCCATTTTATGTGAAATAGAGAGAGCGAAAAGCCCTCAATTTCAAGTTGCCCCTTTCAAATCCATTTTCATTCTCATCTTATTGTGAAGAAGAAAAGGGGGGAGAGAGAGAGAGAGAGCCGTTGGATGCCCACACTTTACCGTAAAGTGCATCCCTGCACTTTACTCCCCCCGGACCCGAGAGAGAGAGAGAGAGAGTCGTTGGATGCCCACACTTTACCGTAAAGTGCTGCACTTTACTCCCTCCGGACCCGAGAGAGAGAGAGAGAGATTTCAAGGCAATTCATGGTGCTTTGACCATTCTAAACCTCCTCAATTGGAGAGGAGAAGGTTGTGAAAATCCAACCTCCTATCCACCATCCATCCCTAACCCGATCCCCCATAGCAGAACACATCATCAACTCAACATCAGCTATAAATTGTCAAAAAAATTGAATATGAAGATGATGCCCCTTATTGGCACCAAAAATGTTCAAGTCCACATAGCTCAAGCTGAAGGATGAGGGGTAGCTGTTGTTTAACTGGTTACTTCGAGTCACACTGATAAAAAGGGGGCAGAAGAGATTACTGTTAGGAGAGAAGCACAGAGTGGGGATAAAGAAAGTTTGCTGAATATTATTTCTCCTTGACTTGGCTTACAAATACTTAGATTACATATATATAGCCAACTTCATGCATAGGTAGCAAAGATGAAATTGGTTACTCTTAGTCTTCACACATGTGAATCACAAGAGCTTACTTAAAATATAAAAGCATGATTCACACAACTATTAATATGGTGCACCTCCTAACCTTCGTGCGCTGCCAATGCTATGATTAGCCGCACCATCTCTAGACGAGCGTCTGGGGCAAATACTTCCTCAAAATCCACGCCTTGTCGTTGTACATATCCCTTTGCGACGAGCCGTGCCTTGTACTTCGCCACAGCACCATGCGAGTCCTTTTTGACTTTGTACACCCATTTTAAGTCTATGGGTCGACACCCACTCGGTAGATCAGTGAGGTGCCAAGTTTCATTATCTTCAATAGATTTCATCTCCTCTCGCATCGCCTTCCGCCAGCACTCATGTTTCTCGGCTTCTGCAAAGCACACAGGTTCTTCGGCAATCAAAAAACACAGTTCGTCGTACTCATGCTCAAACTCGGATATGTTATGGTAGATGTTCGTCAACGTGCGGTACCGCGACACTACTCCATCAAAGGTGGATGAAGAAAAGTTTGACGGGGTTGCAAATTCCACGCCGTCGAGGGTAGGTGGTATCGCCACCTGTGTGGGCACACTTGGAGAAGTTGCTTGTGTTATTGGTCTGCTGTCAGGGATGTGACTTGGAGTGGAAGATATCGATGTCTTATCACTTTCATGTGATGACATGTTGTTGTGACTATCTTCTGTGATAGAGCTAGCGAAGTAATCCATAGTGAATACCTCACTATATGTGATTAGCTCCTCCTCAACTTCTGATGTACCCCAATCCCATTTTGCCTCCTCATCGAACACGACATCACGGGTCACATGTACTCTTCTACCTACCGGATCATACATCTGATAAGCCTTAGAACTAGGTTCGTAGCAGATGAAAACCATGAGAGTGCTTCTATCATCCAATTTATTTATGTTTGGCTTCACGACCTTTACGTGCCCTAGACACCCAAACGTGCGGAAATGGTGCACATTCGGACGTCTCCCATGCCATGCCTCATAAGGTGTCTTGCCGTCGACGCTGCTGGTTGATGCACTATTGAGGAAATAGACTGCCGTCGTGACAGCCTCACCCCAAAATCTTCCTGGCATCCCCTTGGACTTGAGCATACTCCTGGCCATTGCCACTACTGTTTCGTTTCTCCGCTCTACCACACCATTTTGTTGTGGCGAGTGTGATGCTGTAAGGAACCACTTTACGCCATGGTCCACACAATGCTTCCCGAACTCCATGGACATGAACTCGTTGCCTCGATCAGTACGGAGGGCCCTCAGCTTGCGGCCTGATTCCACCTCAGCTCTTTCCTGGATTTGTTTGATGGCCTCCGTCATTTGCCTTTGGAATCCAAGAGTGTCAGACACATATAGCGACTGAGATCATCAACAAAAAGTAGAAAGTACATCTTTCCTCCTGGGGTGGCTGGTGTGATGGGTCCGCATATGTCGTCGTGTACTAGGTCCAGTATATTTTTTGCGTGGTAGTTCGTCTCCTTTGGGAACGAGGCTCGTCGTTTCTTGCCAACAAGGCAACCATCACAGATTTGATCCACTTGATCAATCTGTGGTAGCCCACGAACCATATTGTGTTGCACCAATTTGCGGAGTGCCTTGAAATTTAGGTGTCTGTAGCGCGCATGCCACCGCCAGGCATGTTCGCCGCACTTTGCCGCCAAACACACAGGTTGTGCTATATCAAGCTTAAGAATATGTAAGCGGTTCTTGGCTCTTCTTACCTTGACAAGTAATTGTTGTTGCCGATCGCGGATCGACAATACTCCTTACTTGATGAGCGTTTGACTGCCGTGTTCATCGAGCTGCCCGAGGCTCACTATGTTGCTGCGAAGCTGTGGGATGTGGTAGACATCCATCAGCGTGCGATGCTCGCCATTTTGACAAGTGAACAAAATCGATCCGCACCCACAAATATCAACGACTGAGTCATCCCCAAACTTTACCGAGCCCTTGATGTTGGTGTCTAGCTCAATAAAATTTTCCTTGCACCCGGACATGTGATTGCTTGCTCCGGTGTCCAAGTACCAAATCTCATCTTGGTGATCTTCCTCTCGACCAAGGTGCACTTGCACGTGAACCTCGTTGAGCATGCTATCACCAGTCAAGTCTTCTATGGCCTCCGTGAGTGTGCATGTTTGCGCCATCAGTAGCGCGGGCTCGTCGTCCTGGGCCAGTGTGAGATTCACTTGCTCTTTGCGTTCTCGTCGTGGCTTGCAGCGAAGCTGTGGGATGTAGTAGACATCCATCAGCGTGCGATGCTCGCCATTTTGACAAGTGAACAAAATCGATCCGCACCCACAAATATCAACGACTGAGTCATCCCCAAACTTTACCGAGCCCTTGATGTTGGTGTCTAGCTCAATAAAATTTTCCTTGCACCCGGACATGTGATTGCTTGCTCCGGTGTCCAAGTACCAAATCTCATCTTGGTGATCTTCCTCTCGACCAAGGTGCACTTGCGCGTGAACCTCGTTGAGCATGCTATCACCAGTCAAGTCTTCTATGGCCTCCGTGAGTGTGCATGTTTGCGCCATCAGTAGCGCGGGCTCGTCGTCCTGGGCCAGTGTGAGATTCACTTGCTCTTTGCGTTCTCGTCGTGGCTTGCAGCACTCGCTTGAATAATGCCCAAGTATGCCGCAGTTGAAGCACTTTATCTTTGACTTGCCACGGCTACTTCCCGCCACAACGATCTGCTTCCCTTTGCAGACACTTTTTTTGTGTCCATTATGCTTGGCTTGACCACGATTTTGCTTCCCGCTAGTACCATTATCAGCAGTCTTGTTACTATCTGAGGGAACCTCTCCCGGTTCCCTCCTTTTGTGGCGTGCTAGCCACTCTTCCTCCGTTAGAATCAAACGATGGTCATCTCGGACATTGTTTCCAAGTTCATAACGCTCCTCAACAGCCTTTAATCGACCGATGAGCTCTTCGATGGACAAGGTCTTCATGTCGAGTAGTTGCTCAATTGAGATGGTGATTTGCATGTACCTAGGTGGAACAACACGAAGGAATTTTTTGACGACCTTCTCATCTTCCATCGTGTCCCCAAGCGCGCAGATGCCCTTGACGATGTTGTTGAGCCGCATGGCAAAGTCATCCACAAATTCACTTTCCTTCATGTGGATTGCCTCAAACTCGTTGCGGTGTGTTTGTGCCTTCGCCTCCCGGACTCGCTCGACACCCATGTGCATCGTTCGCACGGTGTCCCATTCCAGCTTGGAGGATTCCTTCACTGCCAACATGGATAGCATCTCCGAAGGTACGTCTTGGAGGATGGCCGCCAACGCCATCCTATCAAGTCGGTACTCGGCATCACCCGGTTCGATCGCCTCCCAGACTCCTTGGGCATGCAGATTTACTCTCATCAAGAGAGCCCAATCTGCATAGTTTGTGCGCGTGAGCAACGGGTAACGCAGTGTCACCCCCGCCTCCCTTGCTTGATGCACCGCCAATGGCCGTCTGCCACTATCACCGATGTCACCGCTTAGCATCTTAGCAGAGGATCCGCCACAATTCGGGGAGTCGTCGACGCCACAGCTTAGCACCTTAGCGTATGATTTTGATCCTGACATCGTCGACGTAACCTGGCTCTGATACCAAATGTTAGGAGAGAAGCACAAAGAGGGGATAAATAAAGTTTGCTGAATATTATTTCTCTTTGACTTGGCTTACAAATACTTCGATTACATATATATATATATAGCCAACTTCATGCATAGGTAGCAAAGACGAAATTGGTTACTCTTAGTCTTCACACATGTGAATCACAAGAGCTTACTTAAAATATAAAAGCATGATTCACACAACTATTAATAAACTACAAATGTGAATCACACCAAAATTAATGTCAACAATTACTCGCGGCTAGAAAGTAGAGTTCACGATTAGGGAAGAGACTTGCGGTTAAGGAAGAAGACGTCACCCACGTCGCCTAATGAAATCGCCCGATCACATAAACTGAGACCGCAATTTCTGGCCTCCCCGCTCCTACCCCTTTTGGTCTGGATTTGACCCCTATTTATGAGACTTGGAGCCTGCCCGGACGGGCATGATGAGGAATCAAGGGCAATTCGGAAAGGCGGTTACTACGGTAACAAAAGGCTAACCTCGGTCACCAAAGGCTAACCACGTCTTCTTTAAGAGGAGCGGTCACATAGGTTACTGCAATCAGAAAAAGGCTGACTGTGGTCACCAAAGCCTGATCGCGACCTCTCTAAGAGGAGCGGTCACAAAAAGGCTGATCGTGGCCTCTCTAAGAGGAGCGGTCACAAAAAAGCTGATCGCGGTCACTAAAGGCTGACCGCGACCTGTCTAAGAGGATCAGTCACGACGGTCACAAAAAAGGCTGAACGCGGCCAACAAAGGCTAACCGCGACCTCTCTAAGAGGAGAGGTCACAGTGGTCACCGTGGTCACAAAAAGGCTGACCGAGATCTCTCTAAGAGCGGTAACGACGGTCATTGCTGTCACGAAAAGGCCGACCGCGATCACCAAAGACTGATTGTGACCTCTCAAACAAGAGCAATCACGACAGTCACTGCTGTCACAAAAAGGCTGATCACGGTCACCAAAGGCTGACCGCAACCTCTTTAAGAGGTGCGGTCAGGATCAAGAAAAAAGACTAACTGTCAACACCTAAACCAGTCACCTTAGAGGTGATCGCCTACTTTGGGGAAACACACCTGTTCTGATAGAGTTTTGAAGAGGGGGAGAGAAATAGATATTTAATTTTTGGATTATCCCCCTAATCCAATTTATCCATCATAACCGAGCTTAGTAAGTGATGGTTGAGATAGATATTACCAAAACTGAGAAAACGAGGAGCTTAATACACGGATTACCCTAATCCAAGCCATCCTTGACGCACATAGATGTTCTCGGCTTCATCAATTGGCAAGGACTCTATCTGCGACCTCTCAACTCTCTCCAAGATGCCTAAGAAATATCAATCTTACTCCCATGACAAACCTCATGTCCAAAGCACCAACAAAACAAGGAATCAAGGAAAGCAAGAAGAGAGAGAAGAGGGAGACAAAGATATTACTGTTAGGATCTTCCTCCAAAACCAAATATCGGAGGAGATTCGATGAAGAAGGTAAAGCTGAATATCTGGCTGTCTGCCCGAAGACTTTTTATCAATGAGGTCAGGTGTTCGATCCTATGCAGTCGTCGTCGCACCCAAGGGCGCATGATCTATCACGCGACAATTATCTTTTTATTTGCTGTTTTATTTTTCGGTATTTTACTTTTCACGCATCAATGTTATTTCCAGTTCCGATCCGGTTCATCAATCTGACCTGCCGATGGGACCCTAAATAAATGATCCGACAATTTGAACAACTAAGAATCTGTTTGGCGGAGTGGCAGCACAGCTGCATGTAGCTATTTTTGCTGCCGCTCCGCCAAACAGAAATTTGGTGCAGGCGGTGGCAAGAAGCCACCGCCCGCGGCAGGCAGCGGCCGCACTGCAGCCCCTTTTCAGGGTTGTAGTGTTGTATTTTATTAAAAAAACATTTTTTTAAAAAAAGTTTTTTTTTAAAAAAAAACAAGTTTTATATTTATAATGAATATATATTTTAAATTTTGAATGATTATATATATACATTAAAATGATATTTAATTATAAAAATTGAAATTTAAAAAAGTTTATTGATTGCGGGTCAATCGAGTCGTCCGTGAATCAGGTGAAAATGAACCGTCCTAGCACTGCAAAATATAAATGATTATTTATGTATTAATGTTTTAATTAATATATATTAATATTTTATTATTAATGTTGATGGTCGCCCGACTTGAAAATCAGATCGCCGTAACCCCGAGTAGGAGTATGTTTGGTTTGAAAATCTCCAGGGAGAGCCTCATCAATTAATAAATAAAACTTATATTAATTTATAATTAAAACATTTTAACATTTTAATTTTTTTCATAATTAATTAATGTTTTAATGTTTAATAATTTTTGTTGTCGGTCACTCGAGGTGCTCGTAAATCGGTCAAAAATGAATCGGCCTCGCTCGTGAGCGAGTCAAGCGCGCATACGTGTGTTCTCACGTCCGTTTGAAAATTTTTGGCTCGTCCAAACATATTTTGGGGAACCCCATCAATATTAGTATATTTACTTTTATAATTAAATAAAATAAATGTCGAGCAAATTATTTTTTATTTTTAGATTTCGTAATTTTTTCGGGTTGTTTAATTATTACTATCACTGTTTAATTCTGCACCACTGTTTCACACAGTACTGCAAATACAATTTTTCAAACAGTTTCATAAATTTTTCCAACACTGCAAAACAGCTGATTCTTGCACCACTGTTTCCCACCACTGCTTCATGCACCGCCGCAGCTTAGCCAAAAAGGCCCTAAGACGTAAGAGACAAGTTTAGCTAATTTAAAACTACAACATTAGTTTCCCTCTGACATGCCACACCTTTCTCTACCGGGTGCAGTCATCCCACTCGGCCTCCTGAAGAACTACAGAACTCTAGCACCATCGGCGACCCTCTCCACAGCCGTCACGAGTCTCAAGCGGCGAAGATAGGGCGATCATTCCGCGAATTCAGCGACACCGCCGAACGGCGAGCCTCCAACACCGAACTAAGTGACGAGGACAGACATCCTCCTCACGGTCGCTATCAACTCCACGTCCGACTCTGGCAACCTCGGCCTCTACTCAAACACCTCCTGACTTTCCTCCAGTGCGTCGACTATTAGGGCCAGACCGGCTTGTAGCGTGAAGACCGCTATTCAACAATACGTGCAACAACTATAATCTCCTTGTGCAACTGTCCTTGTAGCGTGAAGTCGTAGTTTCTCGTATGCGCGGGTAAACTCCACCCTTTTCTTGCTCCTCGTTATCGGCTTAATCATATGCAATTTAACTTGATTAGTAAAAGCTTGCCTTGAACGTTCAACCATTCTTATTGAAGTTATTCATATATTATTGTTGTGACAAAACTTGTTGGAAGTTGTGATGTCTTGTTTAAAAATCAAATCCTTAAGCGCTTGAGGATTTTTCTCAAAATAATGATTAACATGTTTACAAAAATCCAATGTTTAAAGGTGATTTACGCGCGAAACTTTGAGTTGGCCCGCTCGGCCTTCAAAATTAAATTAATTTGCCTAAAAAAATATTTATTTTGAAATCCTAATTTTATTCTACATCAGTTTGGTATCAGAGTAGTGTTATTCGCTCATATTATGAATCACATGATCCGGTTTAAAAAAAATTATTAATACAATTTCCTTTTCCGATTTTGTCATTTTTTTTGTTTTATCATTTCTAAAAATAAAAATAATAATAAATAATATATTAATTAAACATACTTTTATTTTAACTTCTTATTTCAAAATTTATTTTAATTTGAATTATATATATAAAAAATAATATCTTAAAATCAATTAAGTTTTTCTGAGCACATTAAAATCAGCTATTTTAAAATGAAAAAGCGAGTCAACCATTTAAAAAAATAGCGTAGGGGATTTGGTCCAACGTATGAGCGGCCTAATGAAAGCAGTCGTCGACAATCTCATCGCCACCATGAGAGATCTTGGGCATGTAGTGAAAGGATTACACACATCGGTGAACATTATAGAAGTCACCATGCACTTAAATCGAGCACCTATCTCAGTGGTCGAAGTAGACCCTAACCCTAAGCTATTAGAACTTGCACACCTCGAATTCGAACCCCGTAACCAGCCTTGTAACCAACCCTGTTGGGACATGAGAGTTAAGTTAGATGTTGCAAATTTCGAGGAACAACTAGAACCCAAGAGATGTTTAGAGTGGTGCGATAGGATGAATCGTTTCCTCGCTTTGAAGCAATTGCCCCAAGCCAGACAAATTGAGTACGCATTCCTTAGACTTAAGGGTTCTGCTTTGGTTTGGTGGGGTCAACTAAAGCGGTCTAGATTCAACTTAGGATTGCCCCCGGTTACCACTTGGGATGAGTTTAGAATTCAACTGCGTAAGCGGAACGTCCCAGGGGATTATTTACAAGCCCTTTACTGTAGGTTACAAAACCTACAACACGACAAATTGACGGTGGATGAGTACATGAACAAATTTCCAGTCCTTCAGTCTCGCCTCGATCTCTGAGAGGATGATGACATGACCGTATCCTGTTATTTGAATGAGTTGTGCTATTCCATTAGAGACTATCTAGAGTTATTTGGTTACAAGGACTTAGGAAAAAAATTGAGTCATGCACAGAGGGTGGATGCCTCACAAAAACAGTCATCCAGAGTCAGATTTACTGATAAATCTACATCGAATGTCACCACTACTACCACGTATAGGATCTCAGATTCCCCTCACCCTCCCATCACTGCCGGGACTCCGACTTCATCCACTATCCCTTCCAAGGGTAAGGGGATTATCAGGGCTAAGCCCAACACTGGAGTATTCTGATGCTTCAAGTGTATGGAGTCGGACACAAATCATCTGAGTACCCGCGACGCCACTTCGTCGCTATTATCGATTCTACTGATGGACGTGAGCCTGAGTATTGAGTTTACGTTCATGAATCTAACCTTGAGCCTGAGCACACGATTGAGGATGTCGTAGAAGTAGAAGGTGAGTATGTTGAACATTTAGTCTGTGTCCTACGTTATATCTGATTACCCCTAGCGAGCCTACTGAGGATGACCATATGAGACACAAAATTTTCCACACCATCGCACACATTCATGGACAATTTTGTTTCATTATCATAGATAGTGGCAGTATGGAGAATTTCGTTTCTCAACGCATGGTTGACTTATCAGGGCTTGAGACGCATCCATTAGAATAACCTTACAGCTTACCCAGAGTCAATAGTCATTTGACTATATATGTTCATCACACGTTACTGTTTAGTAGAGTTTTCTATAGGGAGCACATACTCAGATATAGTATCCTGTCATGTCGCTACTATGAATGTCTGTCACATCCTATTAGGGCGGGCTTGGCAATATGACTGACATGTCATGCACAATGACACGCTGAACTCTCACTCTTTCGAGCACCACAGACACAAGATTGTTCTCCTTCTCTAGAAGAATTGTCTTATTCCAAGGACACACGAGAGGACCTCTACGACTCCTGATTCACTTTTTGTTATCTCCACCACACTACTACTTACCAAACTCCCGCCTGAACCCCCACCCCAAGAAGTAACTCGCGGTCCAGATGTGTCGCTCACACCACACTTAGCGTTTTCCGACGTGCCACCTGATATTTCATCATTTTTATACCATATCTGATGCACACTCACTCTGAATACCCCACTCTGTCGAGTTCATATTTAAAGGCAGCGCTTTTATTTCACCTCACTGTCATTTGAAAATAGGCAGATCTATAGAGTTATACCAATGTAATAAATATTTTCTATCATATTTTTGGAATACACTATGTGGTCAATTGGGAACCAACCTCGAAGTTAGTAACGTCTATCACTCTCTGAATGATGGATGAACTGAGTTAGTTAATAGGAGTTTGGAGAACTTTCTTAGGTGTTTAAATGAGCAGAATTTAAGGCAAAGGTATCGTGTGCTTCCACAAGCTAAGCCCACGTTCAATAATTGTAAAAATCACGCATCTAATAAATCTCCTTTTGAGATTATTTACTTGTTCGTTATATCCACTTTACTTGACCGCCACTCCCTCTTATTTCATTCATTCGATACACAAGCTCATATTAATTCTTTGAAAAAATTGCATACAATTAATACTAATAATTTGCGAGCAACCTTTGAAAATTATAAATTCGTTGTCGGTCGTTATCGCTGTGAGTTGTACTTTTCAAAGGGAGATTGTGTGTTTCCTTCTTACATGGAACAAAGATTTAATCTGGGAGCATATCATAAACTACCGCCAAGGAGGTTTAATCCATTTCAAATTCAGTAGTGCATCGACCCACTGGTTGAAGACCGCGATATACCACTCGATTTAACATCAACAACGACGTCTGATCTCTATGATGGCAGTTTTTATGAGTTCTCGCCCGGGTCGAGCTCTGTCAATCCCGATGGAATTGATGCAACCGTCGTCACACCCGAGGACGCGTGATCTCATCACGCGACAATTATCTTTTTATTTGTTGTTTTATTTTTCATGCATCAATGTTATTTCCAGTTCTGGCTCATCGGTCTGACCTGTCAGTGAGCCCCTAAACAAATGGTCCGACAATTTGAATAGATAGTACGTAAGAGACAAGTTTAGCTAATTTAAAACTACAATATTAGTTGGGGATTGTTAAGTGCATTACACTTTTGGCTACGTGCACCGCAATTTTAGAAAATATTAGGATTTTTTTAGGTTTCCTCCTTTTCCTAAGTGCACAACAGACCAAAATTTGTTCCGTGTGAATGGCTAGGTGCGTCCGCCTCTGAGTCGCTGCCTCCTCCGCCGAGCAAGCCGCCACCACCGACCAAACCTCCGATGACGACCAAGCTGCCGCCGCCTTTTGCTTTGTTTGCCACCGAGAGTATCTCCTTGTCACCGGCTTTGCAGGACGCTCACAAGAATAAACAGTTGAAAGGGTACGAAGACAAGGAATACAAATATGGTCGGGGATGAGAGCAGCACTGGTAGCGGAGGCGGGTTCAGGTCACGCCTCCACTACTTCCTTTACAGCAGGAAACAAAACATGTCTTCGCCGGCATCGCCATCATCTCGGTCATCTTCGTCATCCCTTTGTACTTCATGACTATAAGTATCCTTTCTATTCTCTCCAGGATTTATCAACGAAGGAGTTTCGTTCTTTTTGTTGGATTTAACGCCGGTTGGAATTGTGGGTCTCTCGAGAAAAGGAAACTTTGTTTTCTTAATTTTTCTGTATATGATTGAGTTCCTCCTGATCATGCACTGTTACAGGTTCAAATTGTTCACTTGAGACTATTTATTGAAAAGCCTGACCTCATATGCGGCGATGAGAAATTTCTTATCCCCTTTTTTCATTTGCGATCCTTGATGGCGACGAGATGAGTGATCAAGAAAAAATCCCTCCAGGCGGCGGGCGTAGAGCTCGGGATTCTTTTCCTATTCCGATTGCAGCAACGAACACGAGATTCAGGCGGCGTGAAGCTCGGCAAGCCCGTGCTATTAATAAAAATACGGTGCCCCTAAAAGTACACGTATCCAAAAATATAGTACCCTTAACAATCCTCTATTTTATTCTAAAAATAACATTACTGCCGGACCAGAATTCAGTGGAAATTCAGTGGCAATATTAGCTTTGTCAAAATTTAAGAAGGCATTGGAAATTCATTTGAAAAGAAATTGGGCTTCATTTGTTTCGGCAGTGGCGGGTCGATCCGGCGGGTGGAAACAGAGTGTTTGAAACGGAGGGGAGAGGTGGCTGCTCCAAACGGAATTTTTTGAGGCGTTTATCAAGACGGGCGGGTGGAAACGGAGCAAATGCCGCCGAAAATTTATTTATTTACCCTCCTTCCAACAACATTTGCCCAAAACTAAACAACCAAAAGTTCAAACAAAAAGAGCCTAAAGCTCTGGATTCCTAAACTCTACATAAAAGTGTCCGTTCCCGATGAGCACAGCAGGCCAGAATTCAGTGGAAAACGAAATTATCTTCGTTTCCCTCTGACAGGCCGCACCTTCCTCTACCGTGTGCAGTCATCCCGCTCAGCCTCCACAAGAACTACAGAACTTCAGCACCATCGGAGACCCTCTCCCAAACCGCCGCGAGTCTCAAGCGGCGAAGATAGGGCGACCATTCCGCGAATCCAGCGACACTGCTGAACGACGAGCCTCCGACGCCGAACGAAGTGACAAGGACAAACATCCTCTATACGGTCGCCGTCGAATCCACGCCCGACTCAGGCGACCTCGACCTCTACTCAGGCGCCTCCTGATTTTCCTCCAGTGCGTCCACTGTTAGGGCCAGACTGGCCTGTAGCGTGAAGACCACTGTTCAACAGTACGTGCAGCAACTGTAACCTCCCTGTGCAACTGTCTTTGGAGTGGAATCCTCCTAGCGTAGTTTCTCGTATCCACGGGTAAACTCTGTCCTTTTCTTGCTCCTCGTTATTTGCTTAATCTAATGCAATTTAACTTAATTAGAAAAAGCTTTCCTCGAACATTCAATCTATTGTTATTGTTGTTATTCATAAATTATTGTTGTGACAAACCTTGTCGGAAGTCGCGAAGTCTTGTTTAAAAATCGAATCTTTAAGCGCTCGAGGATTTTTCTCAAACAAAACGATTAACGAGTTTATGAAAATCCAACGTTTAAAGGTGATTTGCGCACGAAAATTCGAGTTGGCCCGCTTGGCCTACAAAAGTAAATTAATTTGCCTTTAAAAAATATTTATTTTGAAACCCTAGTTTTATTCTACATAAGATCCCTCGTTTTAGGCTTCATTTGGTAGAGCGGTTGCGGTTGTAAAAGGAGCTGTTGTAAAGACATGTTTGTAAAAGGAGCTGTTGGAAACTGGATGCTGGAAATGGAGATCTGTTTGGATAGTCTGTGTTTGCAGAGCTGTTCCAAACAGAGAATCATTTGACAAAACTGCGGTGACGTTTTGGATTTTAAAAAAAAATTATATAAATTTTTTTAAAAATATGTTTGTAATATTTTAAGCTCTTTTGGGGTAGTATCATACACTCAAACACTCAACTGAACACACACATACACACATACACTCATACACTCAACACATGCACAAACAACACACAAACAACACAACACACACACATGAACACACACACACATTAACACAATAAACACTCAAAATGTACATACACATATACACACACACCACACACACAAACACACACACACACACACACACACGTATACACAACAATACAAACACACATACAGTCAAAGCATATACTTCATGAATACAAACATACACAATACACACTTATATACACAATCACAACATACACAACACACAACACACACAATACACAACACATACACACTCACAACTAGGCCTGCACATAAAGACCCCGGTCCCGGTCCGGGACCGGTCCTGGGGAGGACCGGTCTTTTGGGACACCGGTCCCGGACCGGTCTTTTGGGACACCGGTCCCGGACCGGTCCTGCCCAAACCGGTCCCGGTCCGGGACCGGTTTTTCCTTTGAAAACCGGGACCGTCTGGGACCGGAAGGACCGGTCCTAACCGGTCCTAACCGGTCCCAGACCGGGACCGGTTAATTAAATTAATTATTTAATTATTTTTTTATATATTATTATATTTCAATTTTAATAATTTAATTAAATAACATATTAACATGTAATAATTTGAAAAGACATTCTCTATTTGTCGCTCCCGTTGCCGAGCTTGGTCATACGTTCAAATGTGCCCGGTCGTCGAAATTTGAGCTTGGTTGGCCTCCGACGGGGCTTTTTTGGAAAGACACGATTTGTTGTGTCGGGCGAGGGTTGTGTTGCTACTGTTAGCGGCCATAAGCTTCGCGCAAAGTTTGCACTTCGCATTAATTTCGCCGCCGATCCGCACTTTATCGAAGTTATCCCATACCGCTGCTTTATGCCGGTGCTCAACGATCTCATGATCGACGGATGCTGAGGAGGACGCCGACATGGAGGAGGAAGCCATATAACACGAATATGAGTGAGAGAGAAAGTGAGAGAGAGAGTGAGAGAGATAGTGAGAGAGAGAAAGTAAAAGAAAAATGAGAGGGGGGGGGGGGGGGGGGTTAAATAATTTTTTTTTTAAAATAAAAGAGCCAAACGACTCTTTTAATGAGCCGTTAAGGCTCTATTAAAAGAGCCTTAACGGCTCTTTTAGCCGGTCCCGACCGGTCCCGAAACGGTGCCGGACCGGGACCGGTAAAAGACCGGTCTTTTACCGGTCCTGCTCCGGGACCGGTTTTTACACTTAAAAGAGGGACTGTCAGGGACCACTGGACCTGTCCGGGACCGGACCGGTCCTAAGTGGGACCGGTCTCTGTCCGATCCCACCCGGTCCGGTCCCAACCGGACCGGTTGGGATCGGTTTTTATGTGCAACTCTACTCACAACACATACATATACACACTCACAGCATACACACACACAACATACACACACACACGACATACACACACACTCCAAAACTCCAAAACACACACAATACACAATCACAACATACACAAACACTCCAAAGTGACAGTTTTTTTAATGGACAAATAATTTGAACAAATAAAAAAACACATCCAAACTGAAAAAAAACAAGGTGTACGGGCGAGAAACTCCAGCATACACACATCTACATATCATAGGGCAAAACTCCAGCATACACAGAGCACACTCACACTCCATCAAAAACAGAAGCTTGATGCCGGAGTCTGTCACCGATCGCCGCCGGATGCCGCAGAAGCTTGATGCCGGAGAAGCCTATACGAGCCGGAGAAACAAACCTGTGCCGGAGAAGTGCAGTCCGCCGGAGAAGAGCAGTCCGTCGGAGAAGACGAGTGGCTCTGTGAAGCTCTTCGCACGGAAAAAGCCCTTCACGATGGCAGCGCTGTCCATTGCCCTAAAAACGCGATAAACCGGAGGTCTGGCCATCTGTTTCGTCCTGCGATTATTTGAGCAGGAGTAAACAGAGCGGGTTTGGAAACAGAAAGCGGAAAAACAAATGGAAACCTTGTGGCGTTTCGTTTTGGGCAAACGAAATGGAACAGAAACGCTTAAACAAATAGGCCCTTAATCTTAGTTATTCAAGCCGCAAGGCACATCAAGACGTAAATGAGTCTTGGAGACTAGGCATAAGGCTCAAGGCACAAGCGCGCGCCCGAAGAAGGCAAGGCGCAACCACATTCATTTTAAATAATTAGCATCAAACATCGGTTTATCTTCTTGAACAGATTTTTCATATATTTTACTCATTAATCATTCATTACTATCAATTATCTCTTAAAAAATAAAATCAATATGATCACTTGCATAGTTGCATCATATCTAAGTCTCAACGATCCATTATGTTTCAACAACAATAAATCATATAAAAATTATTCAGTTTCTATATTTTTTTGAAAAAAAATTTACAACAAAAATCACATGTAGACGCACTTTTAATGTCCAAAGGCGCAAAAAAGATGCACGAAGACGCAAACCTCTGAACATGGTGAGCTTGGAGGCTTAGGCGTGCCATTTGTTATTAAAGGCGCAAGGTGCACCATGACGCAAAGGGGTCTTGGAGCCTAGGCTCAAGGCGCAAACGCGCGCCCTGAGGAAGGCAAGACGCAACTACATTCATTTTAAATAATCAACATCAAACATAAGCTCATCTTTTTTTGAACAGATTCTTCATATATTATACTCATTAATCATTCATTATTATCATTTATATTTATTAAAAAATAAAATCAGTATGGTCGTTTGCATCATATTTAAGTTTCAACAATCGATTATATTTCAAAAACACTAAATTCTATAAAAATTATTGAGTTCTTGCATAATTTTTTCATTATTTTGAAAAAAGATTTACAATAAAAATCACACTCAGGTGCGCCATTAATGGCCAAAGGCGCACGAAGGCGTAAACCTCGGAGCCTGGTGAGCCCGGAGCCTTAGGCGTGCCTGAGGTGCGCCTTTAACAGCATTGAACGCTCCTTTAACAACATAGGTCTCAACAACCCGCTATTCCCTGTGGTGGGACCGAAGACGGGTTGGGGTATACGAGCTACAACCTTGATAAAGCTGCCTTGGTGGACTCCCAAGTCCAAGGTGGCCCCCTGGCGGGACTCCAGGGTGGCAGGCCGGTGTGACGCTTGTACTGCATCAGAATCTCACCCACCTTCTTGCCCTATGTCATGATGTCTTTGATGAATAAAAAATCATTCACAATGAGTAATCCATTCTTAATGGGGGGAGGATGCCTCTGGATTGAGGAGTTCATCGAAAAATTCATGCAGCTCCTCCATCAAGTGTTATATGTCTTGGTACGCAAAAAATTGTAATTCATTTCATTTTGGATAAATGATCCCCTCTATATATGGAGGAGATATAACAATAAAAATAGAAGGAAAATAAAACAAAATAAAACATAAAAAATGACTACATATTCTAACACTTCCCCTCAAGTTGGGCATGAGATATAAAACATGCCCAACTTGTCAAAAATCGTTCCAAATATATTCCCACTTAACCCTTTGGTGAGAATGTCCGCCAGCTGTCTGTCAGAGGGCACAAAAAGAGTACACACAATTCCTCTCTCAATGTCCTCCTTGATGAAGTGTCAATCTACTTCAATGTGTTTAGGGCAGTTATGTTGAACGAGATTGTGGGCGATACTAAAAGCTGACTTATTGTCACAATACAACCGGATGGGTCCTGCTTCAGCAAGACCTAAATCACTCATCAATGAGCGTAGCTATAAGCCGTCACAAACCCCGTGAACCATAGCTCTAAACTCGGCTTCTGCACTGGATCTTGCCACAACTTGTTACTTCTTGCTCCTCCAAGTAATAAGGTTGCCCCCAATAAGGGAACCATATCCTGAAGTTGATCGTCGATCCTCAACAGAACCAACCCAATCGACATCCGTGTAAACTTCAATACTTAGACCTGGATTCAGAGTAAATAGGATACCCCTTCCTGGTGAGGATTTGAGGTACCTAGGAATTCTGTGAGCTGTATCCATATGACGTGTCTTTGGAGCATGCATGAACTAGCTGATAACACTCACCACATAATAAATATATGGGAAAGTGTGGGACAAGTAGATCAGCCTCACTAATAATCTCTGAAATTCAGAAATGTCTTCAATCACCTCTGCATCATTGCACCCCAATTGGTGATTTGCTTCAATTGGGGTGTCAGCTGGTAACACTCACCGCATAATTGCACCCCAATTGGTGAAACTCAGAAATGTCTTCAATCACCTCTCCATCATTGCACCCCAATTGGTGATTTGCTTCAATTTGAGCATGCATGAACTGGCTGATAACACTCACCGCATAATAAATATCTGGGAAAGTGTGGGACAAGTAGATCAACCTCCCTAATAATCTCTGAAACTCAGAAATGTCTTCAATCACCTTTCCATCATTGCACCCCAATTGGTGATTTGCTTCAATTGGGGTGTCAGCTGGTCTACATCCACTCATCTCCACATTCTAAAGGAGATCCAGAGTATATTTTCTCTGAGTAATAACGATTCTCTGCTTGGATCTTGCGATCTCAATACTCAAGAAATACCTGAATTTTCCCAGGCCATTGACCTCAAACTACCCGACTAATTTCTGTTTTAGATTCTGGATTTCTTCGACATCATCCCCTATTATGACTATATCATCAACATATACAATGAGAACGGTGAGCTTCCTGGTCCTATGTTTGATGAACAACATGTGATCAGCACTGCTCTGGTGATATCCAAATGACACCATAAGTTTTGTTAAACCTCCCAAACCAAACTCTTGTGGATTGTTTCAGCCCATATAGAGCCTTTTTTTAATCTTCAGACTTTCCCTTTTGCACCTCTAGGAGCAAGACTTGGTGGAATAGATATTTAGACCTCCTCATCTAGATCCTCATGGAGGAACACGTTCTTCACATCAAGTTGCCAAAGATTCCAACCTTTGCATGCATCACAGGATAACACGACTCTAATAGTGTTCGTCTTTGTCACCGGGAAAAATATTTTTTGATAGTCAATACTAAGAGTTTGTGTATAACCTCTTGCAACCAACCTTGCCTTGCACCTCTCGACAATCCATTGAGAGTTCTGTTTAACAGAGAGCACTCATTTACGCCTAACAATCTTCTTTCCATAGGGAAGATGCACCAAATCTCATGTTTGGTTCTACTCAAGAGCAGTCATTTTCTCAACCAACGCCTCTCTCCACATAGGGACCTCTAAAGCCTGTTGCCAAGATACAAATATGGAAAAAGAAGGAAAGACACAAATGCCTTATTGGAAGCAGAAAAGGAGTCATAAGATACATAATGTGAGAGATGATGCCGAGGACAAGAGCAAATACCTTTCCTTAGGGCAATTGGTGGATCAGAAGGCCCTGAGTCGGGATCCAATGACTGTTCTGGTGGCATAGTCAGATCTTGTGTGCTTGTCCTCTTTGTACGTCGAGTATATACCTGCAAGTTTGGAGCCGTAGAGGGAAGACGTAGTGACATAGTAGGACTCACTACCACTGGTGTAGACTCCCCCTGAAGTGAGGGATACGATTGAGGTATGAGCAGATGAATAGAAGGAACAAGTACAAGGGGGGGTTCACCCGAGGCAGAGTCATCTGAAGCAGGGTAGTATGCTTCAGATTCACGGAATGTGACATCCATAGTGACAAACACTTTCTTTATAGGTGGGTGAAAACACTTGTTCTCCTTATGCATAAGAGAGTAGCCAATAAAAACACACTTTAGTGCGCGAGGATCAAGTTTGGGAGGGCGAGGGTGGTGGATGTGAACAAAACAGACACATCTAAACACCTTAAGGGAAAGCTGAGTAGGAGGTACATGACGAGTGTTTAGAGGAGTAACATTACCAAGGACACGGGAGGACATATGATTAATAAGATGTGCCGCAGCAAGGACCGCACCGTCCCAATAGAATTTGGGAAGATGCATGGCGGACTAGTGACAACGAGCAACTTCCAGGAGATGCCGAATTTTCCGCTCAGCAACACCATTCTGTGCCGGGGAATAAGTACAGATAGTCTGACGAAGGATGTCATGATCAACAAGATATCACTCAAACTGTGAATCCATATATTCGCGGTCATTGTCATTGTGAAGAGTTTTAATGGTGGTATGAAATTGAGTGAAGATCATGTTATGAAATCATCGAAAAATAGAAAACACATTAATTTTATTGCGTATCAAATATAAGCAAGTAGTACGAGAGAAACAATTAATAAAAGTAACAAATCACACGCAACCAAAAATAAAAGGGTATGTGGTAGGGCCCCCAAATATCAATATGAATAACGACAAAAGGTGTAGAATTAGGTAACAAAAATGATTAAACAAAGTACGATGATGTTTGTTAATAATACTGATATCACACACCATTCTTGTCATGGCGTCGCCTAGGCGTCGCCTAGGCGTCACGACGCCAAATTGTAAACAAGGCGTTTGACGCCTTTTTTTTTTTACAAAAATATGGGAATAGACTGCGTTTATATATAAACCCGCAGTCTATTTTATGAAACC